>VXBL01007338.1:285769-335023 GCA_013400195.1 Aramus guarauna | reverse complement strand
TTTTTTTTTTTTTTTTGCTGGTAGAGACAATGACAGAGCCAGTGTCAAAGAGGACAGAAAATACAGACTAAGACTACCAATTACTATAAACTGGTAACCCTACTTGACTCAGTGGAGTTACTCATCGACACCATCTCAAAATCTGCTTCCCACTAGAGAAGCTGTTAATAAACTTTGTCCCTGTCAGTAGTATTTCAGCTCAGACCTTGCCACTAAAACCAAACAAAGCATTAAAAAAGTCAGTCTTGTTAACAGTTCCTCTAGCTGCTCATGCAATTCCCCCCTGCCTGTATAGGTTGTGATGAAGCTTATTTTTGACTGAGTTAAAAACAAGGCAATCGAACCTGAGTTCTTAGAATAGCTTGGAGAAGCTTATCTAGGTTTCCAGAAAACTACACCATTTCACAGTAGGCTCCCCTTTGCTGGTTTCAGAATGTGTACAACGCCATAACCAACAAGAAAGCAAAACTAGATGAGCGTTGAGTTCATTATTATGCTTACTACTTTGATACAGCAGCGTGTGTCCTGTGTTCAGGGCAAGTTTTGTTAACATTTTTAAGAATTATGACATTACTAATTTTTTCCTGACTGTGTAAGCAGTGCTTGTCACAGTAAACAGCAAAGCAGTTCCATACATGGTTTAGATGCTGGAGAGTTTTGTTGAACCAAGTGACCTAGCAATTCACTTTGGTCGCATTACTCAGTGATTACAGTGTGACCTGGGGAATATTAGCCACAGTCAAAGCAGAGGAGGTTAAGGTGACCACTTACCAGGAAAATGTAGCTTGCAGGGTATAATCTGTTTACAAGCATTTAATTGCAGTAAATGAGCCAGGCAGAAGGTGAGGAAGATCTGAAACACAGAGGAATAATAAATTGACTCATGTTTATTTAAGCATTTATATCTTCTGAAGATGGGCTTAGCCTGAGGATGCATGGGGATTAAGACATGTTTGCAAAGCCCCTTGTCATCTTCTACATCCCATTTTTCCCCTATAATGCCAAATCCTCTATCCCCTTCCAGTGGGGTCTATGCACTTCTACATCATTTTCTTTGCTTAGAATATTCTCCCCTGTGATCCGTACTGTTCAACCCTGTACATCTCACTCCCTCTCCCAACCTGTTCCTTGTGTCTCAGTAAGTGCCACTCCTTCAAGCTGGCCTATCTTCTCCTACCTTCCTTTAATTTGAGTGTAGAATTTCTGTCTCCATGCCTGAATGTGTAAACTGGGTTGTATCACTTCAGGCCATCTGAAACCTGTACTTTCCAGAAGGGCTCAATTAATTAAATCCCAACCCCAAATTAATTTTGAGCTAAGTTCTAAAATGCTTGACATGAAATGGATTATTTTGTTGAGTTTTCCTATTGATGAATCCACATTTAACATTAAAGTAAAATCTAAATTATTTTTTTTCTTGGAAAATGTCAACATTTTCATTTTGAAAAACGTTGAAACAAAATGTTCTGACATTTTGGAAAATCCATCTCCTCCCATATCAATTTCCCTTCCAAAAACCTATCATTAGTTTGCTATTCATAAAAATAACCTCATCAGCAGTTTGGGGTCTGTTTCTTACAACCTGATGTAGGGAAGCTGTTCATCTCCTTTTGGTTAGACTGCTTATGGGATTACAAACTCACTGGCATTTTTGGATTTCCCCTTGAATCAAAGCCTGGGCTGGGTGCAGGAGGACATGCTAGATGGAAGAAGTGGCCTCATTGCATGGTGACTCATATCTGGCATGAGGTAACTGCTGCAGCTGAGGTAGCTCTTGCACTGTTGTGTTGGCTTCACTATAGTTGCTTTTGGATAACTGTGTAAGAGCTTCACCTACTCCTGACTGATGGGCACTAAAAAGCCTTGATGGCCCTGATGGGCCCCACCTGGGGTGCCAGGAGCCCATTTCAACTCAGCCTGGGACTGTCCTCCCTCCCCAGGGATGCCGTAGAATGTCTCAAGCTCTGCCACAGCCTTGCTGAGACAGGCACTACCCATGGGCTGATGGTCTGTCTAAGCCTTGACCCATCACCAGAGAGATGGCTGGGGCTGCCCTTGGAGGTCCCCCACCTGTTAGCTCTTGTGTTACCCCTTGGGGCAATAGCCCTTGTCTCTCTCGGTGTTGACTTGGTGCTTGAATCCCAGAAGATGCTCCCGACCCAGTAACTGAAAACCAATGGAAATGCTTTACCTGTCAGGTAAGGAAATACTGTTTTCCTTGTTTTATGGATGAAGAAAGGAAGCATATTTCCCTGGCTTTTGTTGATTTCTAGTGGTTGCCTTCATTTTTATGACTGTAGTGGCTTAACCCGGCAGACAGCTAAAACAACCACACAGCCGTTTGCTCATTCCACCCCTCAGTGGGATGTGGGAGAGAATTGAAAAGAAAAAAAAAGGTAAAACTCGTGGGTTGAGATAAAGGCAGGTTAATATTACATAAAAGGAAGATAATAATAATAATGATAATGATAAACAAATATGCAAAACAAGTGATGCACAGCACAATTGCTCACCGCCCAAAGCCATTGCTCAGCTAGTTCCTGAGCCATGCTGCCTCCCAACCAACCCCCCCAGTTACATATGGAGCATGACGTTATATGGTATGGAATATATACCTTTGGTCGGTTTGGGTCATCTGTCCTGGCTGTGTCCCCTTCCAGCTTCTTGAGCACCCCCCACCTTCTTGTTGGCAGGCCAGTATGGGAAGCTGAAAAGTCCTTGACTGCTTGGCAACAACTAAAAACATCAGCGTGTTATCAATGTTATTCTCATCCTAAATCCAAGACACAGCACTGTACCAGCTGCTAGGAAGAAAATAACTTTATCCCAGCCAAAACCAGGACAATGACTTATTTTGGTTCTCATTTTCTGGTTATAGCAAAAAAGTATGTTTTCACCATGATTCTCACATACTCCCCTCCCTCCATTGCATGCTTCCCACGTAGGCTCCTGCCGAGACCCTGCCTGCTGCGCTCAGAGGCTGCCTGCACCAGGTCCCTTGCTGCCATGCTCGGGCACGCAGGACATGGTGCAGTCACCTCGTTTTGCGTTGCACTACAAGAAGCGCATTTGTTGCCCAGTAGCACCTCTGAGACTGCGATGATGTGTTGCGGGCTGCTGCTTTCAGCTCTGAGTCCCCTTTTCTCCCCGTTGTGCAAGACAAAAGGCAAGCGAGCAGCAAAAGCTGTCACGTGCATTAGTTATGATTCGATCAGCCCTATTTATGATCTCATGATTCAAGTGTCTGGCTTGGAGAATGGCAGTGCTCGTGGGCTTGTTTTGTTAACAAGCTCTTGCAGGATGGCTGCTAGAGGCAGTTGCACTGCTAAGCCGAAAGCCTTGCGGTAGCGGCAGCTGTGGCTGTCGAGGGCGCTGAGCAAGGTGACCCGCGAGTGTCTCGTTCCTGTGATTTATCCAAGACCTGGGTAGATGTTCTCCCTTGACATTGTCTCCTGTGGGTTATGCTGTCTTGTCTCCTATAGTTTATGCTGTCTCTGCAGCTGGGGATGAAGGTGGGAGGAACACGCGATCATGAGGAGATTTCCTAATCTCCGCTGGTGCAGAGCCGACCCTCGTTGGCATGCACGAGTCTAATGGACTGCAGCATCTGGGTGCTCCACACGTGGGGTGCGTCAAGCAAACTGCCAGACGCTGGCACACCCTTCGTTGTGGCTCCCATAAAAGATGCGTCGCACATATGGTCAGTGTATGCATGCCCTGTTTGTATTCATTTATCGATCAGCATTGAAGGGCAGCCACGACAATTAACTGTCGCAAATCCCTGAGACCCAGGTCTGTCAGGTACGGCTCGTGTTTATACGTGCCCTACAAGTGGCCGTGCCAGCCAGCCAGAGCTGTCGCTACCTGGGGATACGAATGCTCCATCATTATGGTCTGTTCTTGATGTCTGGTGTCCCAAGCATTTACCATGTCTGTCTCAAGCTGGGGACTGTTCCGTGTCTTGAGGTAAGCCAGGGTTTAGTTCAGTTCCTATTAAAACTCTTGAAAAGATTCCCGTAGGTTTCTGTTGCAACTGGACTTGCTCGTTTGCCTTTGACTTTCTGAAGAATAATCACATGGGATTTGCAGTGGAAAGCTAAGCTGTGCCAAAAAATGCAGACAGCTTTGCAAGGGCAGACGTTTCAAATTGCTGGGCTGCAAACAGCTTGGAGCAACTTGTAAAGCCATCTGAAATGGAAATATTTTTCTTCATTTTGAATAGTGATGTTTAAAAAATTAATCTGCAAATGAAAAAGCCCCCAACCCTGATGTTAAAAGGGGGTGCATTCATCTCGGGCTGTGATTTCATAGTGGGTTTAAAGTGATCTCGGTGGAGGCTCCCGGTGAAGGGAAATTGTGTGCGCTGTTTTGTACAGGGTCTGGCTCTTGTGCTGCTCCTTTGATGTCCACTGTGCTCAGATGGGACACTGACCCTCAGCCTCTGTGAGATGGTGTCCTAGTAGGGGTGGAGGAGGGGAAAGACCTTTCTGGAGCAAAGTAACAGATGTGTTAGTGCATGTCACCATGCCGGCCACATGAAAAGGGCACTGCTTATAAAGGGAATTATCTGAGGAGCAGCAAAACGGTTAATTTCAGACCGCTTTGGATCTGTTTCACCTGCTGTGGTGGAGCAGATGCTCCTCCAAAAGCCCTTGGGCCAGGCAGCCATCCGAGTGTGCCCGCATTTCTGGGCCGTGTGTGGGAGAAGGGACCTGAGCTTGTCTGGCTGCTGGCTCCTGGGTTTTAAAGTCCTGACGTGAGGTCTGCAGTGTCAAAGCCGGGCTGAGAAGGGAAATGAAACAAGAAAAAAAGAAGCTGAGGGAGTATTTTAAAGAAATGGGTGGCTCTCTCATGCTGCAAGAGGCCATGACCGGACTCGAGGCAGTGCCCTGCTCTGATTTCCCTGATCCCAGGACACCACTTCTTTCAGTTCCCTCTAGACACCCTAGAATAGGGAAGACCAGATAAGGGCTGTGATGGGCCTCATAGTCACCTTCAGGAACAACTGCTTGGCCCCAAGCTGGTAAGAATCCCCCCCGTTGTATGCACTTGCCCTGCTCCCCAGAAAGCAGAAGCTTTTCAAATTCAAGGAAAGGTAATCTGAGCAGCAAAAGACCCTGAGAAGAAGGTATGTCAAAGCCAGGCAATAATTTCCCATGGCCTTACAGGTTGTGTGGGTGTTACTGTCGGAGTTAGTTTCTTAGACTGCAGTGAAGGTCATCTGAACTTTAAGATGATCCATCCGGTGTGGTGTGTTTTTTTTTTTTTTTTTAATTCTGCTGGTGAGCAAAGCCCCACAGCAGTACCTAGGGAAAGTCAGGCTGTGCTGCTGGGCAGAGCATGACTGTGACTTGGTCTCCCCATTTATAAAATAAAGGATATCATCCTTCACTGAGGGCGTGAAGGAAAGCTGCGTAAGAAGTGGGTGTTTTGTTATTTCTGAGTGTGTTTGAGAAAGGGAAGCAGCATTTGGTCACTCTGTTGTAAAGCCTTTTGGGTGATGTCTTTGTGGGTAGAGCGACCCTACGATACATACCTAAAACTGGTAGGAGCCTATGTTACATCTTCAGATATCCCTGCAGAGAAGAAGTAGGAGTAGCCCAGGGAACAAGGACATGATTTAGCAGTTTCTAAGCAGATGTTCAGCTTGCCTTAAAGTATTGCCCTAGCATTTACGTGAGTACTTCTTCCCTTATTTATTTATTTCTCATTTATTGTCTCCCAAATGGTTTCAGCCTTATCACAAAGTATGATAGCAGCATATCACTGAAGTATAGCTTGCAGTCTGCTATTGCAGTCACAAGTAAGTAGTAAATAGCCCATTCAGAAAAAATAAATGTTACTTTTATCAGTCTGTCCATGGCACCCATATGTCCAATTTGGGATTGTTCACTCATGCAGAAAAGCTAATAACGCTAAGTACTCTGCTTTTAGACTCCACAGACAGAGATAGGGTACGTGACCTCTGTTTGCCCCTCAAGAATCCCCCTGGTATTGTGCTGCTTCATCCATTGCCAAATTTTCTTTGTTTTAAGAAAGTGGTGGATGTGGAACAAGAGAGAAGGAAGGGAACAGGATAAAGAATTTTAGGCCTGGTTAAGAAAACTCTAAATGTGAGGAGATCTAGCTTCCACCTCACAAAGTTATGCCCAGACTAGGCATAATTCCTCTTCAGGACCCTTGTGTCAGACCTGAGGAAGAAAATAAACACTTTTGGCCAGGACGAAATGAAGAAAACCAAAAATCCCATCACATGGAGTTCCCAAACATTTGCACATTTGGCCGTGCACAGAGGTGTAAAAATGAGAACCATCTACAGCATCTTATCCTGGCTCTTCTGAAGAGAAGCTGTATCCTTTGAATATTGGAACAAATGGTTAAATAAATCCTACCTAGAGTCTTCATTTCTTGGCTGTACTGGAGAGGGAGAGATTTAAACCTCCAGATGTTTGCTGTTTGCAATAAGGGGTTGTCGTTCATCACTGGTTTCTGGAGTGCTGCTATGGACAGGGGGTTTCATGTCTCTGGGCTGCCCAGGACCCTCTGATGTATTTCTTGGTCGTTAAATTCATTCAAATGGAGGTTTTAGATTAGGGTATTTTTGAGCTCTGAACTGACATGTAAGTCAGGTGCAATTTTATGCTGCAGTGTTTAAAGGAAAAAAAATTAAACTCCACTCTCAGCATTGCTAGAAATTACAGTAAATGATATACCTGTATCAGCCGTTTATTTGACAACATAACTACAGATTGGTGACAACTATAAAAAAAGACAGGAAAAGAAAAAAAAAAAAGAAAAAAGACATTTTGATTATATGTTAGCATCTCCAGGAAGTAGAATATGGGGGGAAAAAGAAGGCTAAGAAACCAGATATAGCCTGGATCTTTGCAAATGTTCTGTAACAGCAAAGGGCTAAAATCTTCCTTTAAGATACCTGAAAACCAAGATCCCATTCTCCTTCTTTATAACCATGTCCCAATGCTGAGAATAGGACATTTCAGAGTGACAGTTTCTTCGTAGCTCTACAACGGCCGGGGTGCGGTGGGAGGAGGCACAAAGGCACAAGGTATGTGTTAAGAACACGAGTGCTACCACCAGCTGTATTAATCTCCCCAGGATTTTACAATGTGTAGAATAGTGCTTGGGAATAACAGAGCTTCTTAAAAAATGGCCAGTCTCTTGACCTTGCTGTGTGCTATCAAACAGTGAGGGAAAAATAAAATAAACATAACAGCTTACTCTAAATTTAAAATATAACGAGAGAGAGTTACAAGATGTTGGCCTGCCCTTTCTGCGGACTCGGGGACCCGTCGCCCAAGGCAAGAGCAGTGTGAACCTTTGGGAACTGGAATGGACATCACTAAATTGAGCGGTTTTGTGGTGGGAAGAGCTGCATATTTTGGTTGCTGTGCTGGAGCTGTGGAGACCTCCCTGCACATGGAAAAAGCCTCGCCAGTGCCTGGCCGCCATGAGCTTCCATTTGTAGACCTGAAATCCCGGTTTAATCCCATAAAGGGTGAGTGTGAGATATTTTCCAACTGATCCATTCTGGACAGCTTTTTGCCGCTGAAGTACACAGACGTGCTTGATAGAGGTTTATAATAGCTCTCTACCTAAACATTTCTGTTGGATTCAAGAAGCCAAATATCTCTTTAAAATGCCATTCCAAAATTGTCTGCAGACTTTTCCATTATAATTGATCCCAAATTGCAGTGTATCTCATGCGTTTGTAACAGGTGCCACAGGAAACCTAGCAACCTTCTTAAAAAGAAACACCAGCCAACAGCTAATACTGCAAAGATGTTACTATAAAGGGCAGCATTTTAGGACTTCTGGAGGGTTTTTTTTTTCTATTTTCTATTCTAGTAACACAGTGTTTCCCCTAGGTTTTGTTGGCTTGTTTTTCAATGGGCTAAATAGCTTGGGTGTACCAAGGATCTAGCCCTCTTCGTAACAAAAAGAAAGCTAAGATTTAGTGCAAAGATTTATCTTCATGAGCTAGGGGAAAATTTCCTTCTTTCTGATGGACCCAGCCCTTTAAAGCCTCTGAAAAGAAACCAAATATCTTTAATTCCCAGGAGACATCTTGGAGGATCAGAGCTAAACCGTTACTCTCTGAACTATCAGATAGAGAGACCTCTGCATGACCCTTTGTGTTTCAGAGTCTCGAGGCTGTGGATTCTCCAGAAGAACCTATTTCTTCTATAACCAGGGGCTGAACAAGACTGCACCGTTATAGAAGTTTAAATAAACCACATAAGGTCAGCTGCTGCTTAAATCCCTGCTGCCAGGTCTATAGATATTTTTGCTTTGCTTCTAAGCAAGCTGAGAGTCCCAGTGCCAAAGGGCAACATGTAAATTGTGCTGTTGTTCTGAAGCATGCAAGGTAATAAATGGTGCTGTCAATTGTTTTCACTCAAGCGACAGATTTATTCTCTTCAAAATGAATGACCAGGAATGGCTATTATTGCAAAAAATTCACTATGTATCATCTTGTGCCTGTTGTTTAACAAATAATGCTGAAGTCTAATTGCCTTCCTCCATGGCCAAGTATCTATGACTTAATGGCTTTTTTTTGTATTGGAGACGTGTAATTTACCATTGCTTTTGATGTGCCATCTGATTGAATGTCTGTGTGAATCACATCTGCAATCTAGCACCACGTGTCCCAAAGGAATACTCCTTATCCCATTGTTTTCTAATGATCTGGGTAAAAACAGTTTTGGGTTGGTTCCACCCCCCAAAATATTAAGCTTCTGTTTCTGAATTTCTAGGTTGAAATTCCAGCTCTGGCAGATGCATTGAAGTTTAGTAAATCAGTTGCACGTGGGAATGTATGATGTTTTATAGTACTACCAACGAGTGGTTTTAAATCTCAATAGCACTTTTTCCACAGTAAACCCCTGTATCCAGGCTAATTCTGGAATCTGATCCAGTTCTGCCCAGTCTCCTCTGGAATCTGACTGCAGCCTTTTCTCATAGCACCTTGGTTTCCAACAAGAAATTGCTGCAGGTGGTTAACAAGCCACCTCAGGATACAAACCTTATCACTTCTCTAAGATTTTGTGATTCCGCAAAGACTTTTTTTCTCTAAGTCTGTTCCATTTTTTTTTTCCAGTCAACATTGCAATCTCTTTAATGTTTTAGTAAACTTGTGAGTAGGTTAGAAAATAGCATCTAAAACTGAAAACATTACATAAAATTTGCAGTCCAACAATATATTTTAGAAAGAGCTGATTGCAGACAAATGTTGAAGTTGAGCCTTGCTTCTTTTTAAAACAATACGGCTCAAAAGAAGGTGATGGAGGGGGCAAAGAATCTTCTACCTGCAATAAACTTGCTTGCTTGCAGCTATTGAGGTCTGTTGTGGTAGAGAATGCAGTGAAGTGGTCCCCAAAAGGTCATCAGATGTGAACAGAGGTGGCAGAGACAGCCTGTGGGCTGTCTGCTGTTGTGTCACCCAGGGCAGTGCGTTTCAGGCTTTGTCTGTTATTAAGATTTGGGGAACATGCAAGTTTTGCACTGGTGTAATGGGCTGAATTAGACATGCAGAGATTTAATCTGAAGTTGTTCTGAATGGTCATACTGACATATTGAACTCGCTTCTAGTTAGAGATAGCTAATACTACTGGGATAGCTTATTTGCTGTCTTCAGTTGTGCTTTTAGGACAGCATCAAACTATATTAACAATCCTGGTGTAGTTACAACAGCATGACTTTTCTGTGGAGATAAATTTTTGCAAATGCTTACTGCCAAGGCTTGTATTTGCGTTTCTTTATTACAAGAATGCTCCATTAATGACCGTTCTCAAGCAGCAAAAGCCAAGGTCTGGTTTGCCAGTAGATGAGGGTTAAAAAGTGGAAATAAGATGGGGAAATAAAAATAGGGGATACAAATAGGACAGGAACTGTGACTTGCATTGCAGTCTCTCAGAAGTCGGTGGAAGCACCGAGGACAGTCCCTGAGCAGATGTGCCAGCACTGTTGCTGTCCTCTGGGGCTGGAAGTGGAGCCCTTCAGGTGAGGGAAGTCTGAAACCCCATCAGTGCGAGTGGAGACCCTGACTTGCCAGAGGAAGCATCTCAGAGGGTGCTCTGTTGAGGATGCTTGCTCAGCAAGCTGTTATTCTTCAGCTAAAGCAATTTGCTAGCAAACCCCAAGCACGGATTGTTTTGTTCTGTTAAAACAAATATCCAGGAAATTCAGCTACAACCTTTTGCTATCACTCAGCTCTTATCTTGCTCTATTGCAATAACTATTTGATGACCTCAACAGAGGCCTTGAATCCAGTAATCAGCTCTCCAAGTGTGCAACAAAATACATTCTTTTTTTCTAAACAACTACAAGCTACAAGAGGTCGTCTTGACCTTTATCTGTTTTGACAAACCAAGGGCCTAGACCACCTTCTTTGCATGCTGTTCTGCTCTTTACGGGTCTGAATGGAGGATGTGGCTTGGCTTGCCAGACTCCTACCTTGGCTGGGACACGTTGCCTCATGCAACTGCCAGGCCAAGAAGAGGAGGAAACTGTATCCCCAGCCTGAAAGGCAACACAGGCTGGTTGGTTTTACCTGGGCTACCACTGAGAAGTTCAGCTGGTTGGTTTGCAGAGATAACATTTAGCTCCTGTTTAGCCTAGGCAAGGAGGGATTTGGAGAGTAAATTATCAGAATGATTCACTTGAGGAGATGGCCAGATATTTACCCTGGTGGTTTAGCACCGTGAAGCCAATGATGCTGGAACCTTTTTGTCCCAGCTGTAAGTCTGTGTTTGGTGTGGAACGGGTTAAGGAGCAGCCAGTGACAATGCAAACTCAGGGGCTGCAAAGCATTTGTCTGAGGACTGGGACCGTGCTTATCTTTACAGTGAAATATTATCCCTTCATGGTTAACAACTAGCAGCAAACCTGCTCATTGTGGAAGCAGTTTGGCATAATTAGCCAGTTAAAGAAGTCTGCCTATTGATTAACTGAACTAAATGACCCATAATTAACAGCACAACTGTGGAGCTAATCTATTTGGTGGTGTTTTCCTTCCCCTTAAAGATTTGGAACCTGCAGGTCTGTTCATTATTAGAGGATGGGTTGGTGAGGAGTCCACATCGCGTGGTAATTGAGTTAGTGTGCCCCTGCGGGGCTTTAAAGCACACGCTGATGCGTTATAAAAGGCCTGCTGGCATATCGCTTTAATCTCTTGGACTGCAGAGGTACCAGCGTGAGTCCTGCTGACTCTGGGCGGATTTGTTGCCTTTCTGCAAGCACACAGAAACACCTGCTCCAGATCACCTCGGATTTACTGGGGGCTTGGGGGGGGATTCAGCTTCAGCCCCAGGAACGGCCGCGCAGGCGTCTGTGCACTGAGTCGTGCTGCCATTAGAGGTCTCCGAGGGCCACAGGGACACCAGGCAAGGCTTGGCCTGTGGTTAACACGAGAGACAGAGCTGGAGTTGAAGTTGTGCGGAAGCCATTTGTTTGGTTAGCTTGCAGTGTTATTTCCTTGCTAAAGTTGTCTATTTATAGTGGTGATTTATGTCTAACATGATGCATAGTCTCTATAAAACGTATCCAGACTGGAGCTTGATTTGAACAGTTTAGAGGAGCTCATATTTAGACCTGACTATTATTGAATCTTTCGTTACTGCCTCTGCAAAATGCTACTTTCTTCTCAGACTTTTTCTCAGATATCCTGTTAAGGATTATGCCCAAATGATTTCATTGCTCTGCCCTCCCTTTGATGCAAGGTTAGAGAAATGGCAAGGATTGCACTTCGGTGGCGAGACCAGCCAGCCTGCACAGTGCTAGCTGGTACCATGGCTGTACCAGGCTGAGTTACTGATAAAATTAAGCTACAGTTTCAAATAGAAAGAAAACAATGATTATTTTTTGAAACCCAGCTCTTATCTGCCTCTTCTTCCCAACCAATCCCCTAGAAAAACACAGAAGTAGATATCTGACCAGATTGGCTCTCGGAGAGTTGAGTTTGGGGTGAAAGGACTCCTTAAGCACTAGTCTTTCCTCAGTTGGGCCACTGAAGTAATCGGACAACATTTCCACTGACTTTACTGGCCGTTAGAGTAGGCCCCCCACATCCACATCCTCTCCTGCATGGTGAAAATCTTTTGGCTGTGTGTGATTTTCTGGCACAGAAAGGAGATTCTTTCTCCGTGTTATTTCCCTTAATCTCTAAAAACTTTCAGCCAACCGCAATGGAAGTTGCTGGCCACCGCGTTTGCTCTGCCGGTGTCCTCAGCCTGAACCAGTGAAGGAGCCTTTCAGGAAATAAAGACTGACATCTTTGTTCTTGCCTTGGTCCCGCAATAGCGAGTGAGATACCTGCTGATACATGGAGGCCATATAGCATCCCCTGGAGACCAGCGAGGCAGCAGCACCCAGCGTTTGTGGTGATTTTAGCACAACTGGACCCCACGGGAGGACTGAGAGATGTGGAGCTGCCTCCTGCCAGCTGGGAGCTGTGCAAGGGACAGAGGTACCCGACCAACAGTGCAGGAGATGGAGGCACCCACTCCTTTGGGTGGGAACTTCACGATCTTCATCTTGCTGCGGGTCTTTAGGTTTCTGGGTCAAAATGGTCTCCAGTCAGGGGAGGCATTTTCTAGACACAGATCCTGCTCTGTGGTTTTGGAAGCTGGACTCAGGTCTCAGCTGTGAAACGCTTCTGTATGTATCTGGCCAGGGAATGGCTTTACTGCAAAGATGGTCTACAGGAGTCATGCAAGGAGTGTAGCTGGACCTGCAGAAAAATCTCATAAGCAGTTATAAGAGAAGCTTGTGAGTGAGCCTGATTGAGAATAACACCCTACAGCTGCTTTTTAAAGTTCATTTTTATCTCATTCTGTCTTTTCATCCTGCCTTTCATAATCATTGCCATGAGGGAACAGATAGTAGCCTCCTATTAATAGTTTGACACCTTCATGCAATGCCCAAACAACAGAGATGACTCCAGCTAAGCATCTGGCCGTGATCCAGGAGGCTGCTTTGGTCACGATTGTGGAAGCGGGGAGACAGAGACTTGTTTCTTCCCTTGGCTGCAGAGAGCCATGGTGCCATTCACATCGCCTCGCTCCCCACAGCTGCATTTCCCTCAGCAGCTCACACACTGGTCTGCCTGTAAGGCCTCCAAGAGGCAGAGAATTAGGTCCCTGGGAAGATGTAAGAGAACTTAGTTGCATGAAATCTCACTGAGCTTCCCTTACACGAGTGTCCAAAACACTCCAGCGAGGGATTGGTCCCTGGGAAGGCAGGGATCACTGAAATGCCTCCGCTGGGCTGCTGCTAGCCAGTAAGGCAGCCCTCAGTTGTACCGTTGTTGGGAAGAGATGAGATGTCTCCTCTCCCCATCTTTGTAGGAGCGGTCCTTCTTGCTGTATTTGGTGCTTTTTAAGAGTTTGGATTTGCTCAGTACAGTGTAAGTGATTTTGCTTTGGTGACTAGGCAGTGAGAGACCAATTGCTTTCAGTAGCTTGCAGAGTCTCCTGGCAAATGTGAGCTTGAAAGTTTCTAATCTTTTAATTATACATATATAACCCCCCCCGCCTCCTTATTATATTTATATATAATATATAAAAACATAATTTATACATTGTTAAAGAGGCTATGACTGTATCAGCAAGCACTTCTAAGCAGATCGTGTTATACCTCGTGTATCACCATACAGCATGCAGATACTCTTAAGAGTGCCTTGCTTGCATAACATAGCTTTAATAGCTATAACAAGGCAATTAGTACATCATTCCACTTGAACTTTATCATAGTAATTGGCAGTAAGTAATCCCCCTCTGATCTATACACAGCCTGCTGCAAACAAATATCAGAGCAGCCCTGTTTACGGAAAAGGGAAAAAATAAGTTACAGCTGCTGAGTATGGCCAAGGAGGTAGATTTTGGGTTGATGTTCCATGATGATGAATGTGCTGGGGACACCAGAGGCAGACCAGGAGTGCTATGAGACCTCTCACTGGATGTGGCATCCCAATCTGCCACATCTCTGGGTGGCTCCGAGTGAGCAGGATGTATCGCTCGGTGCCGTGTTCATCCTCAGAGCACAAGGCTGGGGGATCGGCAGTGCAGCACGGCTGTGGGTTTCTTGTGCAGGGGAGAGGATGGGGATGTCCTGGCTTTGTGGTGAGGGGTGTGCTCCCACGTCGGTCAGAGCAAGAGGCCCCTCTTTGGCAGCTCTCCCGGGACTCCTCCTACCACCACTGCCCTGACCTGCACCAGGGGGGATCCAAATGCTCCATCTCACTGGTGACTATCAGCGTAACCATCACAGTAAGCGCTTGTCCCCTGTGGGTGCTTCAGCCTGGATGCTCTGCGTCTAATGGTAGGCAGGCGGGGTCACACCACCTGAAACAGCTCTGTATGTGATGCCCCAGGGGAGGGGACAGATTTATCCCCCAGGCGTGGCACTGACAGGCGCAGAAGAGACTCATCTTTCATCCTCCCTGCCCAGGGGCAGATTGGCTTTGAAAAAGGGACACTTAGATACCAGAGATCCTTTTTGGCATCCAACGAATTACGGCCTTGGGAGAGGCCAGCAAAGCCAGGAGCAGAATAATGACGCCTCTTTCTCTGCATGGAGCACTTAACCCCAAACACTTCTGAATTTCCAAGTGAGTTTCTGATTCTCTGTTGCAGCAAGGTTGGTGGGGGAACATAGGCTCTAATGCAGCTTTGTGATTTGAGGTTCAAAATCTAAATTGTGCTCTAATACCTAAGAGATCCTGTATCAAGGAAAAGCATTTCTTTCCTGTGATGGGTTGAGTAGATACCAGCAGACTGCTGCTCCTGCACCAGGAGCTGAGCATCGCTGCTCCTGCATCTTCCTGGCTCTCTGGAGAAACTGCTGCTTGTGTCAGGAAAGCTCTTCCAGGCTGCCCTAATGGTGTTCACATGAAAAGAAAAGGAAGGGGGAGGGAGGAAACATTTTAACCCATGTCTTGCCTGATCTCTCCTGTGATCACGTCCTGTCTCTGATCCTCCCTTCCAGATATTTGAAGTGTAGGTGGTTGGTGTGTGCTTGCTAGCAACCAAGCGTTCAGCTTTGTGAAATGCATAGGTAGGAAAGGCTGCTTACCACAGGCACTTTGTGATCTGGAGAAAACAGGAAATTATATTTTGGGCATCCTACAGCAGATGTGGTTTCTTTGACCTGATGTTTTTGAACTGAATTGGTTGCAGTATTGTCTAGGACCAGATGCATAATTAATAATTTATCCTATTTTTTTGCAGATCTTTATGATTTGGGCATCATAAAATTGTTTCCAGCCAAGGAAGGTAAGGAATACGTTTCCCAAACTTCTGAGGTAATACTCAAAGGCAGTGAGAGAAAGTTTCCCATGGAATGATTGACATGTGCATCACTGTAATGTCAACAGAAAGCAGAGTCCCCGGTGCTGGGTGTTGAAGCCATGGCATGACAGATGCCTCTGTCTTCTGGAGCCTGTGCTTGGTGGGGACCGTTGCTCAGGGCCCTGGTGTGGTGGAAGGCAGCAACATTTGGGTGAGAGGAGTTGGGGAGTCTCCCGGACACCATGTCCAAGTCCAGCCTTGCCCCTGGTGAGGAGCTTCCCTGCTGCACTGAGACAGAACAGTGAAATTCCTCCTCCAGCACAGGCAGGCAGGGATAAAGAGCCTCCAGCTGGCAAAGCCTCCCGGCAGGACTGCAATGCTGCTGTGTCCTGGGGCACTGCCCTAACCCCAGGCCATCCTTCCCTCCTCGCTGCCGGCCCCGCAGCCCCTCCTGGGCGGCTGAAGCCGTGCTCGGCCGTGCCACCCCCACCACCAGCTCCGTACCGTCAGAAGGATGTGCTGGCTGCACTCCTGCCATGCACCTCCAGAAGTCCCCAGTGACTAACTGAAGTATTTCCCACCTGAGCGCGGCCGCAGGTCTGCAGGTGGACATCAGGTGCAACAAGGAGCAGAGGAATAGGAAGGGAGACATGTCAGGAGCTCCAGGCTCCGCTCTCCTTCCACCCAAATTCCTTCAGCAGCTGGATCCCCCACCGCTCCTCTTCATAAAAAGCAAATGATGGCTCAGATTTATTAGTTACCTCCAGGTGCAATTTATCAATCCCAGGCTGGGTCCTGCCCAGGCAGCTGGGGAGAGGCCCGTGTCTTTGATTAATGTGCTATCCCCCACAAGGGTGGCAGATTTCTTACTGGGGTTTAATTCTAACAGATTCTTAAAAATAACAAGAAGCATATTCAGTGAGCTGTTTAAGAGGACGCAGAGCCAAAGTGCAGTTCATTCTCTAAAGCTTTGAAGTATTTATGGAAGGGGCTGAGGAAACCTTCATGGAAGCTGGGAGCGTAAAGGGGGATCTTGCTGTGGGATAAATAAGGAAGGGAGGGGCAGGGGGGAGCGAAAAAAATACAACAGTTCATAATGGAAACAGGAGACTGAGGGGTTTCTAGACAGAAGTGAAACAATGGGAAGCAAGGTCTCAATTAGGATAAGTAAAAAAGGTTAAGGATCGGGCTCTTGCAAACAGAAAGGATTCATCTAAACAATGCAAATTCTGTTTCTGAAATGGTTGTGAAAGAGCAGAGGGACATTCAGTGGGAAAAATAAGAAAAACCAGGAAAATGAGGGGAAAGGGAGAAGCTCCCAAACCTTGGACTGTGCTATAGAAAAACTCTGAAGCTTCACTGCAGCCCTTCCCCTAATGCTATCCCCTCCACAAACATGCAGGACTGCATCCAGAGGATGCCTTTTCCCATCTTCAGTTTCTTCTCCTGTCAGCCATGGCCAACAATGAAAACATTACATTCAGACTTATCTTTTGGAGCCTGAGCCAGGAGGAATTCTTGATCCTTTGACCTTTTTTTCACAGATGGAATTACATTCGCTTTTCCCCTCCTTTTCAACAATATCAAAGCTGTTCTCTCGTGGTTCAGTGTCCGTGCTGGAAAGCAAGAGAAGCCTGCACCAGGGTGAGGGCAGAGCAGTTTGCTGTTTTCAAGTGGGATTAGGATGCTGGACCGAGATGGTTTGCAAAAACTCCACCAGCATCATCTTGTCCCCTCTGTGGCTGCATCGGCCGCTGACGGCCCTCCTAGGTGCAGCGGTTTAGATTTCAGTGTGACAAAGTGTTTTCACACCCTTGTTAAGGAAGAACATCGTAACCCAGTTAAAGGGCAGTATACTCCAAGCTTTCAATGCATATTTATACCATCTATTTTAGGTAGCTACTTTCAGATATTTCTATATGGTCAGTGCAAAAAAAAAAAGAAAGATATGTATCTGTGGAAGGTGACTCACAGCACCTAAAATAGACTCCTGTTCTCAGACATCCTTTCTCTGCACTAATTATAGAAGGGAGCTGGAGACGTTAAGCTCCTAGTTTCAGCACGTGAAGGTTGATGCACGGGGAGAGAGCATTAATACCCTCTTTGTTTTCCTTGACGCAGGGAGTGAGATGGCTGCAGTGAGTGTGTGCAGGTTATCTGCAGCCCAGCTCGCTCGTTTACGGCTTCACTGCGCTGTTTCCGTATGCTCCGGAGAAGGGTGTTGGAGCCCACACAGGTACTTACAGGCTTGGTCAGGCTCCTAGTCTGCTCTGCTGCTGGTAACGCCGTACCCCCGTGCGTGGCCATCGGGGCTGGTGGTGCTGCCGGTGGCTGGAGTGCCTCCGGCAGTGGGTTATAGTGCCCGCTCGGGTCGTGCCGGTACTTGTGCGATGCTGTAGGAAGTGTGCTGAGATGCCTGGCTCCATGCCTCTCCCCCAGAAAGACCTCTGGAGGAGAAACCCACTGCGGTCTCCCCTTGTGTCATGGCATTCTCTTCTCAGCTGTGTAGCAGCAGAGTTGGCTTTGAGAAGGATGTATAGAAACGTTAACACCTCGGAGTTAGCCTGAGACTTGGGGTTGACACTTGCTTTCCTGCTGGTGGAAAGGGAACAAAATGGTGTGCTATGGGCAAGGACACGGGAGCATGAGGTGGATTTGCCCCATTGTGTTCATCCTTCAGAGCAGGGATGCCACAGCTCAGAGTGGCACGGCCCGGAGTTTCTCCTTCCCCTCGTGCTCACTTTGCATAGCCATCTTTGGAGCCCCAGTTGAAAATTAACCCCAGAGTTAGCCATTTGTAAGCCAAGCTGACAGGAAATTGCTGGCTTTGTGCTGAAGAAGTCATTACCTTAAGCTTTATTGCTGTGTGCAGAGTTTACTTGTGACAAAGTAAATGTGCAGAAATGTCTGTAAATAGGGCTGGGATGTTGCTGCGTTAACAGCTCGTGGTAAGCTATCAGTCAGAACAGTGTGTAAGAAACCATTAAAAGCCACTGTTGTAAATGCAGAGCCTCCAACACGCACACGCGTGTGAGCTCAGCACCCCACCAGCAGGTTCTTCCATCGCTGCTCCCCTGGTTGAGCAAAGACCACTTCTCATATGGTTTTTAGAGGATGCATTGTAGCCCTGATGCGTCATCAGAGCCGGTGATGTCATCTGGGAACAGAGGGTAGCAGGGAGTGCTGGGCCAAGGGTGGCCATCTGAAAGAGCTTGGCTGAACGCGGTGGGATCTTTGGTACCCATGTCACTTTGGGTGGAACAGCATTGCTGTAGAACTGATGTGAGAGCCTGGTAGTCTTTGGGGTTTTGGTCCTGCCCGTTAACATTATGGCTGTAAAGGGGAGAGAGGTTTGTTCAAGTAATACTGGCATAGAGCTCATTTAAAATAAATGAGGTAGCAAGATGCACTGCTCATGCTACTTGAACTGCAGAAGAAGCTGTGCTGGGGGGAAAAGACATGTCTTGAAAATAAGTTGATGTCTATGTGGGTGACGTGTGTCTAAATGACATAGGTGGTGCCTAGAAAGAGCATCTCCCCTCCACCCGCTGTTCCCTCGGCTGCTGGTCAGGAGTTTCTGGCATCCAGGCAGCTCTGGCTGCAGCGCGGCTGAGCTCTCCTCCAGCGCACAGAGCTCTGGCAAGACGGAGAAGTGGGTTTCTGGCTTATCTGTGTTTTCTCAGAGTGGCCGACAGCCTGCCTTCATGCCATCTGAGCACTTCAGGACGTCTGGAGCTTTTTATGTACATCTTCCCTTGGAGGCAGCCCCCTGCTTCTGATGCTGTTTTGGTTTTTGGCAGAACTGTGGCAGCCCACTGCAAGCACACATTTCTGGCTTTTCCTGGCTTCTGCCGCTTGTGGGAGTGATAAGGTCAGACAGGGAATAAAAACGCATCGCTTGGGGGTCACCGGAGGGGCAGACTGGAGGAATTTCCCAGGCACTGGCTGTGCAAGGCTGGACCGCTGCGCTCGGGCGAGGGGCAGTGACCGAGGAAGCCGGAGCCCTGCGCTTGTCATTTTATAGTCACTGCTTCCTCCAGGACAGCAGAGCTGTTGGGCGGCTTTTGCGGGTGCTACAGCTTAGGGAACAGGGAGGGTCGAGAGGCAACGACATAAATCAGACGGTGCTGCAGATTTCTTCTCTCTCAGTCCTCATTCTCACAGCTCTTGCCTCTCCTGTGCCCAGGTGTTGCAAGGTTTTTTACAGGCTGATAAAACTGTGTTTCCTCGTAATGAAACCCTGACGCCGGCCTGGCAGGCTTGGTGCCACTCCCACCACTTGGGCCAGGAGTGGAAGAAACGGAGCTGTGTTGGTTTTTGCTGCCTCCCAGCCTTGGCTGGGGAGTGTCCATGGGTCTCTTTGATGCTGGGGATTGGTTTAACTTCTTTTTTTCTCCTCGCTCCTCTTCAGCTGCCCTGCAGGCAAGTCCCTTTGGCACGCAGAGGGAATGGTACCCAGCCACCCTGCACGAGGAGCATGCAGGCTGTAACTCCATCCCTGGGCTCCTGGAGCAGCGCTGCTCTTACAGCCAGACACCCAGCTCTCGCTGGGGACCCAAGCCATGGACAGTTTGGCCCAGAGTGTGCAAAATTCCCTGCTGACATGGAGTTTTTCCTTTTTATCCTCAGCTGCGGCAACTCTATGAGCCCGATTAACCTAAGTCCCGTGGTGCCAGCCCGACTGAGCGCTGCATCCCTCGCCTGGCCCGAGGATACAGCTGCAGTGCCGGCAGCCTCCCGTCTGCTCACCCCTTATCAGTGGGAAGCACGAGGGCTCCCCCGGGGCCTCTGCCGAGCTGCGAGGCATCTCCGCCAGTCCCTGCGAATTGTTGGCAGAGCACACAGAGAGCGGTGAGGGACCCAGAGACAGGTGAAGCTCAGATGCACTGGGGGGCAGGTGACAGCCCCCCGACTTTCCCTGCTCAGCAGGGTGTGGGATGGACAGCCGGCGGCTCCTGTATCCCTACCTAGGGCAGGGACGTGGGCTTGCCAGTGTCAGCAGCGAGGGCTGTGGCATATCCCTGCCCAGGCTCAGCCAGGGATGGGGCTTCCCTGGGGAATGCTGCCCAGGCTGCTGCCCCGGGGGTGCGATGGCAGGAGCTGCTGGGGAACCTTCCCATCAAACACTTTACGTTGGAAAAGGCTTACCTTTCCCTTCCAAAACTCAGCTCAGTGAGATAAATAACCTGAATTTTCACATTTGAAACTGCAGTTGCAGCATTAAAACAGAACTATTTTTTTTTTAATTTGAGATGACTTTGTGTGTTGAAACTTCAGTTAATTGTTACCAACAGCACTGAGAGAATAACCCAGGCACACTGTGGCTGCTGGGTTGAACTGAGCCTGGTTTGCTCTGGAAATGTCTCTCCGGGTTGCTGGGGAGGTCAGGAAAACTGTTCCCAGGGCTGGGGTCTGAGGGATCTGCAATGGCTCTTTCCCTTGTGGATTCTCTAGCGTCTAATCAAGGCTGAGCGCGCACTGCAGCCTTTTGTTCAGTTGAGGTTACTCATAACATCTCTCTCTTTTACGTGGAGGTCTATTTTTGCAAACCTTTGAGGAACTAAATCGTCTCTGAGGCTGTTATCTCTCTGTCAAATTTGGCTGAAATTGCTCAATGAGTTCAAAGTTGTTGAGGGAGATACAGACAGTGTGAATGTATGAGCCATAGGAAATCAGACTGTCAGGCTGAAATGAGAAACACTTTAAAATTGTCAAAACAAAAAGCCTTCCCAGTGGTCTGACCTGACTTTTTGTCCAGATTATTGGTTCTCAAAGCCTCCTGAGATCCTGCCAGCTGCCCCAGCCCCAAGGGGCTCCTGAGAGCCCCACATTGGAAAGCACAGCACCAGCTGTGCTGACAGTACAAGGGACTCTTGGGATTAGCAAGAGACTTGGTATCAGCCTTGTATTGTGGTATTCTTGTGGCCTCTCAAGTCTGGGAGAGCGGAAGCCCATGGCCAGATGCCCATCCATGCCATTACTGACCCACCCAGAGAGGAGATTGCATGACAAGCTGGTTTGATTTGTGCTTCCTTTTGCCAAATGCCTTTGATTGAAAAGTGATCTGACACCAGTTAATTAGACACAGGTGCAGGTTAGAAAAATAGTTGCAATAATGAATCTTCTTGTACTGGTCCCTGCTGCTGTTCCAGTGGTGCTATTGCAGCCATTCACAGGATGGTTAATCTTTTAGCTAGTGCTTTAAGCACTTTGTGCAGGGAGCTACGCACCATCAAAAAGAATGAATGACCCTGTTACTCTTCCCTGTCGTGGCTATCAACCAGACCTGTCTTTGGCATGGCTTGTAGGTTGATTTCTGGTTGAACATTAGAGGCAGAATTTATCTGTCCAAATGTAGACATCTAATTGTGGATGTCTACATCTGAGTTACTTGTCTAGACTCTTGTTTATAGGAAAGAAATGGGCACCCCAAGGACATGAGTCATTGTATGCTAGAGTAAATGTCTAAAATAGGTCAGATGAATCATTCTGTAAATGGGCCTCTCTCTCTCCTGTGACTATACAGGGAGTCCAGAGTCACCAGGCTGGGGGGAACAAAGACATGTCTCTAAAGTACATTAAGATGCATCCCATGTCAGACATGTTTCTGAGTGTTTGTAGTCAGCTGCTCATCTGTTTGCACATCTCTCTGACATCCTCTGTCCACTTCTTGCTCTTCCCATTATAAATTAACCTGGGACTGAGATGACATTTTGTCCCTGTAGCTTCCTCTGCAGTTGCATCAAGGACGAATCCCAGGCATCTGCCTCTTCCCAGTGTCATCAGACTGGAGTCACCCTTACTCCAAACCTGTGCCTGGTACTCTGCTTTATCCTTTTGCGCATCCTCCGTGTTCCCTCTCCAACAACCCACTACTGGAGACCTGCTTTCCCTCCAGCCGGGTACATTCACTGCTTTGTCCTTCCACATAAGACGTCTGTAAACATTTCAGGTCTTCTGACGCTCTTTAGGCCAACACTATCTGCTCTGATTTGCTCAAAATTTCCTTAAGCCACTGGTAAGCAGCCAGAGTCCCCACCTGGGCTTTGGTTACTGCCTTTTTCCATCTCTGTTGTATCTGCTAGGGTGGGTGCTGGCACCTGACTGAGAGGGACTCAGAGGACCTTGAGTGTCACCACTGCTCAGATGAACTGCCGTAAATGACTCGTGTCGATACACGGTCTCAGCTGGGAAGTCAGGGGTATTAACCTGAACCTCCTTCACTGATTCGCTCCCATCTTATTGCTGTTTGTTGAGCAAAAGAAATGTATAAGACTTCCAAATCCTTCCAACTAGGCTTGCAGCCTAGTCCTAGAAAGGCAGTATTATTTTAACAAAACCAGTGTTCTGTTGATAAATGGGATAGTGGGAGGAGGGAAAGAAACTATTCATAACACATGTCGCAGGAGATGAGGGAGAGAAGAAAAGAAAACTGAAGAGTGCAGATAAGATTTTTGCTGCAGGTGTTTTCTCAAGTTTTGGCTAGGAGACAAAGGAAAACCCACAGACCATCCAGATAAGCCCATTAGTCAGGTTAGCTGAGCACTGTTTCATTTCTCAGCAGTGTTATCTAGGCCTCTGGCCTCAGCAAAATCCCAACTTTATTCTTTTCTCAAATAGTATTTTGTTAAAAAAATCTTCCTGTGAGAGGATTTAAAACAAAACAAAACAAAAAAACCCACATTGGAACCTGGGAATAATTTCAAATGCTGATGATCCGCATCCTTGTATAGGATGTGCCTATGGTCTCCTGCCCCTCAGTGGTGTTGACTTTGACTTCAGTTGGTTAGATTGAGCCCAGGTCATGGGCTGAGTGGCTCGGGAGGAAAGAAGAAACAGTCCTTTCCCCTGGAGACCTGAGCAACAAGGAAGGTTGTTAGGCAGCAACTGCCTTTCTCGGCATGGGAAACAGCTGGGACTGGAAGCTGTTGAATGAGGTGCAACAATCTCTCTGAGCAGTTCGGCTGAGTGCTTGAGTGAGGAACCCAGCTGAACTTCCTACCAGAGAAGTTAAATTATGTATCATAATACATATATTCCTGAGAACCAGGCATGCATGAGCACTTGCTGGAGATGAAAGCTGATGGAACATGCAAACTGAAACCACAGCGAGCCTCACTCTGCTCTGAACCGTTTCCCACTAGAAAACTCCTCACTGCAGCAGCCTTTCCATTTGCTCTGCAAAGTATCGCCCATTTGTGTGTGGCTCTGTGGCAGGAGGCCCTCCAGGAGTCTGCCCCCTTCTCAGCATTCATTGCTAACAGTAAACAGAGTTAGGATGACTCAGAGGTGTTTGCCCTTCCATCACCTAGGTTCAAGATCAGCCCATGCTAATAATGAGCAAATGTCCTCATTGTTCATCTGATGGTGCTTAGTGCTCTGAAATGAGTTGTCAATTCCTGTCCAGTTTCTGGTAGGCTGACACCTACTTTGTAGAAAGATCTGTCCTGACGCTATGACCAGAAAGGTTGACATTTGACTGCATTAGCTGCCCAGCATAAGGTCATACCTCCCACTGGACAATGATACTTGTCAGGACAGATCTCTGCTCTTACACCATTCCACACCTCCCTATCTAACCCAGCTTTTCTCTTGATATCTTACATGCCCTCTGTGTTTTCTTCTTATATCCAGAGTTAACCTTACAAGTAAAGCTCAGCAAATCTCTTGAAATCCATTTATTCCTGGAAGCTTTCTCAGAGCAATGATACCTGTGTGTGCTATTGTCCTGCAAATACTAAGTCAGAGATTTTCACTGATGCTGAGAGACATCATTACTAAAACTGAAGCAGATGGTAGAGTGGGGTTGAAGTAATACTATGGAGATTTTTCCCAAGGTGTCATGTATTTTCCACAATTACGAGGCACTGGAATGGCTCACCTGAGGAGGCCACAAGACCTCCACCTTGGGAAGAACATTTGTCAGGGATGACTTCATTACCCAGTCCTTCCCTGGAGAAGGAGATGAACTACGCAGTTTCCTGAGGTCCATTCCAGTCCCAGGAAACCCAAGGTACTCAGAAAACTCAATGGATACTGAAAGGGGTGTAAGGTTTAGCAACGGAGAGGAAATGTTCAAAGGAAAGAACGTATCTCAGATTCAGAGCTGATTTCTCAGCAGTACAGCTGAGTGTGACTAGAGCAAGTCCTGCCACATTCAGCATTTGAAATGCTTAGGCAACAAATTATCAGGACAGGGAGAAAGCAGAGTGCGGTCTCCTTGGGGCAGAGTATGTGAGAGTTTGCTTTGTGTTCTGTCTGACCCATGCTGGGGCAAAGTACAAACACCACCACTTGAAATTTCCTCCTAGCATTTAGAGACTTCTTAAAAAAAAAAAAAAAGAAAGAAAAAAAAAATGATATTAGATAGGGAGTAGCCTTAATCTGATCCTAGTTTAATTTGCATTAAGTGCCTTTCAATTCTTTCTCTTTAATATCATTTTCATGCCTAGTCTGTGTGTTGCTCATTTCCTCTGGTAGAGAGGTGAGAAGCACATGCAGCGGAAACCAAGCAAGCCAATAAAAATGATGTGGCAGAGGGAAAGAGAGGAATGTTGCAAAAAAATCTGTTTTGGCTGATAAAGGCATCCTCAGGAAGCTTGCATGTTGTAGGAGTCTGCTATTTTGCTGGGCTGGGGAGAGGAATGGAAGAAAAATATATGCACAAAATAAACACTTCCCCTTTTGATTTGATTTCCATAATATTTTAGTACTTATTCTACTTTTGCACAATGTGAGGCAGAGATCCAGGTCTCCTGATGCTTTGACAGGGATGCAGGACTTCCAGTTTCCTCTTACTGTGAAAAGCTGACCTGGAGTGAAGTGAGGGAAGAAGAGGCTTCTGCAGTTGATGCTATGTTGTTGTCCAGGTTGTATTTCCCCAAATGAAGTGACACATTATCAGAGGGATGTCCTTTCTGAACTTCTGCAGTTATATATTTGGTACAGACCAACACGGTAAATGAAATTGCATCCTGGAGTGTCATATTGTGCATCATGACCATGTGCTGACGAGCCAAGAAGCCACCAGTGGAGCACTCCGGCCAGCCCACCAGTCCCAGGCTGGTCCCAGGTCTTCGCTGAACACCAAGCCCTTGGACTCACAAGCTGCTGTGTCAGGGTGCGTGGTTTTCACCCACCTCAAACGGTGTAAGGGGTAATGCTGCTTGTAGTGACATGGCATCAGAAATCCCCAACATGCAATTGCACCAGAAGGTCACAGCTCAGCCAGAACAGCACATTAAACATTAAACGCTCCATTTATACGCACTAGTGGCGTCATGCCAAGATGAATCCGAAATGATTAAATCTCCAGCCGTGTCGGTTCCTTTCACAGCAACATAAAACATTTTGCTCCGCTAGTCAATGCAATGATGTGCCGAGGACAACAGACTCGGGCTCTGAGCCGTGTTCATCGCAGTGATTTGTCATTAAAATGCATCTCTGGCTGAGACACGCTACTGGGGTTCCCGGAGGTTCAAGCTGCCACTTGGTTAAGATGCATAGGAGTTTCCAGTGGCCAGATGACTCACCTCAGCCTCTCTCGTCACCCGAGTGAGACAAAGGCAATTGGAAGGCAGAGAAGAAAATAACAAACTGTTGACCACATCGTAAATCCAAAGACGTGGCAACAACAGGGCTTAGCTCATTCATGCAGGAAATACTGTAAATGAAACCACAGTGTTCGGATACAGTGTCTGCTGAGAAGGAAATCTCTCGGTAGCTTGCACCTGCTAGATTTAAAAAGAAAGGGACTGGATTTCTTAATTTTGCAGGCATCTATTTTTTTTTTCTCTCTCAAAAGGCACCATATTTATAACTCTAGTAAAGCTGCAAAAATTGGTAAATAAAAAGAACCCTACAAGAAGAAGAAATTGATTTCTGGATTTGATCAGAGCAAAGCTCTTAATCTTTGCTCCTCTTTTATAGAATTGCTGCCTGGATGCTGCCTCTATGGGCCCAGGACCTAATGCTTTATTCAGTCCATACTCAAATGGAAAACTGCCAGGAAAGGGAAAGAATCTTAATTTCTTTTCTCTTTCCTTGATTTAAGAAAAAGATATATTCGGATCAATTGTTCTCCTTTGCTTTTTGTGCTCCTGATGACAGGAGCAAATGAAGACTGTCTGGTAACTCCTTAACCAGGCACTTCTTACCAGCATTCCTCAGAGAGCCCAGAGACGGGTTCCCTGACCTGTCCCTGCTCCCGGGCAGGGCAAAGCGCGGTACGAGGTCACACGGAGGGGGAATAGACGCATCGACCTCAGCAGGCTCCAGCTGTTGGCTGATGTTTTGGAGACTGCTGCCAGTGGGCACGAGCACAATCCACTGACTGCTATTCTGTGTGCCTGGGAGTTTTAGGCAGAGTGGCAGTGAGTGAATTGCAGCCAGATCGAGCAGATTTGAAGATGATGTGGTGGAGGAGAAGTTGAAACTGGTCCTGGAGGCTCTAGTGATGTGCACACGTCCCATCTTTCACTCCTGTCCTGGAGGTTGCAGTCCTTGGCTGCCTTTGTGATGCACCCAGCTCTTCAACCTCACGTAAAAAATTCCTGCTAATTGCACAGCTTGACCAGCTATCGCTAGTGTGCACGTATGCCTTAGGTGGATGAGGTTCACCGCATGAACAGCAAATATAACTTTCATAGAATGATTTGGGTTGGAACCTTAAAGATCATCTAGTTCCAACTGCCACGGCAGGGACACCCTCTGTAGAGTATCACCAATAGCATTCAAGTTAAGTGATGCTGCTACAAAATATGCAGCATGCTGAGTGCTGGTGGCGTGCCCAAATACTGCGCTGTTCTCACTGCCGTGTGTGAGCATCCCATGTCTTGTGCAGCCTCATGAACCATTTTGCATAGTGGTCTAAAGACCAGACAACGTGAAAAGGCAGATCTGCAAGCGCTCAGGTGGGTCCAAATGATCAGAAATCTGCGCAGCTGACCTTCACGTAACACACAGAGCTCTTTTGACAAATCAGCCCACTTGCTTTGTGATATGAACAAGTAGCAGAGGGAATCCTGCTTCATTTATAACTCAACGGCCTCAGGGCTTCAAGTAACAGCAGAAACAAGCTCTGCAAAAGGCTCTGGAAGCACCTGCAGAAGTCCTCTGTGATGACTGAGACGGGGCTTTGAAGAGGACCTGTTCCATCAGTTGAGGCCCCTAAAGAAGATTTGAAAGGCTTTAAGCTTAAAACAAACAAACGAGCAAAACCCAATCGGACCAGGTTTTATTAGAATAAACCCAGGGACATTGAACTTTGCAAATGGAGAAAATGCAAAGTGGCTGTCTCTGCCCTGTCTGCCTGCAGGTGTGTCTGCTTCTAGGACTGGTTTTAACCCGACCACTGACTGAGCTGCTGCAAGCTGCCAGGGGTGCTCCCTCCATCACTGGCACCGCCTGCTCCCAGCAGCCTCTGCCTCCCTTGCCTGGGGTGCTTTGGTGTCCGCAGAAACTTCTCCCCAGGGCGGCAGAGATCATCATCCTCCCGGGTGCCTGGCTGGCCTCTTCTTCGCAAAGGAGAAATTTCAATACTGCCAAGGAAGCAAACCCCCATATACCAACCACCGCTCTGTTGCAACGGAGAGCTCCTGATGGGACACACGTACGCCAATAGCACACTTAGGAGTAGGGTGCTTAGAAATTTGGCAGGAAACCTCCTCTTCAGACTGGCATGTGAGCAGGGGAAAGTCAGGGAAGCATCAAAGGAGGGGAAAATAGCATCTATGTTTCATTTCTGGGGCTGTACTTGAGTCAGCCTGGTACGATGCTCATGTGGCTGCCTCGACTCTGGAGACGCAACAATCTCTCCCCTCGCCTCTCTCCTGGCACCAAGATCTCACGGGTGTCTCCAGCAGTGCCTCAGTATTTCGGTTTCCTATTTGTTAATCAAGCTGGAGGCTTTGAAAAGTCCTGTCTGACTTAATCCCTATTGATCACAGATCCGAGAGCCCTGATGTGAAGGAATTTTAAATTTCCAGCTGCTGGCTGTTTAACAACTTCTGACTTCAAAAGCTCTAGGAGCCTTCTTCTCCTTTTAAATACACTTTGCACTTAAGGAAAATATAGTCGGCCCCTCATTAATGTGTACTTCTCCCATAATTATACAAGTGTTTGTTGTGCAAACGCTCAGTTCTGGTGCCATGTGCACATTCTTCATTTATGAAATCAATAGGCAATAAGCAAGGTCCATTTCTGATCTTTACAGAAGTCATTTGTTGCAAGGACAAGTTTTACTCAGTCTCAAAAGGTAGATGTAAAATAGACGGTCTTAAAAAAAACACACAAGCCTCCTGAGCCAACAGCTTGCTGTCCCCAAATAAGGGACGCATATTTTCCAGTACCAGGTACATAAAAGCCCAGGACAGGTTTTTTTTGCTTTCCATGATGGCCCTTAAGCTGTCTGTGGGCAGGGATGTTTTCTGCAGCGTGCTGTGCTGCTCCTGCTGCAAGCCCTGGGAAACGAGGGGCTTGTTAGGGCTACGTTGGAGGTCTCGTCTCAGGCAGGTCGCAGCAGGTTGACCTCTGTCTCCTGGTTTCTGTTTCTGGGGCTCTTGCATGCAGAGCTCTTGTGCCGGCACCTTGGAGGGCACCGCTGCACCGAGCCACCCCACGTGGCACCGGCACCTTGTCCCTCCTGCCCTGGGGACATGGAGCTCTGCGTGAAGGTTGGTTCCCAGGCAAGCTGAGGAGCTACCAAAGAGGCTCCTCCAGCACAGAGGGTGACAGGCTGAGTTATAGCCCTGAGTCAGGGAGCATGAAGGAAGCTGGAAATGATTATGGAGCATACGGGGGAGCTTGAGTAGCGGAGAGACTGCAGAAACCATGCTAATCCCCAGGGAATTCAAACCGTGTAATTTACATGGGTTTATGTCTGAACTTACCTTTACAGTCATGCTCTTGGAAGAGAGTTTACTTAAAATGGTGAGGGCACATAAATCTCCGGGGCTAAAAGAGAGGCTGAGCAGAGTCAGGTTTATAGGGCTGAGATTTGCATGCCTTCGGATGAATGCAGCCCTCCTGCGCGCCTCACGCGGGCACAAAGGCAGTGAGGGGCAGGCAAAGCTGGCCGCTGGCCTGAGCACCGCGTCTTGAGCAGGAGATGCAACTGCAGGGACCACAGGGCACAGGGCGAGGTGGTCCCTGGTGATGCTCAATGGGTGGTGGTGCAAGTGGGTCTTGCAGCCTCCTGGAGACAGAGTTATTGTGGATGCAAATGCTTGGAGGAGCTTTGTGAAGGTTCTCACATAAAACTGAGACTTGGTAGTTCTGAGTTTGGGGTTTTTTTCTGGTTTTTTTCAAAAAGAGAAAAGAAAGAATTCTCACCTCCCCATGCCTTCCCTTTCCAGATTGCCAGGGTGACTAAAGAAAGTGAACTAAAAATGTATGCAAAGCAAAGTGTAATATACGCCTTCTAGCTTCTGAAACAAATGAGGTTGGGGTCCCAGACGCAACAGCTTTCTTCACTGACCAGTTCTGACTCACCCTCCTTCTGGAGAAGTCATGAGACATAGTGAAACCCCGTGGTCTGAAACTGTTTATAAAATGTGCAGGAAGGCATTAGTCCAACTAACTTAATAATGTTTTTTAGTACTGAGACACACTCAGCTGTGCAGCCCGAGACAGAAAACCAAAACTCCGTGGGTGGAGCAGAGCAGGAAGCTGCACCAAGCCACAGAGAGCTGCATGCAAGCCTGGGACCAGCGCTGGGTGTGAAAAAGATCTCCAATGATCCCGAATCACACTTTTCCATGAAGGTGGCAGAAAAACCCTGGCACTGAGACGATAGTCAGTTTTTTCCTCTGATTACGTTATTTTCCAATACATGTGAGGAAAAGGCAGTGAGACACAATCCAGTCGCTTTTCACCTCCGCTGACTGCTGTGGTTCAGGATGAAATAGTTGCAGCGCTTGCTTTCAGATAATGAGGAGAGGAGGTTTCTCTGCAGTGTGTTGGAGGGGAGGAAACTTGCTGGAGTTACATTCACGCTGCATTGTATCTTCAGAGGACGAGGGGCTGCGGAGCTGTAATATGCAGGCTGGTGCTTGCAGCCGTAATGACGGTCCCCGCAGGAATCAGGCCGTTTGTGTATGCACACCCTTGCACCAGGCCTGCCTGAGTCCGGCGCTTGTGCCAAGCTGCTCTGCCCCGAAGGTCAAATTTTCTTCTATCATGCAGCATTTTAATGGCCTTTGGGTATCTTTCTAAACCTAAGCTTGTGTCTTGATGAAACTTTTGACAGGCAGTGAATAAAAGCGGCATTATTTATTCATGTCAGATGGAACTGAAGCATTCCTGGTTTCTTGTTTATCCTGCCAAAATGGTAAATGAAAAAAAGGACTTTCTCTTTGACCTTGGATTTGGTTCGTGCTGTAGATCCCCAAAGAAGAAAATATCTCAGTAGTAAGTGTCTTATTACCAGAAAGCATCTGCAGAAGAAAGAACAATGTGTTCTGGCCCAAACTCGCAGCTGTGGCCACCAGCTGTGACAGTCCTGTTGTTCCAGCTTTGCCTTTACTACATTATTTCAGTGGTAGCGTTAAAGAAGAGAGAGAAAAGCCCATGGGGAGTCTGGCTTAGAAACAACCTGCTGCAATCTACAGAACAACTCTTGGGTCTGTGAGGACTTCAGCAGCCTGGGGGATAACCCAGCACTTGGCTCCAGGGCCCTCGCAGGCAAGCCAGGGAATTCTAGAAAGCCTGGGGATCTGGCGAGCGGAGATGCCTTTAGCAGCAGAAATGAAGCACGTGCCTTCCAACCACATGAGGTATACAAAGCCTTTGGCCAGACTCTAGACGTCTCATTGGAGATCATTACTGCTCTCTTTTTCTATAACTTTGGGAGTTTTTATACTTAAGTTTGATTTTAGGTATTGGGAAGCATTCAAAGGCCTTTGGCATGGATCTTGTATGGCTGTTTCCCAAATAACTGTCTGCTCCTCCAGGTTGTCTGTGACCCCTGCGAACTTGTGCTCTAGGTAGTTCTTTTGAGTACTGTCCTCCTTTGAAACAAGGACTGCACAGAGCATTTGGCACCTACTGAATATGGGAACGTCTTGCTATCTGCTGATGATTTGCCTCACCTACTCCTTCACTTTGTCCCCGTGCTGTTGACTTTCCTCTTGGGAGCTAATTCAAAGCAGGAATCAGGAAGTTCTGCCCAACTGGGATCTCTACCCGGTGGCCTGGCAGCTTGGGCTGAGATGAAATGATTGTCTGCACCCGTTGGACACAGCTGTTCTTTACAGAGTTTGGGGCCGTTTTGTTCATGGGCTGGTCCTTGAACATTCTTTGAATAAAACATAATATAAATAAATAAGTGAAAACACATTCCCCTCACCTCTACCCCAATAAAACTTGTTGTGTATAGCTTTCTCTTACATAACCCATCTGACTCCAGAAACAAATGTCCCTAATTTCTTCTGGATGGGAGGCTTTGTGGAGATTTAAAGGGCAATTTGTCTCTCTTTTTCTTTAGCTCTCACAAAGTATTACAATAAGGAACTGCAGTGGCAGACAATACTTAAAGGCATGGTTTAGAAGTGATTCATCTGTGAAACACGGTGTAGCATATTTTATTGTATTTTAGCTAGTAAAAGCTGTGCATTCTAGCCCAGCTCTGTCATACTGCATGGTAAATTATACTTACAGGAATCCCAGCCACCTAGCTGAAAATAAGTACCCTCTATACAGGAGTTAATGCCGTAGATTTGTACTTAGACATGTATTTGTAAAATATTTAAGCTGCATGAAAAGGACGTCTGTAGGAAGATATGATTACAGCATCCCATAAGTGCAGCACAACGCTGTCATATTTTAAGGTTAAAGAGCAATCACTAGGCGCTGGCGGCTGACACTGCACACATGGAGGAAGAGGAGCCCTTTCAAAGGCCAAGTGGGGCAGGAGAGAACGGGGAACAACCTGAGTCTTGCATCTGCTGCCCCGGCTGCAAGACAGTCTCAGCTTGAAGGACGGTGTGTTTACTGCTTCGGGAACCCTCCTGATATTGTCTTTGTACAGCAGGAGAAGAGACCTGTGGGAAATTGCCTTCTTGTGGTTCATGCTTGATGCCTGTACATTCCAGGCAGAAAAGCACAGATGATCAGGAGATGCTCTTTTCAACTTTATAGCAGTAACTTGTCATACCAAGGCTGCTAGTGCTTTCCAAAAGCACACAGCAGTTTCACAAGCTCTCCAACATATCTAGGCAGTGCCTTGTAGCCTCTTGGCACAAAGCAGTTCGGTCTCCTGGTGCAACAGCTTTCAGGAAAGCAGAAAACCAGGTTACTGGTCCTTATTGTAGAGGGGTTGAATTAGACCTGGAGAAAACAACACACATCTCCGCATCGTGACCACAAAGCTCTACTGAGTTTTAAGCAAGCCAAGCCTGAATCTTCTATAGGCTTGAGTCTTATTTATTTATTCTCACAGCGTTAGCATTTTTCCAGCCAAAAGGGAAGAAGGACACGTTCAGGTACTACGGTACGAGGTAATGTATTGGAAATTTTTGATTGCTGATGCCTATCCCTAAATCACACTCAGTCTAAATAAGCTCCAATTCACTGAAGCATTTTTTTAGCCTCCCCTTGACTTCACTGAACTCCAAGCACATGTTTAAACTTAAGTGCATGCTTGAGTTTTGCTGAATCATACAGCAAATAAAATATGCAGCGCTGGGCTTTAATATAACCTACTGATTCATGTGAAAACTACACATTTCCCGCAAAGCCTACTTTGAGTTAATTAATGGGCATTAAGCACTCACATTTTTCTAGCGAAGAAGGGCCCCAAGGGATCGCAGCAATTTGTGTTCGTACCCTGAACGACATCAATGCAATCTTCCCATGGAGACAAAGCCCCAAGCACTCCCTCTGCGATAACCAAGCACTTACATGTGATGGATGGGTTTTAGCTGCCTCTGACACCCCACGGGTCAGGAGGGAGGACCTGGCCTCTGACCCGTCCCTTTCATCCCCTCTGGCTGGAAGTGTGCCCACTGCATCACCGAATTTGGGGGGGACGATGAGTGTCGGCACCCTGGGGAAGCAAGGAGGGGAGCGGAGGGTCTGCCTTCTTGAACTTAAGTTCCCAACATTTTACTTAATCACACCAAGTCCCACTGCTGTCCTTACAACCTTCTTCAGGAGCCTTGACAAAACGAGGCTATGATCCGTGTCTGCAGAGCATGCCGACCGCAGGAAACCCCGGCTGTTAATTTATTTCAGTAGCAGAGCCGAATGAATTGGGGCAGTTGGGTGTGACGGTGGGAGACAGGCTGAGCGCCGCTGGAGCCAGGGACTGCCAGCGCTACGGCCAAGCGTCCCAGGGCCTCGGTACGGTGGGACCGTCCTAGTGCAGCCCCTGCCCCGGGAGGGAAGGGACTACTCCTTCAGAAAAGAACAGCACAAATTCCCAAATGCCGCGAGCAGAGCTGCGCCTGAGTGTTGCAATGCAATTTTCTTGATCAGCACTCCGGTGTGCCAGCTTGCTTTGTTTGGCAACCAAGGTTTTAAAGAAATGCACCTGAGCAGCTGCGAACTGAACAGCTCAGTGCTTTCAAGGAAGTTGGAGGGAGTGCCAGGCTGGAGAGGCCTCCTTCACCAGCAGGTCTGATCCCATGCATCCCAGGCAGCCACCCCTAGAGATTTATCAAACTTCATCTTAAAGCTACATAGGTTGGCTGAGGGCGTTTTTGTCCTTGATTTTTACCCCCCACTACTCTCTCCGGTCCGTTCCAGAAGTTCACTCTGCTGGTGAGAAACTGTTTAATTTCCACTCAGTCTTATGTCAACATCGCCTGGTAGCTGTTTCCCTTCTTTCTATTTATCCTCCCAGAAATCATTGCTCAGCCCCATTCCCAGCCCTGTGTGGTCCTCCTTCAGCTGGAAAAGCAGGGGAAAAGGAGGAGATTGTTATGGGAAGTACTGGAGCAATAAAATCGGTGCTGTGGTAAGATGTGTATGAGCGAGCCCAGCAAGGACAAACATTTGGAGCGCTGGGGAAGAGGGCTGTCTGAGGGAAAGGAGTCATCTGTCCTCAACAAGTGAAGCCACGTCGTGCTTGGCCTCGAACCGACCGTTTCCGCAAAGGGGCTAAGGATGCTTTGCATGTCTGCAGCTATGAGGAGCAATAAGGCAAGGCTGGTTAGAAGGAGAATTACTGCAATACTTTCTTTCATGAGAGATGTGAAGTGCTTGAGCTGGACTTGAAGCACAGACTTACGTTCACCAGTTGTCAACTATTTGGCCTGGTGAATACCACATTTCAGCCTCTTTGTCCCCATCTGTGAAAAATAGGGTAATAATAGCCAGTCACCTCTCCCCAGGGTATTGTGAGGGTCAACATCTGTAAAGGGTGTGGACCATTTAAAGTAATAAAGAAATGTTAAGTATCATTATTATTAATCTTCCTGTGCCTCGGTTCCCCATTTGTAAACTCTCACCTAGCACGTTTTTATTCTGGTTTCCCATGGAGCACTGCCCAAGGGGGTCTCGGTTAGAGATGCACTCTCCAGCTGCTGCCACTCATAACCATGGCCCACTTGCAAAAGACCCTGGGAAGTACTGAGAAGCCAAAGTTTTGATGTTTTGGAGGGTTTAATCCTATTTATGAAGCAGATTATTATTAATGTTATGTGTTCATGTCATTGTTGCAGAAGAAAACAAATCTACTGACCCGCTGGGTGCACACACACCACTGTGTACGCATCCCTTTGGTGACCAGAGCCTGGTGTCCTCCGATGTCTTCTCTGGTCACAAGGCCTCCCTGTCACATGCCTTCAGAAGTCCAACTCTTCCTTTTTTGGAGATTTACACTTTCTGGTGTCAAGTTTATGGCCTTTACCCATTCGCTTTAAGCCCATTTACAGTGTAACTGTTGACATCTGAATTGATTTCCAAGACAGGACTGCAACTGGTCTTGTAAACAGTTGTTGGCACCAGTTGTAATTAAAGAGTAGAGAATGCATACACAAACCACAATAGCAGCCTGTAGGAGTTACGCTGCTGTATCAGCTTTAATGTGGAGAAGCCCTTAGGGCCGTATCAGTGCTTACAAGGGCTAGTTGCTGGTTTCCCCTTCTCCCTCCCCTCTTCTGAAAGGGACAAAAAAAATTTAGCAAGCAAAACTTTTCCTTAGGGAAAGCCAGGAGCTGGTAGTGTGAGAAATGCTGTGTGCCTGTTTGACAGTGCCTCGTAGGGCCCTTCTGCAACCAAAGTGGGACAGAGCTGATTCATCTCCCTTCCACAAAAGGACTCCCAGGGCAGGAGCGTCCATGTGGACCTTGAGCATCAGCCATCTCACTGGGGTGGGAGGTAGAACAAGCTGAAGGAGGTCAAGACATGGGAGGACATTGCTAGGGATGGATCTGCTGGCCCCAAAATCCTGGAGAGGTGGTATTAGCAGAGATGACCTATCCCAGGAATTAGTTGCAGGTTAGTTTATTTCACATTAAAATAACTCGTGTCCACCAGTTTGTTTTGTCTGATGCGGATCATTTGATGTTTTAATGCATGCTATTAAACACGCTCTGGGAGTGGGTCTGCTGAAATTTGCCTGCAGCAAAAATGAAGCAGATCCCCCAACAGCTGTGAAGCTCTGCCAGCTCCTAAGGAGACCCCACACCCTTTTGCTTGTCAGCTGGAAGCAATGGTCTCATCACCTGTGTGGTCTCTCCTGCCCAGAGATCTCCCAGAGTGGGCGTCACTTTTCCATTTAAAAGGAAGTTCTCAAGCAGTTGTGGCTCTTTCTGGGTCCTAGTTCTGTGTTTGGGTCCTGGGTGATGTTTCTTGCTGAGAGCGGACTGAGGGCCTTGTCTACAAACAAATGCATCCAGTGTGGCTGGGAGCACAGCCAAAGCGCTGTGGGAAAGAAAAGGAGTTTGAGCTATGTGGTGAGAATGGGAAGGGTAATAGGTTTTATAGGATTATCTGGGCTGCAGGAACTGGGATTACTCCTGTGCTGGGAGGACACTCTAGTATTTGCTATCTGTTCCTGAGTCCTGGTTTTCCTAGCAATGTGATGCATCTCTACTTTGAACAAGATCAAAATGTGAAGCTGATTTTCAGACACTTTGCAGGGATTTAATTTTTGCTCTATATTGATGAATTCTGTTTACTTCTGCAGTGCCCTTCTATTACCTGTCTTGTCTTTATTTTCCAGCTGATTTCTTATATGCAGTTCAAGAAAAATGAATTGGAAGATAAAGGGAGTGCCTTGTAAATGGTGTAATTTCACCCACCAGTGATGTATCCCATCCTTCAGGAGAGCAGATGTGAACCTCCTCTTCCAGGAGCAGCACAATTTTAGGTAGGTAATCACTGAGTGACTGGGTGGATGGGAAGCTGTGTAAAGCTGCGGGATTGTAGTTGGATGCTGATTTGTATGTCTGCTTTGTGCTGCTGTAAGGAGGTGCAACTTTGCTTCTGCACACTTCTTAAAATACAGTGTTATTGCCTTTGCAGTTGGTTCAAAGCATGGAGAAAGGTTTTTGTGGGTTTGTGTGCTTATCTGCCTTGTCCAAAGCCTGACTGCTCTCTTGCAGTAAAATAAGCCCTGTATCTGGTGAGCTGTGTGTCACTTCAGTTCTACCAGATCCCTCCTTGGTCTCTTAATCTGCTGAAGTTGTTTTTCTTGATCTTGGCTTGTTTGTCAAGTGAAGCATCATACATTGCCTAGAGCCAGGATGAAACTCTTGAAACCTGATAGTTTGCATGCTGCTGCTTCAGAAAGCTCAATTTACTTGGGATGAACTATTCTGAAGTAATATTTTCTTTCCTGTTTATTTTTCCTGACAGATCTTCTGCTTCCCCCATTCCCTGTCACATTAAACCATTTATGCACAAAGTAAGCAGTTTGGGTTTGCCCTTGTGACTGACTTTACTGGAACCAGTTGCTTATTCTTATCATGATTCTGCCAGCAAGTCCTTCGGTGATAGAAGTTATAAACCACCCACTGCAGCTCCTACATTTCAGTGCAGAGTTATAAGTGAAATCAGAGCCTTATTTTAGGTTAATGATCTGATATATGAATGCTGAAAGCTCTCTTTGAGTTTCATCTTGTGAAATGTTGCAGGGTCCAGAGCAAGGTGTGAGTCTGAAGGAGACCACCCCCTTTTCAGAAGGGAGCCACCAGCTCCGCAGTGGTGTCTTTCCAGAGGCTGATGAGGGTGGTGTCACCACTGAACAAAACCTCAAGTCACACCCAGCTGGAGAAGAAAAGCAAATCTTGAAATCCAACCAATTCATGCCTGAGGCCACCCCCTCTTGCTTTCTTCTAGCACTGACTTCTGTGGGCCGCAAAGAAACATTTATTCCTTACTCTGCAAGTGGTGTTCAAAGCAACCTCGAAACACGAGTTTCATTTCACTTCTACAACACTAGAAGTAACTGGAACACAAGGCTTCCTTCACAATATGGGTTTTTTTCCTAGACTGCCATATCCAAATGTCTCTTCAATCTATTACCTCTTAATACTTAAGCAAAAAACTACTCATAGGACTATGCTTTTTTTTGTCTTGAAGGCAGTCCCTGTTACTCCACAGTATGGAAACCAAGTGGGAAAGTAATCTATGCAAATTACATGTACTTTTCTCGTTGAATCATGTTCCTTCCACTCATGGTAATGAGTCACTTGGCATAAAGTGGACTGTTACTATGAATGGAGAGAGCACATCAGGGGTCTGCTTCTCAAGAATTATTTCCAGTTGCTGAATTTCATTTAGGCCTGGAACCACAAGGGGTGAGACTCAGCTGTCAACCTCTCTGTGCCTGAGGGACTGTAGTTACTCAGATTTTTGCTAGTATAGCAGGAGAGAATTGGTCCCAGACTCTTGTTAATCTTTGATGCTGAGGATGATGGTTCATGTGCAGTCATCAAAGCTGTCTTGCCCAGTTCCCAAATACTGGCCGCTTGATCTTTTTCCTGTAGTAATACTGAGACTAAACCAAGAACTGACCTCAGTGAAGAGGAAGGCAGAAGTGAGTCCCATCCCATATGCAGTGTCTGAGAAGCTGACTGCTCAAAATGCAGCCTGTCTGGCTGAGGGACTGATTCCTGCAGAGTCAGCTGCCATCTCAAAACTGGTCCTGTTTGTATCTCAGCACTGGAACAAAGCAACCAAAATTAAATTACCGCTCTGGAAAATCTTATTTTCTTGTATTTTTCCTATATAGTAATTAACCCAGTGACCAGATGGTGAGGACTGGTGCTTAGACCAAAAGCACGGTGTCAGAGCTCTGATTTCCTGCTCGTAGCTTCATAAGTGCTACAGCAAAAGAAACTCCCACGGGTATGACATGTTACGCCTCTCCCGACCTTACATAGGCTTACATTGCTTTTTCTTCACTAGAATACATAATTCTTATTTATTTATTGTAATGGAAACAGACAACCGACACTGAAGTATTATGACACCACCGATTGATAGTCGAATGACAAGTTGCAATGTCACTTTCTTAAGAGAATAACTATCCTGAATTACAAGGGTAGTGAATTGAAATGCATTCTTTAGAAAGATGCCTAATCTCATTTTTAAAGCTCCAAGTGATGGGGAGCCCCCTTATCTTGTCAAGTAAGGTCTTTAATTGCCCTTACTGCTAGGATAGTTTATCTTATTTCAAGGTGGGTTTTTTTTTTCCATCTAATGGCATTGACTCACTGTGTGACCTTGGATGAGAAGGGGTGGATCAGTTGTTTAAGGCTAAATTGATCTTGGAATTTATGTAGTAATATACTCATTCTGGAGAGCCTCCAGGGTTGTTTTAAATGGGTGAACCCTGGATGGCGTTTCAGGCTCAGTACTTTTTTTGTGTGTGCTTTGTGGGTATTGCTTTGTATTATCATAGCTCGGGGTTTAAATTTAGTGAAGCGGGTTGCCGGGGCTCGGTCTGTGCAATGGCAGGTAGGACGCTTGTGTCGCCTTTATGCGGCAGTATTGCTTCCTGACCTTCAGGAGCGGAAACCTCTGCGTGCTTTTGAAACTGTGATGCTGTGGTATAAGTGAGCCTGTAAACAGCAAAGAGAATAAACGCCACAGTGAGGGTTTCACTGGAGCTGTACGCTGGTTAGAATACCCAATGAGAAGAAGTAAGTGCAGTCTGAGTGACAGCCCAGGTGAACAGTCACACACCTGCCATCAGAGCAGCATTTAACTAATTAGGAGATAAATGACAATGCCATTAAGAGTATATTGAGACCAGTGAAAAATGTTCCAATGTTGATAGAAATCACATAAAATAACAGTCAATGAAATAGCTTGTCAGATCCATGCTGTTTTCACTATGTTACTTAACATGGGGGAGCCCCTGAGCTTTAAAGAAGCATCTCTCTACCCTGATCTAGACAAATTACCTTTGTACCTTGATCTAAACAAACTCTGATCTCTCCACTGCCATTGAACTCACCTTGTCTGAAACCTAATCTGACTACTTTATTCTACCTCTGTACTGGGAATTCACTCTATCATTAGCATTTCAATCTATTTAATTCACTGAGGGTCGCTAAGCAATGTAACCGAATCCATGCTAAGCTACCACTGGCAATTTAGCTGTCAGATAGTCTCACCTTCTATTTTTAGTTGCACTCAAATTCCTTGCTTAAGGGGGTGCACACTGAATTTCTGGATTAGCTTCCCCCTGACCCCTCTATTATATCACTGTCAGTCATCTTTAAGTTAGAGTCCTATTTACATTGTTCTATTACACTAATTACAGCTTGTCAAAGGTATGGACAGTGTTCTTGGACGCTTTATCTACAGGCCAGTAACTCTGGGATTAAGGCCTTGCATTTAGAGCTGCAAGTAGTCTGTATTACTGCAGTGAAGAAAGTGTTTGTGAAACACAGTTTTTTTAAATGGCACAGCCAACACCTCCAAAATCTTGGGACCTAATGCTTTAGGCTGGGTGGTCAGTCGCCTTTGGCTCCTCATAAGGCACTCTATACTGCCAGAGCCTTACGCTCGGGTAGGGCAGGAGTAGCATTGCCAAGGTTCATACTTTCAGAGGCAGGGGTTTAGGATAAGGTGTGCAGCACTGTTTCTTCCTGAAGAATTACTTCAAGCAGTCATGCACCCTGTCCTTCTGTGTCTTTCACTTCGTTTCTCTTGTGCAGATTCCACTGCATCTTATTTTTGTATTTATTGTCTCCTGCCGCACCACTCTCCCCAAGCTCTGTGTTCTAATGCCCTTCTTAACAAGTACATGTGCTGTTGTGTATATTTAGTTTTGAACCAGCTTACGGCTCTTCTTAGGCACATTCAGGGCAGGAAGCAATTTGTTCTTGTTAACAAAGCTGTGTACACATCCACACTCTGCCTGTGTTAGCTCCAGTTTGGCTGCCTGTTAAACCGGCTTTAGCTCTGTATTCAAGTCATCTTGAAGTGTAATTCAAAAATTAGGCAGAGAATGGTAAAACATATATGTATATATAGGCAGAAAGTGTGCTTTGTTAGGAGGAAAACAGGCAGGTTGGGTATTTATGTTGTAAAATCCATCAGTAAGTTTACTAAATTATATTTGTTGCACTTTGGAGATCAGATTTCTTTCTTCACCTTCTCCAGCATAAGCTTGGTGCCAACTTCTCTGAAGTCAATAGATTAAACTGTATGGGAAAGTGAGAGAGATGTTACATCCTTCTTAGGGTAAATGCAGGAAGGTGGTGGCACAGAACAGAATGACTGTAAGATCAGAGACTTGGCTTCACTTAGCTCTATTGCTGATCTGCCCTGTGACTTTGTGGTCACTTGGCTTCTTACCTTCTTCAGGCTTCAGCTACCACCCAGCCTTTGAATCCTGATGCTGTCTCCTGGAATGGGTGCTCAGCACATGCACCAGTGAGCCCTGGTCTGAGCCGGGCTGTCTGTGTGAGGCTCAGCAAGGCTGCTTTGGGGGGGTGATGCTCAGAGGTCAGTGATACGAGTCTGCCCTGCTTCCTCTGATTCCAGCTCTACCTGCCGCTGAGTAAATATTTTCCTGTGCAAGTGCTGTGCAAAGGTGAGTAAAGAGCTGTGGCTGCTCCCTAGGAGGATCATTGCTGGGGATGAAACCGGAACGTGCATCGGGAGCCTCAGTAATATCCAATTCAGATTGCTGATGAATACATCCTGACTTTGGGCACATACCTCCTGTTAATACTAATGGGAATGTCACACATGAATGCTGGAGAATATTGCCCATTATTTTTGGTCCCAGAGCTCTGAGCTGGGAGATTCCCCGAGAAAAATGGCCATTTGCTGTATGTTGCAGGCTGCAATTCATTATATACAGTGCCTGGTGACTGTTATTTACCTTACAGAACTGTAATGTGATAAGGAGTCTATGTAAGCCACTTACTGGTCTGTCTACCTTAAAGAAAATGTGTACCTGATCAGCCTCTGATTTATGCCACTTTCACCCCAGTGCAACTCTATTGGCTTCAGTGGTGTTATCCCTGATTTATGCTAGTCTTAGTCGGACTTCATGAGTTTATGTACTTTATATGACTCATGTACGCGAGGAAAATGTAGTCTAATAAAATATCTGGCTGTGCATCGTGGCTGCAGGTTCTTCTGGAGAACTGTTAACAGGGGTACTACAAAATTGTGTTCTGCTCCTCTGCAGTGCCTATATATTTCAAGGGGTTATGTCCCATATCTATAGAGATGTAACTTAATGGTCTCACACTTGACTAATGTGCTGCCTGCTTGGCACAGTGAGTGTTAGAGCTGGGCAGCAGGCACGTTAAACTTTTAGGATGAGAATAAGAATCTGACTGTGGTAATTGGGGCATTTTTTTTTTTTTAACTTGGCAGATCAAGTTCCTTGCCTAAACCCAAAGAACTTTCCACAGGTTATGTCTCTTTACTCTGAAAACAACCGTTCTTATCTCAATTGTCTTGCTGCATCAGCACTTATCTTCTGGCTTTGGGGTAGGAAAATAGTCTATTTATGATGTTTATATTGCAGTAACAGCCAGGACATACAGTCTTAGATGCAGGACTCCTTGTTCTAAAAAATGTGTAAACAGACCAGGAAACCACACTCTGGCCCAATGAACCTGTGCTCCCATTAATGAGAGCTTCTCCAATTGTCAGGGCGGCTTTCATCATCTGGCCTTGTCTGCAAGGGAAGTGATCTTTCTTCAAATCTCTGGAGCTGGGGTGTCACGCTGAGCTCTGGTGAAGTTGTTGAAGACAACAACCATTATGTCCGTTACTGCTGCCGGATTCCAAGTCAGCTCACCTTCTCTGGTACACCTGGGTGCTGATGGTCAGACTTCAATCCTGAGACCACTCTGTAGTTGATCCTTGTTTCCTTCACCATCTTTATAAACTTTGCCTGCTTTCCTGTTAAGCTCTCAGGCATATTTTTGTGTAATGAATATGAGTGACAGGTACACTCAGGTGTAAAATACAGAGGCTGGGTTGAAGGTCTTGGGGAAAATGGCGAGCCCTCTTTGGGATTTGTCCTGTGCTGCAGGGGCAGCATGAGACATACTGAAGTCCCAGAGAGGTGTGTCTTGGAGACATTAGTAATCCTACGCTAGTATCCTAGTTTGCATAGGTTTGTGGACAGCCTCTGCTGAGCAGTGTGGTGGTAACTGAGATACTTCTGTTGCAGTATTTCACCAACTGCATTGGCTTGTTCCATTTAAAAAAAAAAAAAAAATTAAGTGAGCTGTTCTTAAAGCAGAAAGTGCATCTTTCTTAGCAGGGTACCACTGCAAATTGAAGGCTTGCTCTGCCTGTATTTAGCTGTAATTTATGCTTCTGCTCTCGTAAGGGGTCTGCTTGCCCTTGATGCGTGTGCGTAAGTCCCATTAGCGTTAATAGGAGCTGAACACAAGCATTAGCTGACGCCGAATTCCCTAAATGCTGCCTTCCGTTCTAAAGCCAAGATTTGGTCCCTGCCTCTGCAGCTAATCAGCTGCTCCCTCTCCTCTCTGGCCACGCAGCAGCCAAACCAGGCTTTTGTCAGGGCTGGGGCACTGCAGTCGTCATCCCGTTAATGGAGGCTGAGGGCTGCGCACAGGGGTGGCTGGTGGGAGGTGTCCGGCTTCCTTGGAAAAGCACCGCCCGCGCCAGAACGGGAAGGAGATTCATCAGGAAGGGATGTTTTCTGCTTAGCTGACACTGTAATGAGCTCAAGTCCCTGGGTGGAGAAAAGAGGGGTGACAGGAGGAGATGAGGGGAGGGGAACAACTTGTTTCAGGCAACAAATCAGTTGCTAACTCTGATCCAAAGCCATTTGCATAGATGATGTTGGCCCGGGGTGGGTTGGAAATATAAGGCATTCTGTAGACAGCTGCCCAAGGGAATGCTAATTAGCTGGCGGGCAATTAATAATTAATCAGACTTTTGTTCATTGTGAAGACAGTGTTTTCTTTGGCAGCTTCATAATGTTCTGAGTTTGCCTTGCTTTTCTTTCACAGGCTGATATCATCATGCTGGAACTAGGTTTTGCGGCGAAATGCTTCTCCCTCCCTCCGGCATCCAGCTCGCCCTGTCCACATGTGCAGCCTGGGCCACGGCCTCGGCGCTTGGCTGGGCTCTGACGGCCCATTTAGCAGTCAAAGGCTGGAAAGGGAGTTGCTGGTGTGCTATTTTTAACCAGCTGGACAGTTAAATAATTCAGATGCAGACACACACACACACACAGTGGTCTGGGCTGTGCCTGAGATTTGAAAGCAGAGAAGAGCCTTGTATCACCCCTGCTAGGCTTGCTTGACCTTATCAAGCATGGGTTCCCAGGCTCTTTAACACAAAACAAAAACCAAGCTTCCAGGAGTGAAATCCCTGCCCCACTGATGTCAGTCGGGCTCCTGGCTCTGGCTGTGATGGAGCCTGGATCATGCTTAGCTGCAAGGCATGAACTGTTCAGTATTTCCTGGCTTTCTAATGCTGCAGACCCTTTTTTTCCATGACAATAAAACCCGATTACGGTGTGAGTAGGAGTCCAGAATGGGGAACGTCAAAACTTCTTGGGAAAATAGGAGTAATTTCAAGAAAGCTCTTTAGAAATTGGAAGCTGCATGTGTAGCTACTCCCCTTGATTTCAGACTAAGAAGGGAATTGCACAGAAAATCCCGTCTCTCCAGCCCAGTCTTTTCCCCCACTGTCCTGTGGAGTGGTTCACAGCTCATGGAAAAGCCATCCCTCTCGTACGGGGATGCCTGGGAGAGCACACAGCCGTGCTCTTCCCATCAAACAGACTTCATCTGGAGTACCAGTCGGTGCTTTCAGAGAAAGCATGGGCCGGTGGGTTGGTTCTGAAAGACATGAGAAGGGCATTCACAGCTGGAGTTGTTCTGGAGAGCAGAAGAGGCAGCACTGTGTTACTGAAGAGCAAACCAACCCACTGGTCACCTGCTCCAAAGTTGGGCAATTGGGCATTTTCTAATTTTTTTGCTCACTGAACATCTGGAGCTATTTACTTCTTTAATTTGTCAAGGAGACATACATTTCACTGACTATTTTTTCACTTTCAAATGGGGTTAAAATGAGAAGATTTACTACCATTAAAAATTGATTTGAACATAAATTACCTAGCTTGGTCTGCAGATGCCTTTACAATTATTACACTCAAATTTCACAATATCTGTGTGGAGCAGGGAGATACTATCCTTGTCTGACAGACGGGGAAGTGCTGGAACAGTCTATAATAATTCACCTGCCCATGTACCCAGAAGGTCTTTGATCCAGGAATTGCATAAGTCAAAGGCCTTGAACAACTATAAATAAGCCCATTCTTGTGCTCTTGTCCTCAGAGTCTGCTTACCTTCACCAATGGGTAATGCTTACTCTTTCCAACAGAGATACAGCATAATTTTAAATTTTGGGCAAATTTGATTTGGGAGGGGTGGGGTTTTACAATTAAGAAAATGTACCACATTGTGTAGGCAAAGGAGACCCTGTTAAACCCTCGTCTGTCAAAGAAAAGGCACGAACTCAGTCTTTTAGGCATGAGGGAATCCACAGAGGAGCTCAACTTTGAAAGACAAATGCGCAGCAAACCAGGCTTCACTGATTCTGCTGTTAATAGGACTGCTTGTTTCCTTTGATTCCTGTGTGTTAGCTCAGCTGCGTTTTGGGACTGAACAAGATCTTTCCACTAGTTCAATTTCAAACACGTGGTAAATGACTCTGTGCCTGAAGCACCCGAGATTCCCGGGTGGTCTCAGTGCAGAGACCGGGGCTGCTTCTGCTGCTAAGATCAGGCAAGATGCGGCTCCTCGTCCTGCCGTAGTCGGTGCCTGTTGTGTCGTTGGGAAGCTAATCGATGCGAGAAGGATGAGGATGTTACGAGTCCCTTGTGCATTCCTGGTTTGAGGTTCTCCCCGTGTCTCCGCATCCCAAATCGTGACAGCATTTGTTAATGGAAGTATGTGAAGTCTTGTTAAAAGACTGCGGCTTGTGATGATCTTTGGCGACTTTAATGAATCATTTGTGGCCGGGGTGACTCAGCCAAATCAGGCTGGCAGCCAGCAGCTGGTCAGACAGGCCTGCCGAAGGCAGAGGCTTGACAGCAAGTACAGATAGCGTGTGTAAGAGCATAGCATTTTTTTAAAGGCCAGCTGCAACCCGTGCGAGGTCTGCGTAGCTCTGAAAGCCCATTAGTGGAACACCAGTAAGGAAAGTGAATTTGGCATCAGAGGTGTATTTTTCTAGCCAAAAGTACAGGCAAGTGGGTGGGAAGGCTGGACATCCAGAGGTCGTATTTGCAAATGGAGCTGATAGTGCACTTGAAAAATGAGACCCCAGGTTTACCAAATCCCACTTCTTTTTCTACAACTGTGTGATGTTTGTTTGTCCTTTGTTCTGAGCTGGTAGGCAAATGCCCTGCCTATTTGACAGCACATGCAAAATAGGATGCTATCCCCTGAACAGTGCAGAAGTTCAATTTTCAAATAATACGGAATTGGGATGTCTTATCTGACACTGCTGGCAGACAGTCCCGAGAGTCTGCGCAGCAAAATTCACCTGCTTAGTATGGTGAATTTAAATCACCAGAGCCACAGTGGCAAAACTCTCCTGTGCAGAACCTCATTCCGGACTAAAGTCCTTGAGTAATTACTCTGTAATAAAGTCACTTAAATTTTAGAATAGAGTGTCCATGTGGAGAAGTTATACAGGCACAGCTATAACAGGATAATTATTTTGTTATAGCTATGCCAGTCAATTTCTCAAGGCCTCAGTCACATGGGAAGGTTGAAATGATGTATTTTTTACAGTCGCCAGCAATTCTTTATTTTTTAATGTCCATTAGTGCTTGACTAATGCTGAACGATAGTGGAAATTCTCCAGGACAAAGACAGCTCTCACAATTTCCTTGTGGTTATCAAAGGAATTTGGATCTATCCTGTTAAAGTTAATATGTAATTAATTGCTGGTGATTGGGGGTTTATTGCTGAAGTGACTGGGAATTATGAAGCCACTGTTTACTAAATTCAGCTCAAATAGCTGAAACAGAAATTTGTGGAGAAAGTCCTTATTTATGCGTTACGAATCCTTGAGATTTTTAAAGAGTACACACTAAAACAGATGAGGATACAAAATTCCCTTCCTCCCACACAGCATTGGAAGTTTGATCTTTCAACATAGGACTTAGCTTAATGATTTCAGGGGTGTCTGAAATAGTTTAGTTCCTAAGTTGTTGCAAGATATATGTGTTATGATTCATTATTCATTGCAGTGGAAATAGTATGGCGTGGTTTAACCCCAGCCAGTAACTGAGCACCCACAGCCGGTTGCTCATTCCTCCTCCCCAGTGAGATGGAGGAGAGAATGGAAAAAAAACCCTTGTGGGTTGAGATAAAGACAGTTTAATAGGATGACAAAGGAAGACGATGATGACAATAATAATAATAATAATAATAATAATAATAATAATAATAATAATAATAATAATAATGTGATGCACAAATGCAATTGCTCACCAGACGTGGAAAAAACAACCCAATGCCCAGTCTGTTTCCGAGCAGCAATCCCACCTCCCAGCTCGCTTCCCCAGGTATATCCTGAGCATGATGTTCTATGGCAGGGAATATCCCTCTGGCCAGCCTGGGTCCGCTGTCCTGGCTGTGCTCTCCCAGCTTCTTCTGCACCTGGCAGGGCCTGGGAAACTGGAAAGTCCTTGACTTAATGTAGATACCTGAACTACCCAGCAACAACTGAGTTATCAACATTATTCTCATACTAAATCCAAACCACAGCACTATACCAGCTACTAGAAAGAAAATTAACTTTATCCCAGCTGAAACCAGGACCTAATACTTTAGAGTAAAACTGCATTGCAAAGGGCAATGACATGTATGAGATTTCTGTGGAGATATGCCTGAGCTAGCTCAAGTCTGGGGATTAAAGCATAGTAGGAACTCAGACCCTGGATCCCCTCAGAGCTGTCTGGTGAAATGCTAGATGTAGCAAACAGGTGCCAACTGAATTTGTCGCAGTCGTATTTGAATCTAAATTGAAGAGTTACCAGAACAGTGAAGGACAAAAATCTCAGTGCACATGAACGCACCATGTGGTTCCTGCATGCCAGTCTGGGACACAGCAAGGTGCTTGGGGAGCTAAGGTGGCTGAGGAAACACACCCGATATGTGCTTAATCAAAAGAATGACTCAAAATGAAAGGTACCTATAGTCGTCAGCTGTCTTACAGCAAAATGTATCTAATTACACATATAACTTCTCCCTTCTTAGCAAAGGAAAAAGGGTTGTGTCTGAGGTAGAGGATGCCAACATGCATGTCCAAGTGGATGTACCAGTTGGGATGTACACAAGGACAAGAACAGAATGTGGTCCATGTGCACAGTGGGGCAGATGGACGGCTTGTTGGTCTCATCAGTGTCTCCCTGGACGCAGACCGCTGGGTAGCAAGGACGCTCTCCTGTCAACCTCTCCCAGTACCACCACTCCTGAAGGAAAGCTGACTCCTCACTCCAGTGCTTCTTGCTGTCATGTGAGCCCTACTAGATAAGGTAGAGTAAAACCACCTAGTTTTGGTTTCAGTTTATCTCCATGTGCTCACCTCTTCTGCTGTTTATCTGAATTTGGGTCTTTACACGTGGCTGGAGGGGAAGGCTCGTGTTGCAATGTATGTGCACAAGGAAAAAAAAAGGACATCCGTTTCCAGGGCTGCAATGCAAACGCTTAATCATGTTTCAGAATAACTGGAGTTATAAACTGATGGGGCATTTAAAATGTTATCTGGTTCCAAACATCAAGTGTTCAAATTCTGCCTTAAGGGGACATTAGCTGATTGTCAAATCACAATGAGATTCTTATCACTTTATTTTAATAAACAGTTTTCATAAATGTTAACATTTTAATGGATGATTACATTCATATTTAGCTAGCAGATGCATTCATTTTGATTGATGTCATTTCCATGAGTACCAAAGGAATTAAATAATGATTTGTCACTTATGGTAAAGAGCCGCTCAAATGTCTTTTAAATAAACAACTTTATTTGCGGTGTTTGATCAGATGGCGATGCAGAACCGCGGCGTGCCACGGTGCAGCAGCCCGAGGCTGCGGCCGGGGGCAGCTGTGGGTGGTGCGTGGGACCACACCGCGCTTTCCCACCTCACGGCAGCCCACGCAGCGGGCAGGCAGCTTGCCAACAGCGGGGAGAGGCCCTGCACCCACCGCCCCCGCGCATGTGAGCAGCAGCGCAAGGGCAATCTCCTCTCCGGCCGTCAGCGCCTTTCGTGCTGTGTNGGGGGTGCGCTGGCTGCCGGGCACGGTCAGGCCACGCAGTGCAGTGCTCTGTCCCCCTCTTGTGGCAAGCGGGCCGGGTGCCGCGGGCCGAGGAGCCGCCGCAGCCGGAGAGATGCTGGGGTGCTGCTGTGGGCAGCCAAAAAGGCCGGTCCGGGAGCTGCTGCGGGGTGCTGCAGGGCTGGGCGGTGGGACGGGACGCGTGTGCTGCTGCAGGTGCAGGGGACACCCCACCCCCGGTCCATCCT
>VXBL01007338.1:234345-285742 GCA_013400195.1 Aramus guarauna | reverse complement strand
CTCTTCCCCAGGGCCCCCCCCCCAGCTCGCCCCCAGCACGGGTGCCCCGTGTGCAAGGGGTAGGGGGTGCTCCCTGCCCTCCTCCAAACGGCTGGCCCGGCAATCAACGCCCATCAGCCCGCCTGTGACCCGCCAGCGCTGACTGACGAGCGGATTGAAGGCACCTGTGACAGGCACCTCCCGGCCCGCGCTGGGGCGGGCAGTGCGGCTCCCTCCGCGGCTCGGCTCCCTCCGCGGCTCAGCTCCCCGGCAGCGCACCGGTACACCTAGAAAAAGCAGATTTGGGGGTTCGCTTTGCTTTGCAGGGGCTGGTGGGGCAGCGGGTGAGGAGAGGTTGCAGCAGCTGCCCCCACCTACAGAGCCCCCCGCTCCTGGCTGGTGTGCAGAGAAGCTGCGGGAGTGTCACTGGGGATGAAGGTGTCTGCGGGCCCCAGGTGAGGTACGTCGGGCTGCTCGGTTCCCCCTTGCCGGGGTGAGGGATGAGCTCTGGGGTGCCTGTTGTGCCAGGGCTGGTGCTGCCAGTGCTCCAGGAGGGCCCGAGGCTTTGCTATGCTGTCATTAAGCTGGGGTGATGAACAAAGAACTGTACTGGAGATGACCCCTTTTTTTAGGGTCAGTTCTTGACGACTGACTCTTGGATGGCTCACCAGGAGAGCCCCTTGGAGTTTTATTCTTGTGTAGCTCTTGCTGATTGAGGTTTTTCAAAAGACCTGAAGCAAAACCTTTGATATCCTGGTAGACCTTTCAGACCTTGGTTGCTCCCATCTGCCCACAGAGTGAGAAGAGAGGCTGTGTCTTTAAGAGGCACAATTAAGCAAGTGTGTTTTTCATCTGTTTTCCAGAAGTAGTTATTAAGTTTGATGGATTGGTTATCTGATCCAGCATGACAGATGGATGCAATGTTTTTGTCTATGACTAAACTTATAGAGGTTGCATAAATAACTTCCTAGTAAATGTTCCGATTTCTTTGTAAGTGTGTTTACATGTAGGTGTATGTGTACTTTAAAAAAAAACAAAAAACAAAACAACAACAACAACAAAACCTGCAAAAACCCCCCAAAGCAGTGAAAAGCTTCCTGAGGATCCTCTGCCATAAACTGCTTTGAAAACCCTCTCCTTTTTGCATCTATGGCCTGACTTCTCTGGAGTGACTCTAGCTAGCATACCTGCGAATTTAGCCTGTGGTTCCTGAGCTGTCTGAGACTTTCTGGAAGGCAGCTCCAAAAGACCAAAGTGATTCCAGTCCATAGGCTGCAGTGGTCTGGGAGAGCCCAGTCTGCCAGCAGTGATGCTTGCTGTTCCTCTGGCTGGCTGCCTGCCTCAGGGTGGGAGGGTGACTCATGGGTGGCATGTTCCTCTCCCGGGCTGGCAGAGTCTGATAACTGGTATCCAGTTCTCTGGTGCAAATAGCTCGTGTTTACTAATGGAGCTTGCTTAAGGCAAGTGCGTTCAAATACTGCTTAAGTGCCTCAAGTCAAAGCTACAGCTTTGCATACACTGTGAGTACCAGGAGCTATTTGATAAGCACTGGTTACGTCCTGCTCAGTAGCAGCCCTGTCTGGGCAGTAGAAGGTTGCTTCCCATAGTTTATTTTACCTAACTATGGATGCGTGACTCCATGCTCTTAAACGTTTGACTCCTGTCATGTATTTCTCTGCAGTTATACTTGTATGATGCCTTTTCCTGAGAATACACTGTGGCATTTCTACTGCTTGTGAACTTATGCACTATAGGTGGCAGTTGGATGTGAAGCTATGTGCTCCTGAAGATTGGTGTGTGTTTAGCAATGGGAAATTTCCTGGATCAATAAAAATGATCTGGGCTGTTGTTGTCTACTTTAATGAGCAAAGGTACCTGCTGAAAGCAGCCTACCTTAAAGCATGGCTCAACTCCTATGAGGTGCTCCTGGGAGAAACTCTGGTGAGATCACTGCAGACCTCCAGAATCACTGGAGCAACTCTTAACCTCCTGTAGATCCTATCTAATGCAGGCAGGCTACAACTGTTGTATGGCAACTACATTTCTGCAAAGGGATGAGTGTGCTGGGGACCTAAATGTCCTTATTCTAAGAGGTTCCCAGGCCAGCCTCTGGGAGCTCTTGCTGTCATTGCTGCCTTCTGTAAGCAATCACCTAAGCTGCTTGGTGGTTGAGTTGCACTTTGAGCTAATTTATAAAGAACTATGAGTTGAAATACAAAAAGGATTTTCTGTTTATAAAACAGTTTGCCTGTGAAAACAGTTTCTATACAAACAGTTTTTACATGCATTCTTGTCATGTTGATGTCATAGGGCATCACCGAAGATCTTTACAAGAGTCATTAACAAGTCTTGACTGCTCACTTGAAATGGCTGCATTTAGCCATGAGGAAGGATAGATTTTAGCAGCTAACTGGGCTGTCAATGTGGTGTATGTTTTGTGGTTTGTGTGTTTGGGTTTTATTTGTTTCCGCCCTGAGTGACTGTTTTCAAAAACAACCAGTGATACTGGATGGGGGAGAAGAACTGTTCTAGATAGGTGTCATGCTGGCCACCCACGATTTCCAGCAGACTCGGATACTTAATTGTCTTTCCTGTATGTTGGACAGAGTAAACATTATATCTGAGACAGTCAAAATAAATTGCAAACTAAGCTCCAACTTTTTAAAGGAAATTGAGCATGAAAATAACCAACCAACCCCCAACCAAAAGGCACAGGTCCCATAGCTGTAAACAGCCTGGTGAAGATAAAAACTTGATGCTGCAATCTAGTCTGGACAAAAGCAGGGTGGGAAATTTGGCTGTGCTGTTCTGGTGTACCTTTGAGACTAGCAGATGCCATTTTGAACTCAGACTTTCTCTGTAAATCAAAAATTATTAAACAAATGCTGGCCTATACTTCTGCTGTGCAAAACTAGTTACATTATGGGCTCTCCAGAATGTCCGCATGGTAGATCTGTCTATGCCTTGGAGTCATTTCTGATGGAAGTTTTTTAATAAAACCCAAGTATAGAAGCCCAAACTATCTCTCATACTTGAGGGGGATTAGCTAATGCACGTTGGTGCAGTGCTTCAGTGATGAAAAGGCCTTATGCAGCATGGAGACACAGCTCCAGACCTCTGCTCAGCTTCTGTCTGGTCCTTGAGATGCTGACACAAAGTGGCCCATGGCTGGAAAGTTTCCTGAAAGCACGTGCAACCTCTTCACACTAAGAAATGCCTGCTTTCACCACACCGAGCAGCGTTGTGCTGAGCCTAAGGAACTTAAAGTGAACCAATTCCAGTCCTTGTACAAAGGCTTGCCCAGATCAAGCAGTAATTGAAAGAAAAGTGGCATGAAAAGTGGGCGACCAAAGCGCAGTGGAGAGAGAAAATGGGAGGAGAGGAATTAACGTCCTGTACTGTGGGACTTGTCAACTAAAGGATGGGTCTCAGGAGCTGGCCTCTGAGCCAGGGACCCCTCTCCCCTGTCAGGTCTAGGGTTGTGGGGGTCTTTTCTTACTGATGAGCTTGCAAGGTTTAGTGCCTTTGATTCTGTTTATCTCCATGACCTCCTTTATGTTCCTGCTCGGATTCAATGTGACCCATTAACTCAACCCAGAATTTGGTACTTGGGAGGTAACGCTGAGTTTCCAAATACTGAGTGGCAGGCGGGTCTCTGGGCTATATAAGCTGTATGTCACAGGGTATAGCAGTGAGTGAACCACTACGGGTGCCAAAAATAAAATGAGAAGCAACATATACCCAAAGATGAACCAGTTTTACAAACGAGTTGTATGCCTGTGGAGGTTATACGTGGGGCCAGCCAAGAGAAAGAAAAACCAGGTGTTTGGAGGGGTAGCAGTTGTTGAGGTACTAATGGCAGTAGAAGCCTTAAAACAGGCATGAGAGATGCTCACAGAAGAGATCAGTGTGAAGCCTGCTCTCTTTGAAGCAGGCTGGTCCAGCTGACTCATGCCAGGTCCTGTCCACCTCCCATCATCTGTGAGTGACTTAGCTCCGTGGTTCGTCTCGGCTGTTCTTGACGTATTTCATGCTGGGAAGTCCTCAAGTCCTGGTGGCCAGAGGTTAACTCAGATGAGAGCTGGCTTCCACTGAAATGTGCCTACTTTCTCAAGACTAGGTTTGTGCTTTTAACAGATGTCTAATTCTCTTTTCCCTCTAGGCCAGGGAGGTTAATTGGAGGTACATCGGGCCCAAGAGCCTCCTACAGAGATACTTGGCACAAATAAATCAGCCTATTTTTGATGAATAACAAGGCCCCAAAGGCTCTAGTTCTTGCTGCCTGCACAAATTGCAGGTATAAATTTCACAGCTGATCACAGGGACTCCAGAATTCAATTAACTCTCTGCTCATTTGAAAAAAAAAAAAAAAAAATGCTGCCTGCCTATTTAATTATGAGTGTCACTGATACTACACATGCTGTTCAGGAAAACTCCAATTAATAAAGCATTGCATCATTAATATGAGTGACAGCATGAAGCCTGTGACTCTCTCAGGAGTCTGTCTTGACCCTCTGCAATGAGAGGCTTGGGATTTATTGGAAGGGGACATCCTTTTCTTCAGGCTTGGGTGGTGCTGAAGGAGCTCTGAGATTGTCTCCATGCTTTGCAGGCTGTTCTGGTTGTTCAGTTTTGGGTGCGGCTGGGATGTAATGTAGGGCTGGCAACCTATGATTTAGACTTTCTGGGACTTGGGAAACCTTCTAGGGTCGCTGATTGTGGGTGTGGGGGCTGCAGTGAGACATGGGGCAAAAATCGCCAGAGATGAACCTGTGCAAGGCATGGTGAGAAGATGACAGCAATGTTGTTCTTGCACTGCCTTTACCACATTAAAGCGCCTTTCACTGCCAGGAAGGGTGTTAACCAAAGCTGTACGAATAACCCCGTCTCTGCAAAATGTTTCCTTTTTGAGTGTTCTTGATTTTTAAATCAAGTCTCTAAGATCTATCAATAAACAGACTTGTTTCATTTTGACTTCCTAAACTGTCTTTCATTTTAAGTCCAAATTGATCTGACCTGCTCATTCTGTGCCTCTGCTTGTGCCCATCCTCCTTCCCTCTTGATCTCACACATTGCAGGTTGTGTTATTGGAAGTGGTCTCCAATTTTTGCAGCTGCATCTGCCTACTTCAGGAGGGTATCTGTGGCTCTTACCACAACTTCAATATCGGCATGATAAACAAAAGGCACTTGGCCTTTCTCCCCAGACTGTGCACCTCCTTCCTTAGTCACTACGTGTAACCCACCAGGATCATAGTCTAGCGTCGTCTTTACTCTTTGTTCTCGCCATGTCTAATTCGTACCTCAGCTTTCTAAATAGTACTGAATTCCTGTCTGCTTTCTCTCCACCACTACTTCTTTTTTTTTTCTTCCCTGAGCAGCTCTATTCCTGACTGCAGCAATCTTCTTTCCAGTAGTGGCAAAAACAATCTCACTGCTCTAGCCAGAGGCAGATGTCACCCAATATTAGATGTCATGGCTCTATTGCTGCTCCAGCTCCTTGCATCTTCCTGGGACTTCCACACTAGTCACCAGTGCATTCAGCAAATGTACCTCTGGATGTTGTTGCAAAAAACTGGTAGTCGCTTTGTTTGCCTTGCCTTTTTCCAGTTCTCTATCATAAGCTGCTTGCCTTCTCGCCCCTTTTCTACATGCTGCTGTTCCATGTTGCTGGTCAGAGCTGCAGCTTTCACTGCCTGTTTGCCACATGTAAGTAGAACGTCTTCACTGTTTGCTTTCAGGCTCACGATTGTCATCCGATAAATGCCTGCAGGACCACCTCTCTTGTCCACAGTATTATCTTAAAACCAGAAAAGCAGCTTTCCCAGTCTCCTGCATACCTCTGCATTTCTGGTCCCTGTCTAGCAGCTATTTTAGTGCTAGAAGAGGGAGTGGGTGTTTTGTTTGAGTTTATTTTTGCTCAGCAAATGGTTGCACAAGCCTTCGAGCTGTTCCAAGGGATGTGCAAAGGCCAGCATCTCTGACACTAGAGAGAGTTCAAATTTAAACTTATTCTTGAGCTGATGCAATCTGCAGATAAGCGGCTGGTATCCTAGGACTGCTCCTTTCATGCTACCCGCTTTAATTTTGTACTTACTTTGTTCCCCTGTTGCCTCCTCTTTAACTGAAATAACCTATGTCCTGGGCCTGGAGCTACCTGTCTGTCTTGTATTTGTACAGCCTGAGGCTTGACAGGACTCTTATCTATGACATGGGCCTCAGGGCAGTGCTGAAACACAGCTGCTGGATTCAAACACCGTTGCTTGCTCTGCTTTCCCTGTGCAATGCAAGCCTGGGTTGTCAGTAGGGCTGTTGCTTGACTGTGACTCCCCTGGGACGCAGGTGACAAAATAATGTTAAGCGACTGTAACCGACTTGAATCAGCAGGGGATGGTGGTTGCTGCTACAGCCCTCACATGGTGACTTCTAGTTCTCCTGCTCCAGCTGTGCAAGCCCTGGAGACCAGCCATTCCTACCTCACTTTTTCAGCTAGGACTTGGTAGCTGTAGCACAGTGCTCATCTTGGAGAAACTGGCTAAGTCTCGATGGAGACAAGGGGGTAGGATGCTTCTTTTGGAAAGGCTGAGGTGGTTCTTGTTTTCATCTCCTGTTGTGGATCTTCACACAACTCACTCGTTTTCTAACCATTGGCTTTCATCTGCAAAATAAGGATAGGACTGTAAACCACATGAACTGTAATTTAGTGTGAATAGTGAGCAGCGGGTATGGTGGTTGCCAGTGATTTAGGAGAATTGGGTTCAAGTCCTTGTTTTGACAGAAGTGAGACAAGCAGGCTGCCCTATGGGAGGACATCGGGTTGTTTCTGGTTGTGCCAACTCCAGTACCTGTTCAAACTGTTCTGCAAAGTTTTGATTGTTATGAAATGATGCTGAAATGAAGAAAAAAAAAAAAAAAAAAATGGTCAGACTTCCTGACCAGCTGCAGCTGGGCACGTAGGTTGTTGCTATTTCTTGTCTTATATGACTACAAGGCAAAAGCACTGACCTTCCTGCAGTCTGTCATCTTCTGGCTACCTGTGGGAGTGAGGGAAGAGTAAAGGTTGTGAGCTGCTTTAATCTGTGCCCCTGGAACAGCAATGGGTTAGCTAGCAGAGCCGTGGTGATGTTTATGCAGCCTTCCCAGACATTTGTCTTTCTGAAAGCACCACTCACCTGCAGTGAAATTCCTTGTAATGCTGGAGGAAATGCGAATGTGAGACTGCAGCACAGTGATGTGCAGATAACAGGAGCTCACTGTGAAAGGCTGAAACCCTCTGAGAACTCCTGCCTCCAGCTTTCCTAGCTTTGAAGTTGGACTCTCACACACGCCAGCCTCGCGAAGGTGTCAACTTCATCCTGATAGCGGATTTCCTCACTTAAAAGGCCCCTCCTGGCTTCTTCCCACTCCCCTCCCTCTTTCCTTCTCTGAAACAGTCAAGCCTCACCGCAGCTGAAGATGACACCCGCACTGACCTCACGCTTTGGGTGTGAGGGTGATGAAGGGAGGAAGATACGGGGCTCTCGGCACTGCCTCCTAGCTGTGTCGTGCCCTCGTAAGTAGTGCTGGTCCAATCTTTGGTGGTAAATGCAGTTGGAGATGAAGTGCTACCCCTTGGCTGAGGTTGCTGGCCAGAGGTCAGGTTGTACCCTTTAACAGGCTGGGGGAAGGAGGCACGCTCTCCAAGTATCAAACTACAGCAAAAAGTACCTATGAGCCATTTACCACTCCAGGGATAATCTAAACAACGTCATCCCTGAGTGCTACTGACCAGGTTCCACCGGAGCACCTCCTAGGTGCCTATGTGTATGAATATAGCTGATAAGCGCTCCGTTATAATAAGCTAGACTTGAACTAGTCCCAGAGGCCAGGGATTCCGGTCTGGCATCAAATTCAGAGGCTGATCTGAACCTGGAGGATGGGAATCCAAAGCGTGTGAGTGCTGGCTTTCCTGGGAGGCTCCTAAACTTCTGCTCCTGTGCTGAGCTTGATCTCCAGGTATTCATTTTTATTCCAGCATCCTGTTCCTGAAATCAGAAGGGTAAGATGGGCAAAAATAAACAAGTGACTGAGTGTGCGATTGAAGCCTGACCTTTGTGTTTGTGTATCCCTCAGTGTCTGCACACTCAGGCTGTGCGTATATTTCTTTTTACATATCTGCTTATTCTAATCAGGATCAACCTTTAGATAAAACAAAATTGACTTGAATACTTGCCCAAACTGTGAAGATGTGCAGTGTGGGTTCTGATGAAGTGTGGTGCAGTTCTCTTTAATGTTTCTGCAGCTCTGTGGTATCTGGCTGCAGCTGGTATCAATAACAAAGGTGCCAAAATAAAGCAGGAGCGGCTGGTTTTGGGCTTTTCCAAGCCTGACAAAAAAAAAAAAAAAAAAAAAAAAAAAAAAAAAGGAAAGTAAGAGGGCCTGTTGTTAGCTCGAGTATTTTCTTACCTCATAGTGTAACAATCTGCCTTGAAGGAATCCAGTGGTCAAGATCAGCGCAGAGCATCTTCTTTTCTTCCAGCCCTTTTGGGAAGCTCTATGAGGATTATCAGTGGGCTTTATTTGAAATGTTAATCTTTGTCTTGGAGGCACTGGGCCCCTTAGATAAATTGCTGAGGAAGGCACACATTAAGATTCTTTTTTTCCCTTCTCTCTGGAGAGACACTGAAATAGCCACTGAGTTGTACTGCTTTGAAAGAGATGTCACCTGTCGTGGCTCCCAAGAAAGATCATAGAGATTTTGCTCAGCAGAAACCTAAATAATAGTTATTGGCATTTGAGAAACATACATCACGGCACTGCTAAGAATATTTGCAAACAAAATGCCAAAAGAAAAGCAACATTTCTCTGAGTGAAATTATAACAACATTCCTTGATGGGAAGGAAGCTGGTGGGTTGTGGTTTGTTTGTTTGTTTTTGTTTGTTTGTTTTGTTGGGGTTTTTTTGTTTTGGTTTTTTTGTGGTTGGTTGGTTTTAGTCCAGTGCTTAGAGTAAAAAAGAGCTTTCAGCTTTTCCCCCTCATATTTGCTTAGGCCCTAAGCAGACTTTCCCCCACCCTTGGCTGTGCCTTGACTAGTGTTATCTGAAGAGTGATGTGTTGGGAAGATGGGTTTGTGTGCAAAGTCTCCTTGATGGACTAAATCATTGAAATCTATCATATAGCTCTCTTCTGCCTCTTTCTAGAGCTCGCTAAACAGTCCCTAAAGACTGCAAATAAATAAACTGTGTCAGGGCCTTATCTTGAACAAACTCAACTTTTCTCCCTTGCAGAAATTGCATGCTGTAGTGTCAGCTTTGCAGGGGATGACAGAAACCAGAATCCCAAATTACCATGGCTTGTGGCTATTTCAAGCATTTTGCTGTCAGCTGAAGCTGAATTTCTTCATATTCTAATTAGAAATCTTAGCTGGCTGGAGGATGGGATGGTTTCACTGGAAGCATTGGCAATGCACCTAAATAAGCAGATTTTACATCCTGCTGCTTCCCCCTATAGAATTTTGTTAGTTGTTGTGTTAATATAGAGAAGATGTAGGAATGGAGTGTCTCGTCCCAGATTCAGAGCTAGGAGGCTGGGTTTATGCTGAAGACTGACGCTTGCTGGCCTCCTACCTGTAAAATGGGCTGCTCGGGGTTGGGACTCTCAGGCTAGTTCAGTGTGCTTACCTGCAGAAGTCGGAGCAAGTTAGCATCCTATGTTAGAAATACTGTTGCTATTAAATACACTGATTTAGAAGGTTTTTGTGAGATTGAGCACAAAGGTGGTATCCTCTGGATTTTTCTCCAACTCTTCACCTCTGCAGATTTTTGCTTTTCTGTTCAAAAAGGAATGTGAACTTTGCCATGTTCAGTATTAAGCAGCCAGGTTTTTCTCACCGCAAGTCCAGGAGGTTGGCCTTTTTTATAGCAGTCTCAGCTTGTAGTGTTTTGACAGATTAAATACTAGGTATGACTACTGATCCAAGCTAGGTGCTCTGGTTCTTAAATTTATTGACCCTCGCAATATCTTGGTTTGGTGGGCATACATACTTTTTTGTTCTTCCCATACAATATCTCTTCACAGAAGGAGGCTAATTATGGAACTCTTAAAGGTTTATTAACCTCTGTAAAACCTTTGAAAACAATATGTTGAATCAAATTATATATACTGCTTAGCTGAAGCAAGACTGTGCACGCAGAAGGTATTGCAAGTTGCTGTAGCTTACTTCACAGCAGTCAGGGTGAAAACACCAGTCTTCTGGGAACGACAGCTATTTCTGCCAGATACGGTAAAGTGAGTATCTGGTTGAATTACACAATATCTGGCCCAATCGTGCTGGTGGTGTTGCAAGCATGTTCTTGAAAGCAGGACTTGGCACTGCTTATTACCACCTCACCACGATGGCTTCGTGTGCTCTGGCTCTTGGTATTGAGTACTGGAAATAGGGTAGAATAATGCTGGACAGCAAATCTTTTATAACTCAGTAAATTTAGGAGGTGCAAAGGTCTTTAAATTGAACTTTTCTGGAAAAGTTATGAAATTCTGCTTGGAGCCACAGCAGAGTAAATAGCCTAAGTGTCCCCTTTTCTCCCTCATTCACATGTATTTTGCGGGGGGAAGGGGGGAGGGGAGAACTGGAAATCTTTCAGATTGAACAGAACTTTTTGACTTCTTGATATAGCTTCTCTTCCCTTCCTCTTTTTTTTCTTTTTTCTTTTTTTTAAGTAACAATCTGGCTATGCAATAATTCACAAAAGCTTTTGGCCCTGCCAAAATTGTACACTCTACCCCCACTCCCCAAATTCACTCTGCTACATTTAGTAGAGTTTGTTGGCAAAGATAACCCGACTTCATGCTGTGGAGAGTATTTGTTTCTTAATAGAAGATGGAGCAGAAGTGGAATTGTGCTGGTTGTGTATATTTTGCCTTCTCAAGATTAGCCCCAAGCAATTATCTGACTACGGCCTGTGCCAGAAAAACACAACAGAACAATTTTAGCAGTGCCAACGAAAACTCCAGAATGTGTTGCACTCAGGAGTGTAATTTTAGAGTCTGTTTTCAAGTAGTATTTCTGTGACATCATTGACTTTAGGAAAAATAATACCCCAGGGCTTGCTTTGCAAACAGGATGGAGCTTTATGATTTGGCAGCTTTCCGTAGGCAGAAAGACAAATGTTCATCACTTACAAACCTCTGTATGACAACAGGCTTTGCTTCCTAGCAGAAGTTAAAAGTAATAAGAAGTTAAAACTGATGGAAAGGGAGCTGACAGACCCTTGTCTGCTGCCCTGAGGGCAGGGATGCTCAGATCACCTCCAGGAGGCCCTGAGCCGCGTGAAGGCTTGTTCCAGGAGCAAGAGCACTTCTGGGTAAATCCTGTGTGTGGAGTTGCCCAGGGCAAGATTTGGGAAATACAGTTTCTGCTTTTGCAGCCTCTGATCCGTGTTCGTGACATAAATGTACTCAAATCCGGTGATAGGACGGGAAGGCTCTGCGGGTCCCCTGCGCAGGCTCCAGCTGCCTCCTGGAGCTCCATCGTTCAGATGCAGCCTGTCTGGTGTGTGCTTGAGGGATCTGGATGTGGCGGTGACAAGCCCCGTGTGCCTAGCCCAGAGCTCTACTGTCAGGAAATGTTTCAAATTTCTTTACTACTTTTTTCAGGAGTTCCCTGTTGATTGTAGGACTGGAAGGGACCCCATGAAGCTGTCTAGTCCTTCTTCCCAGCCTGCGTGGGGCCATCTGCACTTGAGTAATGCTTTGCAGGCCTCCAAAGCTGGGGGGCCATGGTCTCCTCTATTCAGATTCTGTTCTTTCTGGTAGAAAGGGGTTTTGTCATTCTCATCCACGTTTTTCTTTCTGTAGTGGTAAGTCCATCACTTCTCTGTTCTGCACACACATTGCAGATAGGATAAGTACTTTCCAGCCTGCAGCCGGCTGTTACGCATTTGACCCTTACTGACTCTTTTCCCCCCGCCCATCCTGGTCCTTTCCTTAGACTGAATAGTCTGTGTGGGATTTTTTTTCCCCCCCCTTTCTTCTTTGTAGTTAGATATTTTAGAAAGCTCTCCTAGTAGCTGTACCAGATACTTCTGGGCAAATCCAAAGTGAATTAAAGGAAAGTTAATGTCTATATAAACATTTTTCATTCTGGAAGGCTCTGTAAGCTCAGTGGGTGCCTTCAGGTGTGTGAAATAACTTGTTTCCCTTCCGTAAAGGATTTTTTTTTTTTTTAATGAAAAAAAACATTCTTTGGCTCTGGGGCAAACCATGCTGCAGCCTTCCTTTGCTCTGTGTCCCCAGCATACACAAATGGAAAACGGGTTAACAACTACAATGAATCAGTTGTAGCTTGAAGTGATGACACCAGCTCTGTCGGCAGCTGGTTGATTCAGCGTACTCTAAGGAATCCAACAAGTTCGTAAAATTAGCCAGATTACGCACAAATTTCTTTCACAATCAGCTCCAGTGACTTCAGTGGAGTTGCTTCCAGGGTGTCTTGGTGCATCTGGCACAGCACGGCTCTTCTGTTGCTCGGCCGCGATCCTGTTCGGCAAGTTTGGGCACAGGAACTATGATCTGAATGAGTAGGCTCATTGTTTGCTGGAGTGGCCAGACGTAGGCATCGAGTTGCCTCTGGGTTGTGTGAACTAATAGCTCTGTTCCAGAAAGACACGTGAAACTCCTGCTGATTTCCATGAAAGTGAATAATTTGCTGGGAGCGTGAACCCTGTCGGGGAGGGGCTGCGTCTTCCCCTGAATGTGTGCAACGTCCAAAAATCTTGGGCACTGTTATAATATAAATAACAGATCCTCATAGTCTGATCAGCTTCTAGACTCCCTTGGGGAACTCTGCATTCTTCTGTAAATATGAGCTTTGTGGGAGAAGTCTGATGCTACACAAGCATGTGAGAATTTCCTTCCCAGTTGGCATGAAAAGGCTATAAATCTGTGGAGACACAAGCCCTTCCCCCCTCATAAAATTAATGGGCGTTCAGTTAAGCCAAAACAAAGAGTGGTTTCCCTCAGGCAAAGTTGTCCTTTAAAAAAAAAGAAAAAAGGCATTTTAGCATATGGATAGAAAACCTTGTTTAAATCCATGTTTAATAATGCAGTAAGTGTCCAAGGAAAGGAATTGTATCTCTTACTCTGCTTTGGGCTTTCAACTTCCTGGGAGTAAAGGTTGGAAAATAAACAAGGGCTAATGCTAATGGCGATTAAGGGTGACCTTGGCCTGTGTGGTGATTTGCATGACCTTGTACGGGTTGAGCTGTGGGATAATGGAGACTTTCAGACTCTACCCCTGTCAGACAGGGGGGTCAGCTATGTCACTTTGACTGCAGTTTTTCTCTCTCCTCGCTTCCTGCCTCTGTGCCGTAGCGATGTTTTAAGGGATAGTGGCAGAGAGCTAATAACAGAAAGTCCTTAAATCCTCAGTTCTCCTCTAAAGTCCCTTTGGACAAGTGGTGTGCATGGCAGTGTGTTTTCTTGTCAAGTCCTGAAAAAGGTGAGGATGGGGAACTGACCACCTGATCTGCTCCTGCCTGACAATGGATAGCTGGGATCATCTCAAAAACCCACCTGGCTTTAAATTCTTCCCACTGCTAAATTCTGGAGGACAAACTATGCAAAATTGTTCCTTTCCACTGTATGTGGCTTTATATTCCCCAGTCCTGGAAGAAAGCAAAAGATATAAATCTCACTGATCAGAAACTAGTTGAGGCTGGTTGCTCTCGGAACAAGAAAAGCATTTGAAGAATATTTTAAGTTTGTATTGCTGCTTGGCAAACTAGTCAATGATGGCTGTCTCCAGCTTTGGTAGCAATGCGAAGCCTGCAAAATACAACCCACGCTGGTAGCTGAGATACAAAATGCCTGCAAGCTCATCTGGATATTCAGATGATAGTTGTCAGCCATTTTTCACCGTGCGGGTTTGTGTTTAATATTGCAGGGAATTTTTTAAGACTTCGGTGATTTTGTTTGTTCTTGGAATATCCAGGTCTAAGTGGATGTTCTGATGGAAAGGGGTTTTGTTTATTTACTTATTTTGGATATGCGAAGTAATGCTTTCCAGAGCTTCAAATACTGCTCAATAATTTACAGCAATGTAGAGGTATAAACAATTTCATAATAGCACTAAAGGCAGCTTTAAGGCAGGTGGGAGCATGGTCTATGAGGAGGTAATTGCACCCAGAGGATCAGAGGCACAGCTGCATTTTATGCTTGGTAATGCCCTGGGGATATGATTATCTCTTGATAACAGAACTCCTCACCTGCCTCTCTGCCTGGCAAGGGTTGGGGAGGTGGTGGAAATAGCTCTTCAGTGAGCAGGTTTCCCTGCAGAGGATCCTTTTGAGAGCATTTGGGAACTTGAAGCAGCTTTTTGTTGTATGGAGAGCTGGTCAAGAGAGCTCATGGTCCTGGAGAGCCCAGTCTGTGAACCTGCTGCCTCTGCCCAGAGATTGCTGTGTGGGTGGGTGGACAACACTGTGGGAGACTGCCCCATTCTCTTGCCTTCTCTCCCTCTCTCCAGCCTTCTCCCTTGCTTGTGACAGGAGAAGCCAGGCTATCATGCCTGGAGCAAGACAACTCCATTTTACTTGTATGGTTGCCCTCCAGCCACCCTGATTCAAAAATCCTCTCTAGGTAGAGTGTGTGTGATTATTTTCCTTTCTTTCTCCCTCTCTAGATTTGCTCTGCAGATATGCTCCTAAATGCGGCTCACTGGAAGTAGTTGCTGAGAGCAACGTGATACAGCAAGAGTTTCATTTTTGCTGCCATAACCTTCTGTACCCCGCTATTGATAGCGTTTTGATGTGTTTGACTGAAGTATGGGGGTTCTTCACCTTCAGGCACTGGTCCTGCTGGATCCCAAATGCGCTAATGCTCATTTACAGCAACGTCAACTGGCACATTGCAACTGAGCTTTGATCCTACAGCAAGGGCTTATCTGCTAAATGACTGCAAGGGTGCTAGTGTCCCTAAGGGTTAGGCTCAGCATATGTTTGCACAGGGAAAGGGCAGATTTCTGAAAGCATTTTTCAGCATTTTCTTGGATAGGTTAAGGAGGGAGGTGATGTTACACGCTGCTTTTAGAAGAAAAGAAAATCCTTAAGCCTCCAATCTGTAACCCAAGGTTTTTGGAGCCTGTTGCACATTCCCTTTTTAGACAGTTCTGTTCTCTCGATCCTGGGAGAGGAAGCAAGAGGTGTAAGGTCTTCTGCCTAATTTTTCTGTCATCCTCTTGCAGTAAGTTTTTGCTCTAGCCTGCAGACAGAGGGAAGAGCTGGGTGGGTGGTGATGAAACAATCATCACTTAAAACTATTTGCTGATAATGAGTCACTCTTCATGGAGTCCCAATCTGTTCTCCCTTCTGTCAAATACTGAGAGTGCAGCAAATCTGCTTGCTTTGCTGCAGAACTTTTTTTTTTTTCCTGAAGGATGGATTCTAGCAGGAGGATTTGGTGAGAAAGAGGAAAGAATGAATGTGCGTTTGTGGGGGAATATTAATCAAGAGGTTCCTTTTTGTGCCAAATGTGAGTATGAACCTCCTAATAGCTTAGATGAGGAGCTGTGAGGGGTGGGCTTGGTTTTTTTTGGGGTGTGTTTTTTTTGTTTTTTTTGGTTTTTTTTTGCAGCCTATAGGCTGCAAACTCAGGAGCTGGCATAAGTCTCACCAAACCCCCATGGCCTTTACTCCTCAGCTGAAAGTGATGTCTAATGCAAAACCTCTAGGTTGGGTGACAAGACACAGGGCTTTCCCCTGCAGATGGGATGGTATTAAAAACAAAATAAAATCATTAAGACAAATCTAGGGATGACCCAGCACAATGTAAAGTAAGTCCTGTGTGATCCCAACAGGCAGCTATGCTTTGCCTTCTCTTGCAGTTCCAACTGCAACAGCGTATAGTCACTGTAGTGATAAATGCCACCTGGTGTGGTAAGTGCTGTCTGGCTTGTGTTGTGTTGGGATGGCTAGGAGGTCTTCCCTGGGATGATTCCTGTAGTAATAGGCCAGTCCTGTAGATTTCAATGAAAACTCAATTTTCTTCTAACAAGGTTTAATGGGAAATTTATTGGAGTATTGATAACAGAGAATGCAATAGATACATGTCCCAGAGTTAATATACTGTAAGACAGTACAGCATACTTTGCACGTTTATCACTGTCAATTTCAATTAAGATTTTAATTATAAATAAAAAAGAAGTGGCCATTCAAGCACAGGAAAGTATGTTCAAGGGAAGGGCTGAAAATAGGTGCTTGGTCGGATGGGACTGAAAAGGACTGAAATCAAGAGGAAAATTGAGAGGTTGGCATTTTATTCCCCCTCCCCCCCCCAAAAAAAATCAAACCCAACCAAAACCCAAAAAGAACTGCTATAAACTTGTGTATGCGTTTGTTCAGTAATCTGTCAAGTGAGCTGGGGGCTGGCAGTGAAGTGGACCTCTGTCCTATGCTGAAGTCATCTCTTGGAGGTCCAGGATGTTCTCTCAAAGTGTGGATGCATCATTGGTAATGCCTGTGATATGCTGCTCTCCATCTGCGCCGTCACAAATCCAGTGAAACCCTCTACCAGCGTATTACTATCTTTCAGTTTATCCTGGTTGTACTTGAACCGCTTCAAACATAATAATCCTTCTTGCAGATCAGATATACAGTAATCCTCCTTTACAAGTGAGAGCACAATGGGACTCTGCCGTCAGACATGATGTAATCCTGCTGCATCAGATAGAAAATTTCTTTCCTACATCATGTGAAGCACTGTCCTCTGTTGTCTTGTACTAGACCACAGTCTTTTTCCATCAGATGACTTTCACATCTGTGCACTGTGGTTCTTCTCTAGGCTCAGAGCAATAAACTTCCTCTGCTACAGAATACGTCCCTCGGAACGGTAGCAATGGGTGAAGTGGGGAATCACTACGTTGCATGTCATGTGCTCTTTCGAGTAGGGGCTTTTTTTCCATCTTCTGCGTGTGCAGGACTTAGTGCAGTTGGAGATAATAAACCTTGGGTTTTACTGGAATATAAAAAACAGGTGACTGCAGTTTCTCTTGCTTGCAATTCTCTAAACTGCACAGGCCTTTTAAAAATTGTGCAGCCTGTCTTTGAGCTCTGCTGAAACCAGGTGCTGCAGTCATCTTACACTAGACACTGTGCAAACAGTTGGCCGCATGGCATTAAGCAGCTGCCAGCTCTTCCAGCTGCACCCCCTTCTCCTCCTGGTAGCTCAGGTGTGTTTGCCCTGTCTTGCACAGACTGTTGTTTTATAATCCTTCTGCTGGGGATGATACAGGAGAGCTGTCTTTGTACGCATGTTCTCTGTAACCTTTCTCTAATCCTTCTTGTGGGTCCTGAGCGCTATAAATCCTCTTCTCTTTAAGTACAGCCTCTGCTAGTTTCTTGGTTGGGGAGGGGAGAAGAGGGAGATGCTGTCATGTGGAAGGAAAGCGTGTATCCTAGCGCGCTCTTAATCCGCCAGTCTGTTAGAAAGCAGCTACACATCCTGCCTGATTGAATACCTGCCTTGTAATTCAATCTAGGGGTTCCGCTGCCATTCCTAAATAGATTACATTGCTCTGCTGCGGTGTGCTGTGAGGCAGCCGCTTGATTGAGCCGTGGGTTTGTGTGTTCCACCAGGCAATACATAATGGGTTTTTTTCCTCTGCTATGGGGAAGTGGAGCAACCGAGCAAGAAGCTGAGTTGGGGTGTTAGAGGGCAAGGGTTCCAACCTTCTTGGCTTTAGGGCATGCATACCCAAATAGTCCTTTGGCCACAGAACGCATCCTGCGTCGGTCAAGAGTTGGGGGGATGAAGGAGCGCCAGGGGTAGCTGGCAGGTGGGAAGTGAGTGGCTGCTCAGAGATCCCATGGTTCCTTTGTATGAGTGGGTTGTGTGGCTTTGCTGCTGCTAGGGGTGGGTGACAGCAGAGCAGCCGGTGACCTCACAACTGCTGAATCAGCACCTTTTTGCTGCTGCATGATGTTGGTTTGTAAGCTGGGCAAGGCTCCAAGGGACCTCTTGTCAGAGAAATGTAGAGAAAGGTAATAGCATTTAGTGTGTGCTGTTAGAAGTCTAGATATTCAGTTACTGATGATGAGATGGGTGCTCCCTTTTTCTGCTTTTAATTTGTTTTGTTAACTAGATGTTTGGTGACTTGTGCAGTACTGACCTTCTGCTTCCACAGAAATGACTGCACGGTGAAACATGGCTCACCTCTTGTGCTCCTGTATCTTTATCATCCAGTGCAGCATCTATCAACACTGACTGGCACTTTCTTAGTAACATCAGCACAAGCTTTCTGGGTTCAGTGGGACAGAAGATGATGGATGTGGGTTTCTCACACATGGAAGATCTCCATTTCAGATTGCGCGTTGCCAGTAAGCACTTTGAGAGACAACATGATCTGTGCTTGCAAGGGCATGTCTGTCTGTAGCCTGGAATAAGAGACTAAAGTTCAGAGCTGATAGAAAATAAGCAGATTTGCTTGAAAACCAAAGAAACGTCTTAGTGTTTTGCTGGGATCAGAACCATGAAATGGGGTTTGCTCGTGGACTCTTGCATTTTGAGGATCTCGTGCTGTTCTAGGCTCATGGCACAATGGAGGTGAGGAATGCTGGTTATGTGGTACCAGCTTGATTCCTCTTGTGTTGTGAAGTGGGTGATGCTCACTTCTTGAGGAGAAACTGGGTAGTTCCTTTTCAAGCAAAGTCTTCCTAGGCACCTTTTTGAGCAGAGTGAACAAATATTGCTGCAGTGTTATTTTTTCTGCTCTTTTTCTGTTCATTAAATGATATATGTTCACATGGAAGCTCTAAAATAAATCATTGTTGCAGAAGCACCTTTTAAAACTTGTCAGCTGTGGGTTTTTTCCCCAGTACCTTTGCCTCTTAGGACCATAAATGGCTTCCTAAAGCAGGGGAAAACCATTATTAATTACACTGCCTAATGAACTCATTTGGCTTTCTGCCCAGCTTCCAAAAACAGTACTAGCACCAGGCTGGATACTGTTGTCTCACTGTAATTATGTTTATATGGAAAGTTAATTTTTGTTTTCATAAATTGATTTGAGGCTTCTGGAAGCTATTTGGAGATAATTACCTTTGCCCACACAGACCTATATAAGGGCATTTGTTTACAAGGTAGCGCTCAGTGCTGGAGCATGGAGGTATGTTCCTGCGTTCATCTGGAAATATTCAGTTAGCAGCTCAGGGCAGCTGTTTCCAGACTCGATTCCCTCTTTGTGGACAGTAATAGCAAGCAAACATCATAGTCTTGGGGTTTTGCAGACTGGTAACAGCCCTCAGGGTGGGCCTGCAGTCCCTAGTTGCAATCTAAATGAGCTGCAATTCAAACAACTCAAAACACTGCAAAAGTTAGTGCTAGAATCACAAACTCCCTTAATGTGAACAACAAACATGACAGTCCCAAATGGAAAAGGTCTGTAAGGTCTCATTCAACCAGACCTCCAGTAATAAGTAGTTGTGAAGGCAAAAGCAGTTCCCATATATCTTCTATAATGGTGGGGATGGAGAACAAACAGCAGAAGTGCAAGGTGATTTAATGGGACCTTCACCAGCAGGACACACGATGTGATATTGCAGAAGTGACTTACTTGTTCAGTCATAGTCGTGTGGCTTTGGGTTCCTGGCCCCTGCAGTGAACTCTTCCTTCAAATCAATTCATTAATGAGCTAATTTATTATGCATGGAGAACCATTAGAGAAATGGGTAATAACCTCAGGATGCAGAGCCCTGCTCCCAGCACATGGCTACAGAAGAACAAAACCAGGAAGAAAAAGCGAGGTCTCTTGGCAGCTCTAAGGCTGTTTGGGAGCTCTTGTGTGACCCCTTTAAAATGTAGGGGAACACAGAAGGCGCTCTGGGTCATGTCTAATAAAGCCGTGGATGGCCTGGCTTGGCTGAAGCAGCTTGTGTAGGTCAGTGCTAAGGGTGCTAATTTTTAAAGCTACATTTTTAAAGTTCCTATTCTGGTGCACCATGGACTTTCTTCTTTAAGGAAAAAAAAAGTTCCCTGAAGGACTAAAAATGTCCTAATTCCTTATTGCACACTTCAAAACCACAGACAAAGCTGCATCAGAAGACCTTCAGGCTAGGTTGGCATAAGATGTCTCTCTGCTTTTGCTAGGGGGAGGGGGAGAAAAGGATTGTATTTAGAATTCATAGGTTTGGGTCTATGGGTGATCCTGTCTGTTCTGATGTGGCTTGCTTGTAACAAAGAACAACTTTTCCCAGCCCTTGCAGAAGATCAGTGTACATCCTGTGGCCAGACTGCCAGCAAGCCCATGAATTCCAGCTTTGCCTCCTTGACTCTGTGTCCTTCTCTCTTGAGCAAATCCCCAGGGTCAGTGTTTTCTAAGCTTTATCTAGTGCTTCAGTTGGCATCAGGAGATTTCTACAGACTGAAGGTCAGCATCCTGGAACAACAGCCCTGGATGAGATCAGGAAAGAAAGGAACTTCCAGAAGATGCTTGTGGTGTTTCATCTGCAAATCATCTTGCTGTAAAAGAAGCAGCAAAACGAACTGTTAGGAGAGAAGTTGCAGGTCTCCAAAGTTTGTTGATAATCTTCCTCTTCCCCCCTACTTCCTCTTTTATGCAGAGGCAGGGTTATAAGTTTTATTCCTGATTTGCTACTGCATTTGTTGGCAGGGGATAGATACTTCAGTGACTTTGGGGTCCAACTACTTTTCATTTACATCTATGACTTTGAGAAAAAGTATTTTTCTGTAGAGGAAACTAGAAAAATTGTATCTTAAATCATTATGCATTGATATTAAAAATGTACTAGGAGGGCTGGATGAGCGTCAAGTTTTTGGATGGTGCGGGAGCATGAATTGCAGCCTGGTTTGAAATGAAGGGGGTTAATGCTGCTTTTCAGTGAAGATTGCAGTTGGTAGGGCTTTTCTTTGCTTTGTACTAAGGTGCTAATCCTTAGCTGTAAGTCAAATGCCCCGTTAGGGTCATGTGCGAACTTGGGCAGAAATTCAGCTGGAAATTTAAACCGTCGGCCCATGACTTTCCAGCACCGGGGTGAGTGTGTGCTGGCTCTGCTGTTCTCCTGCCGTGCAAACATGACTGCATGCCAGGAGGCTCCTCGCAGCCCCTGGGGAGGAGGAGGGGGCTGTCTGCGCAGCCAGACATGTTTGTAGAGCATTCCCAGGGCTCAGTGTTTGCAGTGCTAAATTCCAGTTCATAGCGCAGGCACTTGAATGTCTCCAGGGTTTCCAGTTTTGGGTGGCTGCCTGCAGTGAGGTTGCAATGCTGGCTTAAGCTTAAGCCACCCGCTTTGCCTGTGAGGTGCAACCTGCTCTCACCAGTGTGTGTTGGTACGGAGTATGGAGGGGTGCTAGGAGGAAACCCCCAAGGCAGTGACAGGAGTCTGCAGCTGGTGGGTCTGCAAGGTAAGGTGAGGTAACTGCCATCTTGATGTTGTCCAAGGCATTCAAGCCTGGTTATGGGGCACCTGGGCTGAGATCAGAGGGTTAGCACACTCTGTTTCCTCTGCTTGCAGATGTGGTGGCTGGCAGTGGTTGTCCTGACCACCACCTCTGGATGGGCCATCTTGTGTTACCTCGTGAAAGTATGGCTAGATGGTGTTGCGTGAGGTGCTGTAACTGATGGGGTGTTTGCACAGCCAGCCAGCTAAGTTCCTGCAGAGGATGTGATGGTATCTGTGGACCTGAGGTTACCTATCCGACGCATGGTGTTCGCTGATCAGGCAGCTTAACTGTTTCTTGCTTTGCTGGTTCATTATTTGAGCCAAACAGGTATTTATGTATCTCCTTAACCTGCACAAGCACTGCTGTTGACTAGAATAGACCTACTTGTGTTTAATTAGTTAGCTGGATCAGGGCGTGAACATCCACTGCCAGAAAGGAGCTTTAGGATTTTGCTGGCAGCTCTTACAAAGAAACCCATGTAATATTGACCATCTAATACTGCGCCTTCAGGCCAACCCTCTTCTCAGAATCTATCCTGGGATTAACCAGCACCTGAGACACTGCAATTCAAGGCTATAAATGATGACAGCAGCTAAAGTGGAACTTCGTTTTGGATCCCCATGGTGTGGACACGGGGCAGTGAAAGGGGTTGAGTATACATGTGCACTGAAGGCATAAAGCAGTAATGTCAAAACAAACATCCTAGAAGCAGGCATTTCTCAGGCATGGATGAAGAACTGTGAATTGGAAGTGCTGCTCCTTCTTCCTCCACCTGCTGAGCTCTCCCAAATGATAGGTGAAGGGTTTACCCTTCATCTCCCCAGTTATTTGCTTCTGTATTTTATGGAGACTGTTTATTGTGCACTACAGGCTCCTCCATAGCTGTGTTCCCATGCCAACCATCCTGCAATATGGTGTACATGCTTAGTGAAACAAAGCAGCATTAATCCTCAACCTTTGCATGTCTCCTGCCCATTGGGGCCAAGTCTCCAAAGAGGAACCCTGCTGCTTACAAAGTGGAGCTCCAGGTTTCAGTTAATTGGGCCCAGTCATTAAGGGAAATTCAGTTTATGTCTACTGGGACTGTGAAGGGAGTGGGGTTTTAATAGCAAATATCTACAGTGTGTATTGGTTGTCCTCAGGTTAAAAAAAAAAAAAAAAGGAGGAAAAAAAGAAAAAGCAAACTTTCAGCAGAGAAGAAATGCTTCTAATCACTTGCCTTTGGCAGAATGGCTGCCCTGCTCTTTAGAAGCTGTATTTATCTCCTGCAAGAACCAGCTCATTAGCTCTATTGCTCACACAGATAATCAACAACATAATTAATAATTATTTATATGACACCCACGGCAGAGGGCTTTGGATCACATAACAAAACATCATTTCCTTATGATCACTCAAACATTTCTAACTCTTTTTGTCTTTTTTTTCCTGCCTGTTCCTGACTTTCTCTGGCCTTTCGTGCCAGTTTCTAATGCTTGCTGCAGGTTTTTGGTTAACTTTCTACCAAGTGTCTCCCTCTTCAGTTGCAGAAAGGTCTCTGAAGTCCTACTTGACCCACAGAGAATTTTGAGTGCCAGAACTCTGTCACCATGCGGAGCAACCTAGGATTGGCATGAGCAGCCACAGCTCTTGTGATATCAGTTGCATCTGTTTATACAGATTTTTGGACTGATCCCTATCTGCACTTGAAATGTCAAAAAGCAGGATTTCTCTTCATCAAGAGCTTCACTTGTTCTGTGTTTTTCCCAGGCCAAAGCAGGGCTAAAGCATATTCTGTTTGGGCTAAACCTAGGGTGTCTGTCCTGAGGGGCATTTTTGAGCAAAGTGTTCAGACCCTGTTCCTAGCGTGGGATTTTATAAGGCACGTATTCAGACAAAGCTAATCTACTAGGTTTCCCTGGAGTGGTTTCGACTCACGTTATGCAAGACAGCTACAATATCGTGACCTGCAGGGTAACTCTCAGGGCAGTTTTCATTGTCTTTCACTGATGCAGTGAATTCTTGCAGCTGCTGGCATCAGAAACCCTGTGGTCAGGTCCCATAACCCACTGGACACCTCTTTCTCTGAAGTACTGTCAGGCTGTGGTGTGCCTCCCTCTGCACACCTCCATGCTCCTGGCCAGCTGTTTGACATGGCAGAGCCATCATCTTCCTCCACATGACCAGCACTCCCTTGAACACGTTGGGTCAGCAGAGTACTGTGTGGTCCAATGCAAGTGAGCCTCATTCCTTGCCCAGCACATCTAAGAAGCTACAGGAAAGAGATGTAAAGCTGCTGTAAGCTGAACACTTGGGGCAGCTTGACGCTATGAAAGGTGAAGGGGCTCGCTGGGCGACGGCAAGGAGAACAACATGAAATCAGGTAGCAGCCCAGCAACTGGGCATTTGCAAGGCATAGCTCGTGCCATAGGGACTCATTTCTTATGGACCTGTTTCTGGAGCACGGGTCAGATGTCAAAATGCATTTGGGAAAATTTGAAGGTGTATTTTGTGTGACCGGTGAGGAGAGGAGGAGCTAGTGTCTGATTAAAGGTGTTCTTCCTACACTCTGGGAAGGGTGTGCTTGCACAGAGGATCTTTGTACTGAAGGAGCAGAAGAAGAGGGTGCATCTGAATATCATTACAAAAGATACGAGGTCCTAAAGCAGGTTATTGGTGTGTGATGCTGCCTTTGGCCAACAGGGAAAGATAGGTGTGTCCTGCTGATTGCACCTGCCTGCTGGGGGAAGGGCACTCTTGCCCTACCTCCTGTCTGAATGCCTGTCTTTGGAGTTGGGAACCCAATGTGCCTTCGCCATATCTGCAAACCTCAGCCTGAGGCTTGGAAACAGTGTTTGCTGGCACCCTCTGTTGCTAAGCAGATGGGCTGCTGCGTTTGTACCCACTGAAGTTTTTCAGAGAGGGTGGCTTTGGTGTGGCATTTCAGTAATTGTTGCCAGCACAGAAGAAACAGAAGGAAAAACATGTCCAGCTCTTTACCACCTGCTTCTCCTTCCTCCTTGTAGCCCTCATCCAACACCTAAGTAATTGCCTACAAAATGCATTGAGAGGAAAATGAGAGACAGAGGAAAAAAAACCTACCCAGATTGATAGCAAGATGCAACAGGTGAAATTCTGGTGTGAGGAAATAGCAGAAAAATCTTAACTGAGCATGCTAAAAATATAGGAGGGTGAGGCAGCTGAGTCACTATGGGGGAAACTTCAGCTACACATGGTGCATGAAGGAGACTGAAGGTAAATGGTGTGTGACTTGCCAGAGCATTTGCTGTTCCCTTTCTCCATGGGTTGGTAACAGCTGGGATGGTGTAGCTGGATGGCAGGGCTGTCGGACATGCCATCCTGCCCTGCCCACAGAGATGGGTGCTGCAGGCAGCTGGGCAGCTTGTGTGGCATTTCCCTTCTTTGTGGGCTCCCTTGGCTTGACCTGAGGAACCTGATGGGTCTTCCAGTATGTTTTTCCAAAGCCTGCTAAGCACACCCAGATCAGGACAAGGGCTTAGTCTGTTGCCATTTTAAATGCCCTGAATATGTGAATGAAATTGCCTCTGGTTTTAATGCGAGCAAATTAAATGCTTTTTGAATGTCCCACCCAAAGGCTTGGATAGGAAGCTCTTGTAGCTAAGATCTGAACCCCTAATGCTGCTTCTGACCTTTTGTTTACTGTTTTACCTTTTGTAACAGACAAAATGTAGGGGTGTCTTTTTTGGTTAACCATAGGGGATCCATTTGGTGCATGTTGATACAGCAGTAAAGCTGTAACGTGTCTGTGCTGTCCTGTCCTTGTTGAATGAATGTTTGCAGTTAACCAAATTGCCTAAAATGTTTGGGGAACTTTTGCCCTCCCCCATCAGTTTTCATCTCCTTACTACTTGTGGCTTTCCCCCCGAAAAGCACATTTTGACAGATTGTCTAGGCCGTATCAGCAAATGGGACACAAGCTGATTAATTTCTCTCAGTTCAGGTGAATGATCCATTCCATCTCTCTTACCCATTGATTTCCCCCCCTTGTGTTTTGAGATTTATGGAACTAGATGTATCAAAGAGCAAACTCTGTTCCCAAACCCTTGGAAGATTAAAGCGATTAGTATTTCATGTCTTTAGCACCCTCTTCTCCCCTCTGTCCAAAAAAGAAAAGTAAGCCATTAGGCTTTAAAAGCTAATTACGTGTAGCAACAGATTTCATCATCACCAAGAGGGTCTACATACCAAAACTAGGCTCTGTAGTTGCTTTTTTGTGTGTCCAACCACCTCTTGACATGCCTGTTAAAACACTTTCATGGTTTGTGAGCTAACAGAGCACTGAGCAGATGGGAGAATTGTGAGTTACGTAATTTTACTTTTTTTTTTAAATGTAAAAATTCTACCAGATCTCTAGCTGATGAAGAAAGAGACATATTGGGAAAGAAGGTGTGGGTGAAACGAGGACAACATTATCCCTGTACACATGGGTTGGTTTGATTTTTTGGAACACCCTCTCTTGCAGATGATCTGCCCATAAGTATCTGCTGCGCTTTTTTGGTGGTATTTCCTCCCCAGCATTGTTTTTCCTGCCTCTAACACAAAAATGCTAAGATTTATTTTTTTTGGTGTATGTGTGACCACATTAAGCATTTGGATCTTTCACTTTCCATCTGTAAAGTGGAAAGCACAAGATATCTTCTCCTTCATCCTTTGTCGGGACTACTTTTGATTATAGCGCTAGAGTGGAGATTTTTCTTGCTGTGTTGATGAGCAGGAACCCTGTGTCATTCCAGATGTTACTGAGAAATAGGCTGATTTAAGATATATTTTAAAATGTTAGGTTGGTATGAAAAATACTACTGTGTTTCTGCTGCCTCTGGGAAATTTAACTGCTGCTGCATCACTGGTGGAGGAGTGAATGTGCAGCCTTTATGTGATCACCACTTCCCCCTTCCTCGGTCCTTTGTGGCGGCATCAAGTGTACACGCTATGCACAGCTGATGTTTGATATATTCTGCTGAAAAGCTGAATGATGCATTATATTGTTGAGCAAAACCAGTTGGCATGTTTATCTGGCTTATTTCATGAGCATTTGGTGAAACAAAATCAATAACTTTTATGTAATGCTCCTGTCATCCACTTCAGCTTTTCCTTTGCAACTGTGGTTCCTGAAATGAGTAATGAAATGTATTTAATTGTATGGTGTGATGGCCACAGAACAGCAGCTCCAAAGCTGTTCTGATCCCCCGCAATGCACGGTAAATGCTTAAGTAATTTTCACATGCAAACGAGCTTAAGTTAGTGCACTGTCTTGTTTGTAAATGAGCATGAATAGCTGTGCTAGTTTCATATTTTTCCTGTCGGGAGTGTTATCCCTCTGAAGGCATTGAGTTACTTGTTGCAGCTGTTTCACTGTGCATCTTGTAGAAAAGGTCCCTGGCTGAGCAGAGGAGTCCTGGGCAGGGCAAGATGGTCATGGTGCTGCCACTGACACAGTGTGTCCTCAGTAAATCAGATTTTCATTCTTCTATAGGTGTTGTTGGGCTAGTAAGCACTAAACCTTAAATTTTTGAGTCTTATTAGTTGATAAGGTTATCGAAAGCTTTCTCTTAAGATTTAATTTGCATGCACTTGCATGCACTTACCAAAGAACAAGAGTCAAGCCTGTCCTTTGTGTTTCACTGGGATATCTCTCACTGAAAAGTTACACACCCTTTCTCATGCTAGTCCTCAGTGAATATCAACCGCTTAAGGCAAAATGTTGCCCCAAAACCTGAAGATGCAGATCTTCCTTTAGCAAAGTGGTTGCTTTTCACTGCACATCCCTAGCTCCAAAATAATGTCCTGACTCTCCAGCATGTGATGGGCCATAGTGCCAAGTCCAGGGACTCTGTCTGTCCTGCATGCCCTCTGTCTTCATCATGAGGGACATACTGTACTGATCTATAACAGATTTTTGAAATATCCGCTTTAGTGTGCAGTGATGTTTTTTCCCTAAGCTAATTTTTATAAGGCATTTTGTGCCTGATCAACTTGATGTCCTGCAGTGACTAAGGGATGATTTCTTTGCCAAATATCAATTTAAATATAAAGTACTGTGACTACTAGCTTGGAATTGTTTTGCCGTGTGAGTTCATTATGTAGCTTGCTTCCTCTCTTCTAATACTTTAATAAAGCCATTGGGCATTGTGATCTCTTGCTTCCTTACAAGTAGACTTTTTTTTTAAAGTAAACACCAACATTCAGTCCAGAATAGGATTAGAGATGTAAGGCTAGGGGAAGATGATGATACAGTCTGAGCATTTGACTGCTGATAAACACTTTTGGTTTTTAACCTGTTGGACAAAGTGTGGTGAGCAAGGCTAAAGATGAAACCAGCATGGAAAAGATCCAGTAGCTTTGCTGAGGGGTTGGGGGGGAATCTACTGGTAGGAAAATTTTGACTTTTTGTGTCTTTCTTGCCTGTGTGGAGGAAGCTGTCCTGTGCGTGGATGTATTTGGGTGCACTCTGCCATGAATGACCATCTCAGGAGGCTGCTGACAACTCCTCAGCAGAGAGTCGAGGAGCAGAACCTTGAAGAAAAGGTGGGGTTTGGTTGAAAGCTTGAGGAGACACTTGTGGCGTTAGTGTCTTGTGCTTGCTCTGTGTTTGAAGCAGTTTAAGGGCCTGGAGAGGCAATTGCTGGGACCTGCTCATGGGCTTGTGATTAGTCACAGGGCTCCATCAGGCTTTGAAGGCTGGGATTTTTCTGAAATGTGTGTGCTGCAGGATGTCCAGCCCTCTGCTCTTTTGAGTGCTCTCCTCTTGTAAAGGTTCTCTGATGTTCCTCCTGGGGTGGTTGCATCTCTTTGAACACAGCAATTCCCTTGCATCTCTGTGAAGATTATACCATTTTCTGTCTTCTTTTAACAGTAAGGCCTATGTGCTCAAGGGGTGGGATGATTGCTCATTTCTGGAGAGGGAAGGGACAAAAGCATCCACCAGTCTGTAGGAATGAAAGAAATGTCCCATTTTCTACTCCAGGATGAGCCACAGATTACAGACTCTATTTTTAATTTTATACCTCTTCATTTGTGAGTTTATACCTCCTGAAATTGAAGGTAGAACCTCAGTAAGACTAAAACTGAGTACAGCATGGCAGTTCTTTCTTTTTTTTTTTTTTCTCTCTCCTAATTTAACTTTAAAAAATGAGCTTTTTTCACTTTGGTTTGCCTATCAATTTCCCTGTTCACTGATATGTCCAAAGAGGAAATCCCCAAATAGAAAAGCAGTGTCAATCCAGGCCCATGGAAACACTCGCTCCAGCCTCATGATGGACAACTGGAGGAATCAAACAAGTTTTGAACTTATCTCCAAGTTGCATGTCAGGAGAGGAGTGGAAAGCCCGACTTCATGTCCTGTTGGAAGAACATCAGGGGGCAGTTGATGGAAACTCCACACTCATCTCTCCCTGCGGACCTCAAACCCCACAGCAGAACCCCACAGAGATGGGGACTTTGCTGTTGCTTAGTCTTTTTGTGGCTGCTTGGCTGCCTTAGTGCCGAGTCCCTCTGAAACTGGCTGTTTGTGTGGTCGTGGCAATCTGCCCAAGAGGATGGGTCGTCTTGTCCCTTTATGCCTTAAACAGTTGGGCTAAGTGAAGTAAGTTTTGCTTCACTGTAATAAGTGCTGCCTAATTAATTAATCCCTCCTGGCCTGGAGCAATGCATATATCTCCTTTGTGTTCCCTCCCAGCTGGTCTGACCTCCTTCCTCAGAGGTAAGAGGAGAGGAATTTATTGCCAGAATTTATTGGAGTCAAACTACAGCTTCACTGTGTGTGCTGGGGATTGTTCATGCACAGCTGCATATCACCACCCAGCCTGACTCCTGAGTAGTGCTCAGGGAGGGAGCAGTCTCCTCTAATTGTATTTAAATTATGTGCTGCTGCTGCATTTATCAGTGTGTGGATGTGGATGGGTTTGGGGTGATACTAGAAAGAGCCTTTGAGGTGTAGGAGCGGATAGCCATGCTATGGGCTGTGGTAGATTTCCCTTTTCCTCCCCATCTTCTGAAGGAAACTGTTAAAGCAAGTGATTATTTTCCAACAGAAAGGTGTAAATTAACCCTTCGCCCTCTGCCTCCTACTTTTCCTCCTCATTGGCTCCTGTGACTGTCAAACCTCCTCGTGCTGCGCTCCCGTGGGACTCGGTGTAGGCACAAAGCATGTGGAGGCTGCAGGGCTACACGTGAGAGCTGTGGTATGAACGAACTGGTGTGACGACAGGGGCTGTTTTGTTGACCTCCCTGCCCACCCCAACCATACCCATTTTAATAGCAGTACCTGAGCAGGAGGCAACCTGCTGTACCATGTCATTCACTTTTTTACAGCACTTGTTCAGACCGGGGGCTGTGTCTGGAGGCAGTCACTCTTTTCTTTTCCATTGGCCATTCGGAAAGTGAGCTAAGTCAGCCTAGGAAAAATTAAAAGGAAATGGTAGATTTGGTACAGTTTTCCAAGAGCAGCAGCCCAGAGCCCTAAATTAGGGTGGGGATGAACTTACTCAGCTGCAGAACTAGAGTCACTTCAGCAGGGATAGTGGAAATGCCCCTGGAAACTTACGTCTCTTAAAGCCGGACAGCTTTTAATCTGGATGGTTCTCTGTGAAGCTGGCCATAGTGCAGGACTGTTGATAGCAGCTGGTTCCTGGATGGCCATTCACGGACATGTGGCATTGTAGCGTGACACCTATTATGTTGTCTGGATCAGTCTTACATGCTAGCAACTATTCTGGTTCTCCAAGAAGATATTCTAGGGTTTCTCTTCCCCAGGGAGGTATGCTGTTCAAGCCCTTTACTTAGACTGATTGCTTTTTTTTTGTTTGTTTGTTTTGTGTGTGTATTATATTACCTGCCTCAAAAAATCTGCTGCATGTGTCCCTTTGGAACTGCAGCTAACAGGGGAGGAGGTGACAAGTGGCTGCAGTTCTCCCTGTCCTGCACAGCGCAGAGCTCGCTGTGCTCTTACAGTTCATATCTCTGCTGTGGCAGACAGCAAATGGTAAATAGACCTTCCCCCCCCAGGAGGGACTGCACCACCAATATGTTGTTCAACAGAAGTCTCTTCACATCAGAGAAATGGTTAGAAGTTTGTTTCAATCTCAAGTATGTCTCTGGCATTGTAGATAGTGGGGAACTTATGTTCAGGTCATAAGTCTACTAAGTGGATTTGTTTCATAAAATAAATACATCACCCGTCTAGACTAAATTTTTTCAGTGACCTATAACAAAGTGAAACTCCTTCATAAATGAGCTAACGGGTTGTTGTAGGTCAGTGATGTAGGTCTGTAATGAATCTCAGCCTGCCAATCGGTTTGCTTTTCTTGGTCCGTTCAGAAGTAATCTGTGTACTGCAGCCTGAAAACCACTGGGTAGATCGCACCGAGGTTCAGTAACAGGTCAAGGAAGGCAACGAGGCAGGGATGAAATCAGATTACAAATATTCTTGGCAGTACAAAGAGATTGTTGCTCGTCTGTTTACTCATCATTTGTCTTCTGCTCCTGATTGCAGTGTAGGAGCATCTGATTATTATAGAAAAGATGTGGGATATCATACTGAAGCAACTAAAACAGAGTGGGACTTGTTCTTGGCATGATCCAAAGCCTGTTAAAGCTGGTAACAATCTCTGCTTTCACTGCTCAGCCTTGCATAACACTATCCTCCATAAGAAGCACTGTGTTGGAACATATAAAGAGTCTGGTGGGTGCGTGTAAAGAGCCACAGGCTAAACAAGCCTGTTCAGTATTTACCAGAGGCTGCTTTTATTCACTGAGGCTCCTTGTGCAACTTTATTGCATTCACCCTGGCAGGAAGCAGCGTACTTCCCTTGCTTCGGTGGATCAGCTGGCCACCGTCCTGTACTTCAGCTGGTGGGAACCGTGGCTGAGACAAGGGCAGCAGCACGGGATCACAAGTACATGGGATGTGCTGCACGTCTGAGAGTTTGGTGGAGTCCAGGCAAAAGGTACTCGGGGTCCAGACAGTTTCTGGATTCCCTAACTGGGAAGCTGGGTAGCTCTGGTCAACAGGATGGCTACCAGCAGTCCCGTGGCTAATGAGAGCGGGAGCAGTGCTTCCCCTGCGTGCAGACTGCTGTGCAGAACAAAGGGGCTGTGTGGGAGGGAGCTCTGCATCCTGCCTGGTGCAGCTTCACCCTGAAGGTGTGATGGGAAATCCTGTAACACATGACACCTTTCCCTAGCAATGTCCTTAATCGCTTCCCAGGATACTCCCCTCCCCACCCCCCACCCCTCTGAGGAAGATATGCTCAGGAGGCAGCTTGCTTCAAAGTAGTTATGTTATGAGTTTATCCAATCTGACTCAGCTCTATCCACAACTTAGTCTGTTCTGTACATGGATAGCCCTTGCTGAGCCCTGTCTTGGTACTGGTGTGTGAGCCAGCTCGGGGTGCATCTGTGCTGTGTGGTGGCCATGGCTGGCTGGAGATACAGGTCTGCCTGAAAGGCACTGCACTTTAAGGGCCACCTCCACGGAGGTTTTGTAAGAGGTCATGGGTCCACAGATGGTATTTAAGGATCTGCATGCTACAAGCTCACCCAGTTTACACTCATATTTGCTGAATTAGCTGGAGCCCCAGAGGTGACTTGTTATGCTACTGCACCATCTGTGGAAGGACAGGCTGAGCTGGTACAACGCCAGGCAGTATAGTGAATCTGCCGTCATTGCTTTGGGCTGGCAAGGTGAGTTAGTTTGTCCTGGATCAGCAGAACAAGCAGAAGAGGGCTGAGGTAACAAACTCTCTAAAAGAGTTACCTTGCCCTGTGGGGAACTGAGAAGTCCTTGGCATTATTTTATACAAAATACTGATTGTGACAGCTCCTAACTGCAGGGGTTTTTCAGAAGCCTCTGGGGATTTTGTGTGAACATCTGTTTTTGGTAAAGCAGCTCCTTCTAAGAGTACAGCCATGCAAACAAATTATTTGTGAGTGTGTAGGTTTATACCACTTTAACTGTGTTTGCCAGGCAAAATTCTCCTTTTCTATGTGTGTAGGGGAGAACACCTTCGAGGGATTTCTCTGCTGCAACCTTCTTTGTTCTTGCTTGGATCTACAGCCTCCTGCTAGCCTTAGTTGTCTGACACGTTATAGACTGCCACCTTAGCCTTTCGATAATAAAGATATCCTTTGCCTGTTTGCTCATGGGTCTTGCCTTTTAAAAGACAGGATGAGTTCAGGTTAAATTACATTAATGTGCAAATATGTACTGATTTAATCACAGAGCACTCTTACAGCTTCCTCTATAAAGCTGTACAAACAGCAGCAATCCATACATCCCTGGACCTCATTAGTCACCCACCATGTCTAAAATGCTCAGGTTGAGGTGGTGAACTTTCTGTGACACCAAAAAGCTTTGCCCTCAGGAGTGTAATGTTCTGTTACTGGTGCTGCAGAGGTAGGCGTAAGGTGCAGGGTGCAGAACAAAATCTCGTTCCTTGTTTCCCAGGCTTGCCCTCATCTGCTCACTGAACAACATCAACTGTGTGGCTTCAGTGTAGCACAAGTGAGCTTCACGTTCACTCCCTCCCTCCAGGCATCAGATGTGCAGGGAGGAGGGCAGAGGCCATGCTGACGCATAAAGCAGAGCTTAGTTTAGCTGATGGGAGAGGTGTTCTTTGATAGACAGCTTTCATTTCATCAAAGGCTTTTGGCATATAAGAAGGGGAAAGGAGTAGCAACCCAAGGACACCACTGCAACGCTGTGGCATGACATTCCCACTGTGGTCTTCCAAGGCTGGGAGCAGCGGGTTAATTTACTGTGACTCTCTCTCTGCCCATGCTGTTCACCAGCTGGTGAGGAATCCCTCTGCTCCTCCTGGCAACCCACAACAGGCCGGCACGCTAAAACCAGACTTCAGCAGCAGGAACAAGCCCTTTCAGAATGTACTTTAAAAACAAGGCTCTGTCCAGGGTTTATAGCAGAGATGGGCTTTCCTGAAATGCAAGGATGTGAGTAAAATTGGGACAGCAATGGAAAGGAACGCAAAGTGCCTGCTTTTTGGTGTGGAAGCTGCTAAGGCTGCTCTCACCAACGCACAGAATTTGCTGTTGATCTGTGCAAAACCCATTCATGTCCTGGAAGCCTTTTATGTGTCTGTTTAATATTGCAATTATGCTTGTGTCTTTGCAGGTGAAGGCCAGGGGCTTGCTGGACTAAACTTAATTTTTTTAGTACATTCTTCTCTGAGCCTACTTTAAAGATGACTATGGTTTTTTTTTTTTTTTTGTTTTTTTTTTTACCTTGGTGCCTGAGGAAAAGGACTGTCTGCTAAAGGTGTCTTAGTGATGCAGGTGGGCAATTCTTTAACAAAGATGGAGCCCTCCTTGCTGAGACACCAAAACTGGTGATAGATGTTGGTGGGTACCATCTTAGCTCTGGCTCAGGCAGCCAAGTCAGTGAAATCAGCTTCGCTGACTTTAAATCGTGGTCCCTTCTTAGAAGGTCACGTTCTCAGTCTCTCTTGCCTCCTGTGCATGCGTGCACAAGTCAGTAGTGTGGTAAATCTCTTAAGAGGGAAAGCTGTAGGAAAGGATCACCTGAAGCCTAAGCTGTGTGGAATCCAGGATGAGGTACTTGTTTAAGCATCTCCACTTTATTTCTAGTGACCTCTGACTTCCTTAGTGCCATGGGTGACCCTGGCAGGTAAGAAAAGCCACTTAGTGAAGTGCATTTCTGCAGAGCAGCAGTAACATTTTTTCACTGTTTGGCTCTTGTATCGCTGTACTATCTGTAAGCTGGATAAAAGCCTCAGAGGAATGATTGTCTGAGCAAGATTGAATCTGGAAGAGAGGCTCATGGATCCCAGGAATAAACTGGCTGTCACAATGTAGTATTGACTTGAAGAAAGCAAGTCCTTGGAGGCACTACTGATTGTCATTACTGATGTAGTGGAGACTGCCTGAAGTGCCATTTTTTGAGAGTGGCATCATTTTTTGCTGTACTTTTTTTCTTTGTCTCCTCTTCTCTTTCTTGCTTTTGAAGAGGGTGGGCAGAAAACCAACACTAGCACATGTCATGAGTGAAATTGCAAATACATGCTGAGCTGGAGCCTGCTGAAGTACTGGTTTCAAAATGAAGGGTAGAGAGGCAATCCTTGAGGACTGGTTCCCCTCAGCGCATAGTCAGGCTGGAACTGCAAGTGTTTCTAGTCCTTGTTTGCAGAGAGCAAACTCTCCCTTGTATGTGTTTGAAGGTAGTCTTCTTGCAGCAGCAGCTATGAAGTTTTTCCTTTCACCTGCCCGTATTAGACCTTGCCCTCAAAAGGAGGGGTCCCATGTAGGAGATACAGTGCCAGGTCACAGACAACTTGGGGGAAAGCTGGCGTCTGTGATAGAAAGTGTAGAGGGAGAAGGGTGAAGGGTCTCAGTATTATTTTAAGACTTGGCAGAAATAGCCGTAGGGAAAGTGAATACAGCTGCTTCCCTCATGTTTGTCACTGTTACTCCTCCTTTACTTACTCTCTCGATGCTGAGCCTGAAACAATAGGGGAAAGAGCTCATGGCCCTTCAGGAATGTTGGCTGTTTCCAACTCTTACAATTAGGCTGGGCAGAGCAGCACTAATTGAAACAATGCTGTCCCACCCCAAGGGGTCATCTCGGTGTATGGGATGGAAATTTCAAAGCTGCTTGGTGGGCATGGACTTTTCTTTTTAGTTTTGGTTTAGTGGTTGGTGGGGATTTTTGTTTGGTTGGGTTTTTTCCCCTCCAAGAAAGCCCATCCACATTGCTTTGGTGGCATGCAAAAGGGGAGCTTTAAGTTCCCTGGCTTCAGTAATGCATTTCCTGAATTTCAAAAATCCCTCTTTGCAAAAGCTATTATTTTTGGTTGGCGTTGTGTTTTCATTTGTCTGTTTTCAGACAACTCAACAACTGCTTCAGAACATAATGAATTTGGGCTTTGCATTCCACAAAATAGCATCCAAAAAATCCTCAAGAGAAGATGTGAACACTTATTGTAGCTGTATAGCAAAATTCCAGTTTCTCATATACTTTCTTAATGGCACAACCTGAGGATAAGGAAAGGAATAATGTAATAGGCTTGTGCCATTAGTGCCTTCCTTATGCAGTGTTTAACTTTGTACTAAATAAGTTGTAAAGTCCTTCACCACTTAATGTGGTGTCCTTAGGAACTGAGTACCCTATTAGTAGCCTACTGAACTGTTCTTGTGTCCGCATCTGGAATTGGGGTAGGATGGCAATATTTAGTCAACGACAGGTAATTTGTGCGCACAGATAATTATTCTTAGGATGTTAGATAAACGCTGTCTTTGGGGGGAAGGGACATTCCCATTCCCAAGGTAATGTGGGAGCAATGGGGAACAAATGCTGCCCAGGCTGTGGGAGCTAGTGTGTAGTGTGAAGATGAAAAGGCCACAGAGAGAGATTGAGAAAAGGTGAGGTAATATCCCACCTCTTACCCAGGGATCCTCACCCTGAATGGCATTGCTTTGAAGTGACTCTGCCCCGAGGAGGGTGTCTGGCATTGCAGGGGGGTGTCCCAGCTGAGTGTCTGGTTGTTCTCCCTTAGGGACACATTGGCTGGGATGCTGAAGTGACTCAGTGTTTGGATGTCTGGACATTGTTCCAGGCAGAGGATTTGTTGTGTTGTACTTTACAGAGATGGTTTTGGATAGCCTGATTGTCCAACTGTCTGGCTAAGCTGGAGATGTCAGTAATCCGTAGTCCATTCAGGTAAGGAGGGGAAGGAAGCACTTTGAGGAGACTGTTAAAATTGAATTCTTGATTTGAGATGCTTTTCCCCTTTTCTTCTTCCAAAAGGAACATTATTTTTTAAAAAGTTATTTTAGTGCTCATCCTTGAAATATCTTCCTTCTATTTCCCATCTGGATGCAGTTAGGCTTTACATCCTCTTGCCTGTGACTCAGCATTCCTCTGGGGCCTTAACCCCCGGGGCTCTGCTCCAGGGCTCACTTGGACATGCCATCCCATACAGAGTGTGTCTTCCTGGCTGCTGGAATTTGGCTTGGGAAACTGAATCTCACTGACTTCAGCAACTGTCCCTTATCTTCAAGGTACCTCTCAAGGTTTTAACTCAAAGCCTTGGAAGTGGTCCAGGATCCAAGTTATCTGCAGAAAAGACTGCTGCCATGGCATCTGAGATCAGCTGGAAAATTTAGCTGGACAGGAAAAAAAAAACAAATTAAGCAAAACTTTTCTGGTCCTAATTAGAAACACTGGGGAAAAAGAATTGAGAAATAAATGTTAAAGACTTAACCAGCTCTGCTCGTGGCCTGTCTAGGAGCCAGGGAGATATTCAGTCAAAAGGCTGTTGGGTCTCAAATTCGTTTGCTCTGTGGCAGTAGTGGCTGGCCCGAGTTGTGGGTGGGTGGGAGGCAGAGCGCGTGGGTGGCTCTGTAGGAAAGGAGACCAGAGCACGTAAGTCAAAAGGAGTTTGCCAAGGTGGTAGGGTGGGTTAGTGGCAGAAGCGAGAGTTGAACTGAGTCATCCGGAGCCCTTGCTTGGAGGGAGGTGGAATATCTCTCAGCTCTAAAGGTGTAAGGAAGCAGACAAAGCACCTCATCTCACCAGTCCCTGCTGGCAGAGAGGCTGAGGCTTTGCACCCAGTTGAGGAGGAGCTGCTGAGCATGTTTTAACACCACCCGACTACAAGCCAGTTGATTGCTCAGAGAAGTTTGCCAGAACCCTGGCAATGACTGAAGGTAGGAGTGAAGGTAGTGACAGGGTTGTTTAAACACCCCTGTTATTGACTTCTGGAGAAGGCTGACAGGGGGAATTGAGTGGATGTTTGTGGGAATTAGATACCTGACTCCCCTTTGTGCCTTTGAAAAAACCTCCATCCTGGATTCCTTTTTCCCCTGAAGGGGAAAGCTTTGTGCTTAGCTGTCCCATTATGCTGCAGCAGACAAGAAGATCCAGTTAATTTAAGTGCCTCTTACTTCAGCTGAAACATATTTGCAATCAGAATACCATTCCTGCTCACTGAGCAGAGTCCTGGAAGCCACAGGCTCTAGTGTGAGAGATCCAATTAAAATACAAAAAAAGAGAGAGATGAGGTGAGTAAAGCTCTCTCCATGAACTCTGGGACGGATTTCCTGCATGAGGCCAACCTTGACCTTGAGCATTCCCAAGTCCTTTTCCTGGAATGCTGACCCAATATTCATAAATCATTTGAAGCATGAAGTGATCTTTTTATTTAATAATAATAAAAAAAGTAATTGGACTGACATAAATTAAAGCTGAGTTAACCTGTCTGGAATAATTGGATTGGTAATAATGGACAGCAGTGTGGATTGAAGTAGGTCACAGTTTAACCCGGAGGCCTGGAGAGGTTTGGTTTGGGTTTTTTTTTCCCCCCACCACCCCCCCCCCTTTTTTTTTTTTTCTATTTGTCCTTCTGAGAGCACAAAGAAGTGTGGAGGGAGGGAGAAGATCAGCAGCGTGTGCCATGTGCACATGCTGCTGATGGCTGGTGAATCACTTTGGGGAAACTCTGGTTGCAAACTTGGATGTTCCTGGGAATAAAATTCCCAGGTTCATTGCTGGGAAGTGATGGGCAACTGTAACAGAAGCTGTATTGTACATGGTTGCAGTGGTAAATCATTTCACAGGGATTAATCCTACTTCCTTTCTGTACTGTCCTTGCATACCACTGGTGAGAAAAAGGCTGGAGAAGCTGCTTTTGAATCAGGACTTTCTGGTGGCAATGAGATGTGTAAACACAGGTTTGGGGTTGCTCTCTTCTTTCATTAGAGTATCTGTAAATGCTCCCAGATATTCTTTGTATTTAGGTTTGACTGGACTCTTACATCCTTGGGTAATAACAACAATGATAAATTATCCATAGTGTTGAATAAGATCAGGACTTTTAATCTAAAAGTAGCTTGAAGCTAGTTTACATTGCTCTGCTTGTGGCTTGAGACCTTCAACGCTCTGCTGGTTAGAAATGATGAGTACTACTTAAGTGCATCCAAAAGGAGTCACTCCTCCAACCCCTTGAAAAATATCCCTGTCTTGGGAAGTAATTCTAGGATATTGCTCCAAAGCAGTTGCATGGTCCTCTCCCAAGGACTTGATTGGAAGCTTTGCTGTGTTTGACACCATATCCTTCACTCCAGTGAAACCCAAGTCTGTCAAGGCACAGATGTTATGCTCAGCACATGAGAAATCTAATCCCCATTGGGGTAAAAACATCTCCAAAGGGACCACTTCTTCCCTGTCTCCTCAGTGAAGGTCACCTGTAGGTTTCCCTCAGAGTGGCAAGAGTCCAAGAGTACTGCTCAGGCAGCTGAAAAATGAGCTCTGAAGAAATGCTCTTGAGATGAAACCCTCCTCTGATCCTGAAGCAAGCAGGATATTTGGAATACGTGCTAAGGAAAGGTTCATATCCCTGCAGCGTGCTCTGGGAAGGGCAGGAGCTGGAGAAGCGGGCATGCTGCAGACCGTACTGGAGGTGTGTTTGTACCGAGCTGAGCAGGGATGAGGAGGCAGTGCAGACAGGTCAGCCCTCCTCCTCGCTTATCACCAGGACAATTCAGGTCTTGTTTGCTTTATTGTGTAGAAAGTTGATGATGATTATGTGGTTGTAATAGTGGCTTTGTTAGGTGAAGGTAACTGGACTGTCTTCTGTTCTTGTAGCCAAATCCTGCTGCGTTTTCAGAATTGCGTAAGTAGTTCTGATTGTCATATTAAAACCACTTGCTGCAAATAACTTACTTGGAACAATGGTCTGTAAAAATCATGTTCTCAATCATGCTGTATTACCTGCTTGGCATGGAAAATAGGTTTTGAAGAATTACATTGCCAATCTAGAGATTTCTATCTGATCTCTGTGGGCCAGACCCTGATGCTGCTGGGTTCAATGATAAGATTCCGTGGGTGGGTTTTTGGTGGGACAGTTGGCACACCCAACACTTAGCTGTGAGCTGGCAAGTGCATCCATGACAGGGAGCAGCCGGAGCGTTCGCTGCCTGCCCGTGCTGTGCCAGCGCTGGGCTTCCCACGGCGGGGCTGGTCTCACAGTGCCCTGCTGCACCCTGTGCTGGGGCTGAGCGGGGCAGCTCCTGGGGAAGGATCATCAGTCCCAGAGGGGCTTGGTGTGGATGAAGGACTGTTCCCTTCCAGGGCAACGGAGAACCAAGAGAAAGGGAATGCTTCTGAGTCACCATCTGCTCGGGGGTAGTCCAGCTAGACACATTTCTCTGCCTAGAGCTTATGATAAAGTCACAGCATGGACTTAAATAATTAGGAGATGCCTGGCTTTGGAGCAGAGAGTCATTTCTTTCCCTGCTGGCCTTTGCTGATTAGCAAATATTTGGTATCATTTGTGGAATCCTATCAAAGCAGCCCAGAGGTATTCATCTGCCTAAAAGCCTCTGGGGGATCTCTTCTCCCCCATGGGGGCACAGCCCATCCTTGCTCTTCAAAGCAAGTTTTTTGATTAGCTGACTGGAGATGCCTGTTTAAGATCTTGCATTTTTTGATGTTTTTTTCCTCTTTCTCCCCACCCCCTTTCAAAGAAGGGAGAAACTTCACATCACACTAGTCCCTTTGTGGCAGTTCGGAAGTTAAATTTACCAGGACCATTATCTTTAACAGCTGCTGCTGTCTGACAGATTGAGTTTATAGTCGGTCTTATAGGCACTAAAAACACTTTTATCCTTGTGGGTCCAATTTCAGAGCTATTCAATTTATTATCTCTAAGAGCTTAACAGCTGTTCTCCCCACTCCCTTGTACCCCCCTGCCCCTCACTCCCTCTTGCTCCCCAAAGCTCAAACCTAAGGGTCACCCCTTACTCCTGGAGGCAGAAGCAGCAATGTGCACATGCTCTCCCAGCAACGGGTGGAGCTTACTGTAGGCAGGCATCTTCACTGATGGAGGAGTCCCCTGCTCCTACGATTTTTTAATTTTATTTTTTTTTTCCTCCTCCCTGTTAAGCAACAGCATCATGCCAGTGTTAGGTTGTCTTGGCCATGGTGATGGTCAGAAGAGATGTTCCTTTCTCTGTACCTTGGCAGAGAGGAAAGGAGCTGCCACAGGGATTGCAGAAAGGTGAAGAGGCAGCATGGCTCTAACTGGACCACTTACAGCTTTATTTCTGGGCAAATAGAAAATTAAAAGAATGATGGAGTAAATTGGGAGTGATGCATTAAGATACGTTTCCCCTGTGAATTTTTTTCAATAGCTCTGAAGCGCACATCTAGGAACAGGGAGTTGCCGGCTTGCAACCTGCTCTGCCACTTTTGACTGCTTCAAAGTCCTGTGTTTCCACCCTGTAGCACTGTGGTCCGCTCTGTCCGCAACTCAGAGTGGACGTCTAGCTTGTTCCTCCCAGGGCTACTCTAATAGCTTTTGCTTCTGGTGGCACTTTTCCCCCTGCTGAGTTAGTAAGACTGGTAACTTTTTCTACCAAGTCAGGTTCCCACCCTGAGTGTCCCACCTCTGCTTTGTATATGAGCTGACCCAGTTTGTGAGTACAGCTCTTGCCCTGCTGCGATGTTGATTAACGTCCTAGTCCGTGCCTCAGTTCCCTCTCAAGTGGAGATGATAAGGCTTTGTCTCTATGGCTGGTGAGGCTATCACATACCAGTGCAGCACATAGTTAGTTGTGTTCATGGACGAAAGGGGAGCTTGTTCTTGCTGCAATTGCTTCCTTCTCAGCACACGTTTTCTCTACCACCTTTCTCATCTGCCCCATCCCCTCATTTTACTCGCAGCTCTGCAAAAGCATTGATTTATTGTGTGACTAGACACTGTGATGATGAGATATATTGTGAAAAATCACTGAAAATTAGTAGCGAGAATTCTAAGATGGATTTCACTTATTTCCCTGTAACGGTGGTACATGATCTATTACACCTTGGCTTGGGCTAAGTTTCCCCGAAGTTAATGGGAGGCTTCCTGTTGACACATGTAGTCTTTGGATCAGACTTGCGGGGTTTTGGCACTTGTCAAGCGATAGCAAAATCTCAGCAGGTCTCGTGGCACAAAGGAGACTATTCAGACCTGTCACTGAGTGCCTGTTTCATTCTTTTCATCTTCTCCTCGGTTCTATTCAAGTTCTTATGCTGCTCTTGTTCCAGTGGTGCCTGAGTGCCCTCCAATGGTGCTAATGCTCCCACAAAGAGATAATAATGATACCCGCCAGCTTCAGAGGGTCCCTTTCTGCTCTGCTTCATTTCCCTTCCACCTTGCAGACAGTCTGATTATACCCCGTGGCTATTCCTACTCTCTTGTCAGCTTCAAAAAGGAAGAAAGAAGTCATTAGAAACCAACGAAAATGTTAATTGTATCATAAATCTCTGAACAGAGCAGCATTTCAGCAGTTTATTCTGATTTGGGTGTGTGGCACTGCAGCTAAATCTGCTTTTCTTTTTCCTCTAAGTCACTGAAAAGCTCAGAAAAGATGGAGGAGACACCCTGGTTTGCCAAAGCTATATGTAACATCAAACAGGGGTGCAGACTTTCAGCATTTAAACCTTAGACCTAATTTAGAAGCAATATTTAAGCAAGTACTGAATAAATTCTGTGAAGGAAAAATGGTTTTCCTTTTTATTAGGCTAAAATAAGTGTTTGCATACGGGGTTTTTGTGTATGTTTCAAGGACAGCTTTACAAGCATATGGGACTGAGTGTGCATCCAGCATAGTGCCTCTCTTTAGAAGCATTGGGCCAACACATCTCCCTGACAGAGGAATGGCATCAGTAACAAGTGTGGCTGTGGCCATGGGAATTACTGGTTGTGCCAAAGAAACTGCAGAATTGTATTAAAAAACAAACAAACCAAACAAACGTCTGGAAGTGAAGCAAGGAGTGCTGGACTTGGAAGAAAGGCTCAGAGCAGAGAGGAGGGCTGCCAGCTCCCCTTGCAAAGGCTACCAGAGCAGGTCATGGAAACAAGCTGGTAATGTTGGAGAGACTTTAATCAATGGTGTAAGAAGTGTAACCCAGGGCACATACAAGGGAAACTACTGAGTTGATTTCCAGCGGATAAAATGGGGAAATATGATCTACACGAGCTCAAGGAATGTTGTTTGCTCTTAGCAACGTGATTATGGAAGTAGAGGATGCCTTTCCTTCAGGCCAGTGTCCACCAGAAGCTTCCCACCCATGCTGAGACTCCTCCACTCTGCCCCAGCAACAGCCCGGGTTCAGCTGTGGCCGGGAGCACCCGCATGAAAGTAAATGACCTGCTGATCTCTACCTTCAGCACAAACTTGGCAGAGCTGGGAGGGATCTGTGGAGGGGCACATCCACTGCTTTGCCTTCTCCATCGGGGACAGCCTGATGAGTTCAAGTCCAGCATCGTCTTCTCCCCTCCTTGAAGTCAGCTGTTCTCCACCGTGCATGCGGGTCTGTGGACGTGCTTCGGTCCTCTTTGCTGTTCTCCCTGTTTCAATCCAGTTTCAGACTGTGGCCAGCGCCTGGTAGAGGGGAGGGAGGGAAGAGGAGGGTTAATCCAATCCTTTCATCTTGCCCTTTGTCTAATTAAAACCACAACAAATGGCACAGTTTAGGTTTAAATGTAATTGTGTTTAATGAAACATTAAGGGCAATTAAAGGAGTTACCGTGGCAGCCTCTCTATACCCTCCAGGGTTATAATGGTCTGATGAAGTGCTCTTATTGGCTCTCTTGGCAGGGGGCTGTTAATTGCATTAGAAACTGATAGTGGCTTTCTTTTAATACTGACGTTGCTCTGGTTATCCATCTCAAGGCACTTGCGTGTGATCAGGCTCTGGAAGTTGGGAGCAGCACATGGGCACGCTGGCTACCCAAGGGGATGGATGGGGCGGTGGGAGCCTGCTGGGGCGGCCCCTCTCCTTGGCAGAGCCCCCGAGCTTTGGTGCGGACAGCTGCTGGAGCTCTGAGCACCCCTGACACCCTGAGGTCTGAGTGCCCCTCCTGGCCTAATTATTATTATCCTGGCTCTATTATTAATGGGAGGCAATGCCTCATGTTTTTTCCCTGGGAAAGCTTGTCTTGATGTAGTTAAGTTAGTTTGAGAGCTGTCAGCAAAAGGGACACTTTTGTGTAAACCTAGGTGATTCATGTGTGTAAATATTGAACATTTACTATCAATCTCAGACTTTTAAAAGTCTCAGCAGCTAGAGGTCATTGCTGGTGATGTCACATACAAAAAAAAAAAAGGCACCTTCCTCTTTAAAATGCAGCCTGAATTTAAAGCCAGTTCCTTACATTTTAGGACTTTGACTCATGCCTGACTCATGCTGTTTTGAAAAATATAGATGGGAGTTGGCAGAGCGAGATAAACTGAGGCACGGAGGGAGGGCAAGGGCAGCCCCAGTGCTGCCAGTGAGGGAAATCAGGTCAGGCTTTCTCCCACTGCCATCCCCAAAGGTACCACAGAGGGAACCGGGAGTGGAGCTGGGAACAGGATGCCCAGCTCTAATCGCTTTCCTGCATCTTGAAGAAATAAGCACTGCCAGAGCAGCAAAATAAATACCGGTTTTAAAAACTGGTGGTGTAAGTAGACAGCAAATAGTCCCCTTGCAGAAGCAGCTTGAAGTTGAGCAGATTGGGCTTTTTCTTTGTCTCTGTTCCATCTCTAGCTAGAAACCGTGGCTTGAAAACAAGGTTAACTGCTGCCTCCTGAACACGGTGCAGGCTTGACAGCAGCTTTGTGGCAGCAAGGCTGCCTTCACATACCTGACAGGATGACTGCTCCGTAAATCTTAGTAAAAGATGTCACAGCAACATGTGTCCCCCAGAGACTGGGAGGGGAAGGGAATGATATATGAGCGAAACCTGTCTCTAGAGTCCTGCCATCTATTTCTCAAGTCTTAAGAAAATGCTGCCGCTGTACTGCCTCCATTTATCTCAAGTAAATATGGAGAGAAACTTTTAAAATAAGAGGCCTTTAAATGTTTTTTTTTTTTCCGGTAGAGGTTATTTTTAACACTAAAGACTTTTTCTTTCCTCAGCACATTTTCCAGTTGCTTTCACAGATAAATAACTTAATACACCTCCTTGTCTCCACCTGCTTCCTGCCCCATTCAGCAAGTGCTTCCTGAGACCATGGGGAGAGCTGGCCATTTATCTTGACCTCTGAAAGCCCCTCACGATGCTCCAGCCTTGCTGCAGCTGTGAGGGGTAACAGATGGACCCTTATCTCCATCTTGCAGCCGAGGAGCTAAAGCCTGTGGAGATCTGGGACTTAACTCATGCTCACTCAGGAAACTTGTGGTTGAACAGGAGCTAAATCCTTTTCACTTTTTTTGGGGTTTCCTTTACCAGCCATTGTAGACTGGCTTGCTCTGAAGGTTTGTTTTGGCGGGGGGTGTCTGTGAGGCTGTTTGTACCTCAGGTGATAGCTGTCTGTGGCCCGCGATGGTGCGTAGGTGCTACACAGCTCTTGGTGAGCTGAATGTGCCATGGTGGGAACTCTCGGGGTACTGAGGCCGGTGGTTACCAAACTCAGCAAGTTGCCCTGGTCCCCAGTGATGGGATGTGATGGAAGGACCACAGTATCCTTCCTCTGTCACAGTGTTGAGATGGACAAGGAGTTATATTGGGGGCTGCCAATGTTTTCCATTAAAAAGGGTTTTTTTTCCCCCAAAACAAAAGCATTCTGAAAGTGTTTCTACCTGATACTTCTGTTATTTCTTTTCCAAACTTTGTGGTTGCTAGGTGCTCAGGCTTGCTATCACCTGTGCCTACTTGTCCCTGGCAGCAAGAAACCAAGCAAAACAAAGGCGTTAACTTGAGTTTTTCCTGTGATGGCCTTTGGGGTGCTGTTTGGTAGGTCTGCCCATGCCATGAAGAGGTGTTTTGAATAGCAGTATGAAGAGTTTTCGCTCCTTCTCTCCCACCCCTTTGTGCTTGAAGAGGTCAGTGGCAGCAGGAAACTTCCTCTAAGGAGAACGGATATTGCCCTTCACTTCGCAGGGATTAAGGGCCTCCTCTTGATCTGGGATGACCTCCTTTGCTCCTAGTGAAGCTGCAGAGACTGATATGTTTTACTGTGATTATTATTTTTTTTTTCTTCCCCCTTTTTTTAGAGCCAGCAATCTGTTCCACAAATCCCTTGCACTTTGACTGTGCTCTGAGATCCCTCAGTCCACCTTTCCTAGCTTCTCCTTGGACTGTTGCTCTCCGTATGATACTGGCCTGCAGAACAGCAGGCATGTGAAAAGGGGAAGGGGAGGACAAGGCAGATCACACCCCACGCTGGGTATACTGAGCCCCATCATCACAACTACCCTTGTCTCTGGAAATACATTTCTTCCATGTGCTTCTGCAGTGGTGCTGCGGGATCAGGGACAGGGCATTCACACCGCTTAAGTAAAACATAATGATTTAAGTCTTATTTAATTTAAATAATAAAATGGCCATTAAACAAGTTATGCATTGACCACCTTACCATGCCCTCTAGCGCTAATCCTGATTAAGTGTCTTTATTACTTGGCTCAGTTGGCCTTTTTTAAATGACAACGAAACACTTGATAGCATGAGTGCAAACTCCTTCCCTCTTGGCAATTATCTCCCTTCCTACTGAGTTTTGCAGGAGGAAGGAGAGAGAGGGGGAAGGAGAAGGGAGAGCGGGTTGGCCAGGGGAGAAATCCAGCAGCACCTGATCCGTTTATCACATAGATATGCCATAGTGGAGGCTTAATGGAGATTTAAATAATTCAGAGCACTCAGCCCCGCTAAAGCTGTATAATGAGCCTTCTGCACCGTGAGCCGCTGCTCGGCTGAGCGTACAAGCAGGGAGGTCGTGTGGTTTTTTCATGCATAATTAAAGGGATAAAAGGGGATTTAGAGCAACAGTGTTACAATGAAGCATGCGGGCAGAGGCTTCGCTTGCATTTAACTTGGAAATGCCAGACTGTTTTTGACTTGCACAATAAGCTTCCCTCTTTACTTTTTTTTTAAATACTTTTTTCCTTCCCCTGTTCCTTGCTGACCTGTCCCTGCTCCCCTCTGACCTACGAGCATGGCGTTGTCTCTGAAGAGGATTCACGGTGATTCCTGCTTCGCACCAGCACAGCAACTCTCAGCCCTCTGGCTCTGCAAGGTCTTGGCTGGAACAAGTAAGCGTGAGCCAAGAAGCCTTTTCCAGTGTGTTTCATGTCCCCTTTGTTTCTGCAAAAGGGAATGGTTCCAGACAAAAAGAATGAAAAGGAAGGTGGGAAGAATACAGAGGATCGCTAACCTTTATGATTTACCACTTTCTATTGTGTTGTTTACAAAATTTGGGACAAAATGTTGTGCCTGGATGGATGGGTCTGAGAGAACTTGTTCATTCTTGTTTCTTCCTCTCTCTTTTTCCTTCTTGCTTCTTTCTGCCCGATTCTTTGCTGGGAGGCACCAACCTTCACAGCCCCCCAGGTCCAAGGCAGCAGAGAGATGGCTGTGGTAGGGAGGACGCTCGCTGGTCCCGATGTTCCTTGGGGACTTGGGTACCTGCCTGCTGCACGGCCAGGCCAGGAGTAGGGTTTCTCGTGCTGCCCTTCAGCAGTTTTCTGTATCTGATCAGCCTCTCAGCCCATGCTGTTGACAGAAGGAGAAAATGGCTTTGCGTTATCTTCCTCTCAGGAAATGGAAGAGCATATTTTTGTGCTGAAAGTTCTTCTCAACCACATCTTGGAAACTGTGCAGGTCTAAGGTGGTGGCAGTGGTAATTAACACATCTTTCATTAACCTCCTCATCACAGGCTTAACCTGCTGTGGGAGAGCTTTCTCAAAGCAAACAGCTCTGACCTGCCAGCCTTACTGCGGGCCAGTTCTGTCTCTCGCTGTTAAACTGCTTGTTTCATCGCAGCTCTTCTGAGCATGAATGACTCCCCCTGCGTCCCTATGAAGTGGAAGCAAACTGGAGAGAGCTTCAGTGGTCTACAGGTTCCTGAGAAGGTGGGGAAGGGCAAGCATTTGCAAGGGATAAACCCACCTGCAACAGGGCTTGTGCCAAAAACCATGCTGCGCCGTGGTTGTGGTCTGCCGTGCCACCGCAGCCCTGTTGCAGTGTAGATCAGACTGGCATCTCTCCCTTCGCCGCTGTAGCCACTCGTCAACCTGGGGATTATCAAGGTGTAGGGAAGAGTTACCAAAGGGGGGGTTTATGCTGATGCAAATCTGAAATATATCTGCTATGGTGTTTCTAGTAGAAGCAGAGATGTGTTAATGCTGCTGTACAAAGATGTTGCCCCAGGTGACCAAGGAAGATGAGCTCTGTTTGGCATGGATGCAAAAAGAAGTCACTTGGTATTTTGTTATGAGTGGAGGTTTCAGAGATTGGGACATTCTGCCCAGCAAAGCAAAGGTTGAGAGGGGTTACTGCTGCTGCTTGAACATATGGCGAAGGATAAACATCCATGGGGAGAACCATTCTTGCAAGGTTAAGAGCAAGACAAACATGGAGTGGCGAGGGTGCCTGGTGAGAGTGGTGGGGTCTAAAAACCAAACTGGTTTTAAGGTGATACGTGATAACTTGGAGAAAGGGATTACATGATGTTTCTGCCTTCTCGGGGTGCATGGTTCACTAAATCAGGAGGTCCTTTCTGGCCTTTAATCCTTAATAACCCCTTTGGCCATGGCTGCAGGAAGATGCAGCAGCAGCTCATGGCTGACTCCGTGCACAAGTGTGTATGTGTCCCTCAGGGCTCTCCTGCCCTCACTGCCTTCTCCAGGTAGAGCTTCAGAACTGCGTGTCAGTGTGATGTACAGCGTGGAGCGCAAGCTACTGCCAGGTTCCTGCCACCCTTCATCCCTAGAATGAATTCATTATGTTTCTTTAGATAAACAAAACAATAAGGAATCTGTGGCCACCATATTCACTGTAATGGCATGTGTCTGTCAGTCGTTTGTCGCTGGGTGGGAAGCGGGGGGCAGTGAGACATCCTGCACAGTCACCGTAATGGAAACATCCATCTTTTCTCCCTGAATGCACACTCTCCATTTAGGAATTTCGAAAACACTTCTGTCAAATATCACTCTCTGCACAATCCTGTTAGCAGGGCTGATGAATGGAGTCTCAAACTAAGACCGATCCCTCTGATAACCACAGTGCTGTAGGAGAGTCATCTGCTCAGTCAGAGCTATTTATTATATTTGATTAGCTGGGATGGCAATCTTCACAACCCGCTGTAAATTCTATTAGGGGCACTCTGAGGCCCAGAAATACAAATTATACTTCCCAAAACACATATGCATAAGTATAGCCTCTCTTAGCAAATGGGTAATTGCCTCACATTAATTTCAGTGTTTCAAGAGAGATGTGGATACCTTCCCTTTGCCAGAAGGCAAGGGAGAGGAACGCGGGGAACACTATTGGGTGGCAAGACAGCCCCACGTTCTCCCTTTGCTCTTCACCGTGAGAGCCTGCACGGCAGCAGCTCCAGCAGGTAGGTTTTGTGAGCACTGGGCTCTCTACCTCCCAGCTCCCATTAGCCCGTGTCCTACAGGCAGTCCCATCCAAATGGGAGAGCAGAAGACTCCTACAATGCTATGGAAACCTCATAGGAGACTTGGCTGTGGTGAAACCCTAAGGATAGGGCAGGCTTTTCACTCTAATTTTTTTTTTTTTTTTCCTGTGTAACTTGATTCAGACAGGCCCCTGACACCTCCAGCTGGCTATGTGAAATGAAGTCAGGTTGGACGTTCCGAGCTAGCTCTCCCTCTGGCGCAGCGATGGCGAAAGGAGCAGCGTGAGATTTGAGCAGTAGCTGCGTGAATGGGTTGCTGTACGGCTCCTTTAATAATTATTGATCAGGTGCTCTGAGCCCTGTGCATAAAAGGCACATTTTAATCACACTGTTCTTCTGGATGATGTTAGTATGGGTGACTGAGGTACCTTTGAGTCCAGGGTAATTAGCATTAGCTGTATGTTTTCAGGGAAGGAAGAGGTCTGTCCTGTAGGCTGCTCAGGGAATAGTGCATCCAGAATTTTCATTTATTTGTGGTGATTAATTCTGCCAAGAAATGAAGAGGTTTATTAAGGGTAAACAAAGCAAAAATTATTTGGGAGCTAACAAGCAGCACTGTTGGTGCTTTGCTTTCTTTTCCTGGTCATATTTTAAGAATCGTTTTCATAGTGGCTCATTAATTTCTGCATTACATAGTCATTTACTAATACATGCTATCTAATAGTGTACTACCCATTGATCTATGGGTTAGGTTCATCACAACTCATTATTCTGCAATTAATAGGTTTTTAATAAACCCTTTTTAAAGGGTTAATAAACCTCTTAAAGAATAACATTGACATAAAATCTGAGCTTTATCTCTCTCCCACCTTTAGTTCTTGTACCTGTTCAGTAAGATTCTTACAACATCTATGTCCCTTTGATGTGCTTCCCATTGTATGTGTTTCCCTAGGATTTTTATTGAGGCAAGCTGCTGCAATGATGCATGGCTAAAAGAAAACCTTACAGAGGTACCTGGCAATGTATTTGAATCTTCTTAAGCAGTTAAAAAAAAAAAAAAAATCCCAACACATTGAATGAAAATCTTATCTGGGCATGATAAGGATCCCTTGGTCCCTGTAATATAATGTAGTTTGTTTCTTCCAGCCTCACAAATGCTTTTGTTATCTTTGCTTTGATTTTTTTTTTTCCTCCCCTCTGTATCGCTTTGATATTTTTTTTTTCTTCCCTTTTCTCTTTCATCATTGTTGCTTGTAAATCCTTCCCCTGGTAGAGATTAGAGTAGGAATGAGTGATAGATGCTGTCAGTAACAGGAGCTAATTTTACCCCTGATAATGGCTCTGTGGCTTAGACTGCTGATGTCTGCTGATGCAGACATGTACCTAGGGGCCTGTCCTGTCTGCGCTCAGCTCAGAGGTGCACCACGCTTGGCAACGGGGATTTTAGCTGCTGGGGAGTCTGCGCTTTGTGCTGGCAAATTTTTATCCTGGGAAGAGTCTCTGCAAATGCTTCTCACTAGTGAAGAATTCCCTCCAAGCACACAACTAAAGCGATAGCAATTTGGGGGTTTTCTGTGGAGAGTGTTTTGCCTTCTACAGAACTGTATGCCTGTGGCTGGGGTTGGGGGGGTCAATGAGCTGGATCAGATTTAGATCCCATTTCTGGGGGGAGGATTTCATTGGCATCCACGCAGTGATGCTGCTGTCAGCCCAGCAAGGAGGACTTCTGGGTATCGAGGGACGTATGATGGCAATGGCACTAAAAGGCTAATTTAATAACACCACCAAGCATTGCTCTGGGTGGTATTTTATACCGCTGTGACCTCTTTTTAGAGCTATGACCCATACATTGCTAGTGTGGCTCACTGCCAGGTCTCACTTTGAGCCACTGTTGGTAACCACCAAGGATTAGGAGTGCTGGGGCACTGCTGTCCCAGCCTCCTCTGCCCACCAGAGTGGCCCAGTACTCTGTGGATGAACTCCTCCTTGCTGCTGTGTTGTGCTCATCTTACGCTACCCAAAGGGAGGGCAGTGCCAGGACATGGGTGAGATGAGATGCCACAGCCCACGCGTAAGGAGGGACCATGGCTAGGAAGGAGGAGGGCTGCAGTGGTCCTCTGTTTTGCTCTCAGTGGGGTAGCACTGCTGGACTAGGTCACCAAACACTCTTCACCTGCTCCTCTCTGGCCATGCCCTGTATGCAGGATGGTGTTGAATTTGGCCCTGCTCTTTCCCCACATCGAGTCGAAGCTAGACAGTTCATTTTTCCTGGTGTTTTCACAAGGGGCTGAGTTCTGGTAGGTGATTTGCATGGCAGATGAAAGATGGCTAAAAGGATGCTGGAAGTCTGAAAAGTCTTGAAACGCAGCTGTCGCAGTCAGACTCCAGTGCAGATGGTTGTGCTCTGCTCATTTGAAATTGCAGCTGCAGTTTCCATGAGGAATATTTGCTCCTCTGGCCAATACTGGTGAGCTTAATTATTGTGGGTCATGTTCCAGCCCCAGAACAGTTGCAGTGATCTTGGTTAACTGCTTGTCCTTGGATAAACACAGAGTGAAATATCCTCTGCTATTTATTTTCTTGGTTACTGTTTACTGTGTGCATTTT
>VXBL01007338.1:89497-234335 GCA_013400195.1 Aramus guarauna | reverse complement strand
TTTCTGTGTGCATTTTTTTTTTTTTTTTTTTTTCCCAAGGTTGTCTTACATGGTCTTGGGGTGTGTGTGTGGAACATGTGGTGGTACTCCTCACCATCTTTCCTTTATGGACACAGTCACATCAAGCATCTGCATTCACATTAGAAAGTACAGAAGGGAGAAACAACTATTTTAAAGCCTCTGTTTGCGGTTCACAATAAGTTCTTTGGTCACCACTAGTCCTTCTAGTACTTTGTCTACTGTCATTCAGTTCCCTTTGGCAACCAGTTTCCCTCAGTTTGGCTTCCTTACATATGAAATTGCCCTCAGATAGCTTTAGTACACTGCTTATTTTACTTCAGTCCTTATCAATATCTTTAGATGTCCCCTCCCCCTTTAATTCAAGCAATAATTCAGGGAGGTCCTGGAGTACAATGTGATGTTCCCTATAGAGTAAGTTGCGTTGCTGCGATCCTCTCTTGTTTTGCGCCCACCTTGTTGCCTTTGCATCTCCAGATGCTGTTTTTTTTTTTTTTCCTCCCTAGGCATGTGGTATTTTCCCCTGCACCAGTGCTGCCAGCTCGTGTCTCGGCTCCTCTCACAGGTGGTATTTTCCAGCCACAGCAGTGCCTGAATGGGTCCAGCCAGGCCACTCGCTCTGCTGCTGTCCTCTCCTTGCTCTGAGGAAGCAGAGCCAGGGCATCCCTTTATTTTTAAGTATTTCAGGTGTAGCAAGGTTTATTCTTCATGAAACTGTTATTAGTTAGAGAGGTGGAGGAAGGATAATTGTAAAAAGATGTGGCACAGCTGTTCCAGCCCTGTTTCATTATGGGCTGGGAGCAGCTGACTTCCTCTGATTGCTGGTGATTTTCTCAATTACGGCTGGAGAGAAACAGGGGGTGGATAGAGAGCAGATGCCATCTGGGAGGCTAAGTCTCCTGATACTTGCAGTCCGTGGAAGAGGGAGCTCTGGCTGTGAAATAGTTCATACCTATTGGAAGCCTTGGGGTGCTGATTCAGTGTGGCTTTGCTGCCTTTTGACAGGGTATTGGTAATCTGTGTAATTACGGGGTAGTGCCTCATTAATAACTGCTTCAGCTGTTTCTCTCTCCCACCTTCCCCACCAATTACTTTTATTCTGCAACTTAGAATGGTATTAAAACAAGCATTTATTTTGTCTAATGGAAATATATACAATGGTATGCAAGTTAGTTATGGGACCTGAATGCTTTAATGGGTTGGTCACTGGGTCCGTCATCATTCACCCCAGAGTGTGGAGTCAAATGAAAATCACAGCTATGCGAGAGGAGACCACGGATGTGTCTTGCTCGTATCACTTGTCTCCTTAGCAGTCTCCTTGCCCTTATGGAGCACCACTAAAGGCAAGAGGTTTTGTGCACTCGACTGTGGTTGCTTTGGACTCAGACTTGTATTAAGAGAGACAATTCCTGGCCTCTTTGGCTATGCAGGCTTTTTCCTCCTGCATAACATTCTGTCCTTCGTCTCCTTTTTTTTTTTTTTTTTTTTTTTCATGATGTCTCTTTGCATTTTCAATCATATCTTCACAGTGAGCTAAAAAGAAAATCAAGGATCTGCCAAAACATTCATCATGTCTTTTCCTTTCAAAATAGCATTAGAATTCAGGCCTGTTGCAGGGCCTGTGCATCGAAAATTATGCAACCTAGAGCTGGGAAATTGAAAAGTCCTGTGAACATTGGTTTGAATTTTTAACCAAATTCCTGTCAGCTGCATTTCTTCCTTTTATATATTTTCCTTCTATTAATATTCTAGCGAATGAGTTTACAAGAAACAATGAATTTTAAACAAAACATGGAGGACTTTTCCAGAGAATGAATTTCAAGTCATAAATGTGAATATTCTCACTGGGTTCTGAGGGAAACTGCCCTTCGCAGAACAGGGATGTGACATTGATTCTTACATCCAAAATCAACCAGAATTTGAATATATCCAGCAAAGAGATTAGGAGAAGACATGCATCTTCTTCCCTTGTTTTGCACCAGTAAAAACAAAAAGTGGGGACAGAATTCATTGAATGCTTTATGGGGAAAAGATTTTCACCTAACTCAATTTTTATTGTGAAAAAAACCCTCTCTTCATATCCTGACAGTTTCTGGAAGGGTTTTCTGTTTAAGGAGGAAATGGTAGCATGTTTTAAGGAACATCTGGCCTGTATTTGTGAGTTCGTAGGTGACTGACAAAACTAAAAGCACATTGTCTTCAGAGGTGCTGTGCACCTGCAGTTGCTTCTGGAGTTGGTGCGAATCAGGTTGGTGGCATGGACTCTGCTGTCGTCTTGAAGAATCTCCCTTCCTTGCTTTCTATCTGGTCGTCTCCTGACGAGCTCAAGAGAGTGTGGTTAGATTTTTCTACTTGGTTTTCATTTCCTTTCTGCAGAGGAAGAGTTTGTGGGTTCTACATCCTGTCGCTTCACCGCAGGTTTGTAACGGATTGGTGTGGGGAGCCAGCATCCCCAAAGGCAGGACTGAAAGAGCCCAAAGCTGCTGTGGTGGTCCTGGTACAGGGGTGTTTAAGCCATCACTCAGGCTTCCTTAATTTCCAAAGACCTATGAAGATAATTATGTGTTCCCCTAAGGCAGAAGGTGTATGAAAGGATCAAGGGTACAGCTCAGGAGTGAGACTTGTTAGGGAAGAGCAGCTGCTAAAAGCCATCTCTCTCTTTCAGCAGGAGGGTTGAGGTCACCCGCTGGGAGGCAGGGCAGCAGGGTAGCCTTCCCTGCAGCTCCGTACCCTCTGCCTGAACTGGAGATAAAAATAAGATGCCTTTTGCAGAACCCTGACCTTCACGAGTACAAACTCGCATAGACTCCGCTCACGGGATCCAGGGTGAAAGAGTGACAAGGAATGAAGTCCTGACACAATGGTGAGCTGAGGAGCCGGCAGAGGTGGAATTGCTGAGTCCCAGTATCCCAGTGCACGAGTTCACACTGGGACATGCAGGCCACCGGAGTTTCCTTTAGCGGCCACTTGTGCCACATGGCTTCGAGGTGCCTCGCCTGAGGTTGCATGGTGGTAGCCATTCGCAATTCATCTCTCCCATGGAAGAAGCTGAGGGTGAACAGTCTGGATCCTTCCCCAGAGCTTTCTGAGGGTCTCTGGGTTGCAGGAGCTGCAGGTTTTACCTCCTCTCCCCACTCCTTTCCCAGGCTGTCATTAACTTCTTACTCCTCAGTAGCAGTGCCTGTTTTTGAGGGGAAAGTTGTGTGGAACGAGACTTTTCCTCTGCTTGAGGAATGACTTACCATGAATCCATGTGAAAAAAAATCTTTTTGGCTCATGTGGGTGGATTTGGGCAGCCCCCGCCTCCTTTCTGCAATAACCCCAGCCTGCTCCCCACTGAACCTGCTGGGGCCAAAAGCTGCCACAGCCTGAAGGCCACACTCAAAGTTCCCCTTTTAAAATTCCATTGGCTTCTGTGATGGGTTTTGGTCTGAAAGCAGCATGTTCTCTTCCTAACTGGAAATGAGAAGCTTGCTGCTCTTTTTTCCCTCCCCGTAAACAGCGGCACCCCGCACTAAATACGATGCAGGTCCCACGCTGCTGCTCCGCTGCCGTTAGATTCGATTTGCCGGGAGCCGCGCTGCTTTGAAGGCAGCCGTTGCGCTATCGTGTCAGAAGGTAATTAAATAGACCCCAATTCTTTTAATTACTGCTCGCTCCTCGGTACATGGTTGCATACAAGGGTGAAATGAAGGGTATGGAAATAATTGCTGACAGATCACAGCTGGAAATCTGCGGCACCTTGGATAAACACTGAAGCGAAGGCGCTGCGTGCCATCCGGGCGGCTCAGCCTTACAATTACTGTGAAATCTGTCTAAGGAGATTGGGGCATGGAATTGGAAAACACGGCAGGCTCTCTTCTCCAGGGAGCGGGATGTAACATGGGGCTGGGTGATTGCGATCAGAGGCGTACCTAATACACAGAATGGGTTTTGTCGTCGTTGGCAGAAAACTTCAGGCAGAGGCGAGGTGAAATAAGCAGATTAGTGCAACGCTGCTTGCTAGACAGGGGCAGCAAGGTGAAGACATGCTGAGACCTTGCAGCTTATTAACGATACAGGTCACCGTAACGTCCCTTGTCATTGTTGTGCTGACAGGCTCTGATGCTAAGGAGGTGGATGAGCCCTGGTCCGGGTGTCGCGGTGCTTTTTTCTGCCTGGAGACCAGAGCTGGAATGACACCAGATGCTCCCACGTGCTGTCCTTTATGTCGAGTGATATGAGCATCTCTGTTTTGCATCTGCGCAGCTGTTGCTCGCATAAGGTGAAAATGTTGCTGCCTTTGGAGTTGTTAGAGGTTTTTCTCCTAAAAGTCAGGAAGAGGGGGTTCTCTGACAGCCCGGCACCTGCAATGGTGCTCATAGAGGGGTAACTTGAGTTTTGTGGGAAAGGCACAGGTGCTCCTGAAATGTCTTGCTGAAGACAACATAGTGCATTGCTGCTTGTTCCCTCACAGTTATGCCAGGATCTTTAGAAAATCATTAGCTGCTGGTAACTAAGTGCATCTCTATTGCGGAGCTGGTGAAGATGAGGCAGGCAGGCGGCAGAGCCACAGCTAGAATTAATGTTTCAAAGATATGACCAAAAGCACCTTTGTGGGGAGTAAAGCTTGTTTGTCTGGGAGCCACTTCTGCTTTATTACCTTTCTCTTTATCTGTCATTCCGCTTCTAAAAGGTCCCCTAATGCCTCATGGGGTTAATAAACCAGGAGTTGAAGGCAGGAGACTTCATTTTGAGTCCTGTGCGATTTATGAGCTGGGGAAGTTGCTGATTGTCAAGCATCTGGAAGGCAGCACAGCAAATGATGCCAGCAAAGGGCTGCGCACAGCTTGTCTGCTCTGCCGTGCTCGGTGGCACCAGCCACGGAGGAGTCTGAAGGCATGTCTGCTGTGGTTAGAGAAATAAATACATAGCGAAGATGGGAGACCTCTTTCTCCCCACTTAACTGTTGTTTGGTATAAAGGATCAGGCCCTGATAAAACCCCCTCTGATCTGTTGCCCTCTGTGGTGAAGTGGTTTCCTCCTTTGGAAGATGAAAAAGCTTATTTTGAGCTCTGGGGCTCACAGGGTTAAAATACACCGATGTCTGAGAGCCAACGGTGCCGAAGGGGCAATGAGGGCAGTTGTAGCTCCTGTGCCTGCTGACCAGCCGTGCATGCACAGCTTAGTTGGCCACGGTTGCGGGCAGGAATCTGAGCTCAAACTCTCACCTCCGTGCTGGTCCCCTCCTGGCAGTGTTTCGTGGGAGATGCTTTCCTTCTCTGTGCTGCAGTCACATGGACTTTTATTTTATTCTTCTGGGATTGGTATTACTCATGACGTCAGAATCCACTTCTAGGCAAAGCATATGGGGAACTTTTGCAGGAAATGGTTTGATTATTTTTTTTTAACTTGTTTTGTGTTGCGTTGATTGTACTCTCCCCAGTTTTGTTTGCTTGAAGCAGCTGAAAAATAGTGCCTGAGCCTAAGGGGAAGATACCAGAGTTGTCTAATTCTCATGGGAAGTCAGCTTGATATTATGCCTTGGAATCCTGTTAATGATCTCACAGGGCTTAATCTGAGCTGATCAGATTAGGGCTCCTGCAGATCGCTGATGCTGTGTGCATAGTAGGCGCTTCCTTCGCAAACTACCCCTGCTTTTTGAACCTGCACCCATACCCACCCCAGTACATGGTCCCTGAGGGGTCTGCAATCTTGGAGAAGGGTTATTCTTCCTTCAGTGGGTTTTCCTGGGATCAGGGTGGAGAATTTCTGAAGCACGAAGAGTCATGAAAGCAGACCCTATTCCTCTCTCCTAACGGAGGCCGCATTTGTTTAAATAAAGCCCTTGTTGGAACAGGGTTTCTAATTGAAATCAGCTGAGGTTATACCAGTAGCTATGGCCAGAGCAGTAAGCCAGCATCTTCTTCTTTCCCTTCCCCCCTGTTTCTATAGCAGGGTGATACAGGGAGAGAAAATCCTTCATGTGTTTGGAAAGGGTTTCCAGGATCATTTGCTGCATCACCTCCCCAGAGATCAAAGTGTAGTTCCCTGGGTTGTCTTTCTTGCCATTCTTCAAGATATAAGTGGCATTTGGTCTCTTCCAGTCCTCAGGAACTGCCCCCAATTGCCATGACCTTTCAGAGGTTATGGAGTGGCCTCACAGTGACATTGCCCAAGTTGTCCCAGCACTCATGGATGCTTACTGTCATGTTCCAAGTCTACAGTGCCTGGTGTTCCCAACCAGTCTCCTATCCAAGTACTGACTGGACCTGACCCTACTTAGCTCCTGAGATCGGATGAAATCCCTTTATTCCCATCCTGGCCACTGGCAGAGCAGCTGCCAGAAAGGCTGACGTAGAGAGTCAGCCTCTCAATGCAACCCACGCACCGACGTTCCCCTAAAGCAAGGGGCTGAGCCAGACTGGGAGAACAGTGAGACTGGGCAGGGGCTACTAGTGCTTTCCATAATGAGAAACTGAGCATAAGAAAGCACTCAGGCTGTCTTCTTCCATGCGTATTCTACTGGGATAGGACTTCCGCAGTTGGGTGGCAGTCCTCGCTTTATTTGAACGCCCAAACACATTCTTTTTTATGGTAAAAAAACTGGAAATGACCACTGTAAGTCCCATGTTTGCTTATGAATGCAGGTCATAAAATATTCCAGAGCACATCCATCTTTGCTTGTCTCTTGTGGGAAAGATTGGTTCAGCAGGATAAGAGTGAGGGATCCTTTCTGAACTGATGAATTGTGTTATTGTCATCCTGGGTTTTCAGTTTGAAGGAAAGAACCTGATTCATGAGATACAATCTCACAGATCAGTGGTACCAGCTAGGACCTAGAGGTGACCTTGAGTATCTTGGCCATATTGAAAGTAGAGTGTCATGGAGACTTCCATGACATGGAAGTTGCGTGGAGATTAAAGACAGCGAATAGCTTCCATCTGTTCTGACCCTTCACCCTTCGCCTAATTTTTACAGGTATCATTTACCACTGCATAATATTGCATGCTCAAGTCCTAAGCTGATTTTAAATCAAGGCAATTCCACTGCCATCTGTGGAAGTCCATCAATTTATACCTGCTGCTGATCTCAGCCAATGTTTATATATCTTCTTAGGTTCTATATAAAACTGATTTTTTTCAGAAGCTGCCTTCTTAGCTAAAGAAGCAACAATGATCTTTAACAACTCTATTACGCTGTTCAATATAGCATTTTTATTGTTCAGTGTCCTTAATGTGGCAGTAGGATGGCTCAAATTTTTCATTACTGCTATGTATCCAGCCTTGCTAGCCAAGCATTTTGGTGGGTGGCAAGCACTCTTACTTACCAAAACCTGTTGCTATGCTACAGGCTTGTCTTCTACCTGTGACAATTATGGATTGAGAGTAGAGTTTTCCAGTTGTGACCGCATTTGTTTGAGTAACACGGAGGTAAAAGGAGCCATGGTAACTCTCTTGGTGCTGCTGTCGATGGGGATGAAGACTGAATTAGGATGGAGAGGGAAAAGTTTGCAATAATGTCCCCTTGCCATACCATTGGAATGAAAAGTGTTTGGGATAATTAAGGAAAATGAGTTGATTGTTTTGGGCTGTAATTACAGAGCTGATTAATCTTGAATGTAGGGATTGTTTATCCTGTCTGGGCCTCTGTCTACCTACCAGCTAAATGAGTTTGATATTGGCTCCAGCAAGGTCCTTGTGACACTGTGATGTTTTTAAAGAGCTTTGAGGTCTTCACATGAACACACAGCTTGTGAGCAAAGTGCTACTGCCTTACGGCTGCTAAGCCACTTCTGCGTTTGGCTCCAAGGACTCAATTATTTCAGGATGCTGAGATGGGAGTGCATTCTGGTTCAGTGCATTGCACATGGACATCAAATATCCTCTTGTGTTAGAGCAACAGGTTGTAGCAGGCAAATATCTCTGAAAAGTACTGCATATCCTCTCCTAGTACAAATCTCAGTGAAGCAGGTCTGCACTTTGGGTTAGAGGCTACGATTAGAGTGTAATTAGGCCTTCCACGCTAGCAATGCATTGCGGTGATACTGCATTTAATGGATTCCTTGGGGTCTTTGCATTCTTTCTGCAAACATTTCCTCCCCAGACAGACATTCAGAAAGCACTGTACATTTCCTCCCATCCCTTTCCTGTTCTGCAAGTATGGGTTTTATATGCTTTTGGTGGGGTTTGATTAACGATTTCTTCATGCTGTTTAAAGGGTTTGTGTGCTGTGGGTTAATACACGTTAGTGTTGTCATGATTTGTACCAAAAGGGCTTTTGTTCTCAGCACTGGCCTTTACAAAGCCTCTTTGAGTAACTCTTAAATGGTCTCTGGTGTGTCGTTAGTAAACAAGCTCTTTTGACTCCTTCAGCTCTGAGGTTAGACCTGAAAGTAACAGCACCTTACCTTAACATCAGGGTCCTGTTGTGGGGCAGCACGTCCTTAGATGGAGACTTAACTCTGTAATGGAATGCTGGCAGCCAGCAGTGATTACAGAGAAGCCATGTCACTTCAGGAAAGTGAATCTGTGCTTACCAGATACAACAGCCAAGTTCTTGAGGCCTGAACCTGTGATAACACATCCTTTCTCAAGGGAAGTTGACTGCCCACTCACCATCACATCTTGCAACACTGGCAGACTCCATCTATTTTTCTTCTCTTTCTTCTCATCTTGTTTTTCTTCCTCCTTTTCTCTTAAGTTTTCATGACTCTGCAGGGAAAGCATTATCTGGTGCTGGAAGTGCCAGCTGATACTCCAAAGGGTGTCTCTTCCTCTAATAGCCCTGCTCTAATGCAGAGGAACCTTTGCCTGCAGATTGGGCAGTGACGTGCAGACCCCTTAAGACTTGTCTATTAGCTCATGACAATGCTTTAAGCTGTTTCTGCATGTAGAAAAGGTATACTGAGTTCTGGGGGGACTGAGGCAAAAACAGGGAACCTAAAAGTTACAGATTGCTTTCAGAAAATCTTGTATCCGTAAGAGTTGTCCATGGTCTCCTTGCCTCCGGCAGCAGAGATGAGATTCTCTTTCCCATGCCACCTGCTGACAGACACAAATGGGAACTGTGTAGAAATAGCCTGGGGAATGGTAATTTCATGTTTCTGCTCCAGATCTTGCAGAAAAGCCTCTCGGATGGCGAACAGGGATTAGTCACCCTTATCATCCATCTGTCCTTAGTGCAATAACAAATCTGAGCCTTGCTCTGACCAGCCTTGTTTATAAACTGCAGGAGTGGCACCATGCTGTAGATCTGCTAGTGGGACAGCCATAAGAATCCAGCCGAAGATCATCTGCTGGGAAGATGTTTGTTGTTCTTGGTGCTAGAGATATGGTCTGAGCCAATTCAGAGGGATCCTATTAGATTCTGTCTTCTTCCACCCACCCCTCCTGGATACATGTAGAGATGGGGGTTACTTTGCAGTTGTGATCTGAGAGTTCTTAGAGAGCCTCTGCTACAGCACGTAGTCTTGGGTCAATCAAAAGGTAAATGTCTGTCTTTGCTTGGTGACTGGGGCATTTCCACTGTAAGGCAAAAGAGCAGGAGAGAGTAAAGTGACAGATCTGCCCCTGTTTGACTGGAGCCATGCCTGCATCCTATGGTGTGGGAGCATCTCCTGTCCTTTGATACTGATAGTGAGGAGAAGGTGGCTGTGGTCCAGTGATAAATCCATACCTGTGTCTTTTGGGTTGTTTGATTTTAATTTAAAGAACGTAAGACTGTATCTCCAAGACTTCCCCAAATTGTTATGCCTACAACTCCTCACCTCTTCACCTGCTCTGCAGAGGAACCCTGTGAAATTGAGTCGTCCTCTCCCAGTTCTTGAACATTCATGGTTTAATTTTGCAGTGTGGCATGGCTGGGAGGTCTGAGATCTAGGATGTGCAATGAAGTCAGGAGTCTCTCAGAAGCGAGAGACTGACCAGGGATGTGAAATGGATGGAAGACAGCTTGCGAAGTGGAGACAGTTTCTAGACAAAGACAGCATGCAGTAATCCCTGGAAAGTAAATGGAAAAACAGATTATGTTTGTTCTCAGATCTGTTCAATAATGGAGAGTAGGCAGCTGCTGGCCTGCCTCCCCCGGGTCCCTTGCAGGAGCAGACAGCCACTACATTATTAATTGTCTACTGCTGGGAGTCCAGCGGGACGCAACATGGCTTCTGGAGAGTAGCCTGGTGCTTTGGGAAGCAGCTCCTTCCTCCTGCCTCCAGGTTTCTTTCTATAAGTGTGTGTGTCTCCCTTGGAAATGCCTCTTCATAGTATGGTATCCACATGTCTGTGGTCCCAAGCACTGTAGCCTCAAGGCAGGGAGCTTGCTCAGTATCTTGATTTACTGTGTTGCTGTAGCACCTCTCCTGCTCTGTGCATCACGGTGCAAAAACCCACAGTGAGAGGCATGCTTTGCCTCAGAGAGCAATTGAGCAAAGCAAAGGCTGTAGTCTCATCCTGGGCAGGGGAAACTGAGGCACGGGGTTACTGTTGCATGCATATAAAGGCATGGAAGTGCACCAAGTGTGTTCTCATAGCATTTCTTTCAGTTAGAGCTTATCCTGGTCGTTGAGAGGAAGTCTGAAGATGGAGGTGGGTCACTGTCAGAGCTTATTCTTTAGCAGACATGCACCAAGACCCGTTTCTTTCACCACAGGTTCAAACTGGGAAGTGTTTCCCTGCTCACAGCTCCAACCTCTTTCAGTTGCCTAAAGAGCTCTTTCTTTGGACAATGTTTTTCCTGTTGTTACCTGGGTTTTCTGCTCCATCTCTTGCTCCCATGCCCAATGTTTAGTAGACCACATTGACTGCGCAGATAATTCTTGGTCTGACCTGCAATATGGTTGTGTCTTGGGTGAAGGCCAGTTTTTCAAATCTCCAATCTGCAATGAACATTAATTGCTTTATCTGTTTATCTTGAAACAATCATTGCTGATCTTCTGACCAAGGAGCGTGCCTTGGCCTCTGCCCCTAACCTTCGCAGGAGCACCGCATGCTCATCTGATTTAAAAGCTCGGTTGTTTTGACCAAGAACATAAGTCATGCAGTGGAGTCTGTGACTCCAACACTAAGCTTAATCTTTGAATTAAAAGGTCAAAAGGAACATTTGGTGACTTTTACATTGTGTCCTCAAACAAAGAAAAGCTTTACTAGGAGATGTCCAAACAGAACAATGAAAAATAGTAAAAACCGAGAGCGTTGTTTTGACTTTTTATTTTCTTGTCCCCTTTTTTGCTTTCCTGCAACCCCTCAGCTGCTGATGGTGGTACATTTGTGCGAGGAACTCTTGATTTCCTTTCCACAAAATTTCACCTGCCAATGCTGCTTTTTAATTCTTTACTTTTTCAATATAATATCGCCTCACAGTGGCTTGTTTGATAATTTTTGCATGAAATGCTGGAAGGTGCCTCCTGCAAAAGCTGGCCTTCTTTCAAGAAACTGCCTTGTTCTGTGTTTTTTTTTTTTTTTTTTTAAGTGAAACCAACAAAAGAAAATGTTATCTTTTCCTCTAGCACTTCGTGTAATTGGAATGTTTCTGTGCTCATTGTGGGATGTGGACTGCCTTGAATTACAACTAGTACCCACCCGTATTTTTGACTGCTTCTCACCTAAGCAATAGCTCACATTTAGAAAGCTTTACTGACAAGCACCTACAGATTTTTTTTTCCAGCTGGAAAAAATTGTTTTCTTCTGTCATTTTAACTTTAGGGCATTTTCCCTCTGGACAGGGCTTTTCTTTCATCGTTGTGCTCCTTTCTCGCCATGCAGTGACAAAACATGTCGTGTCTGCCTGCTGCCTGTGGCAGAACTGCAGCCAGAGGGGGGATCTGTTGGGAGTGGGTATCCGTGGAGAAAGGGGTACCCCAAAGAAAGGTGGAAACTGCGTTATTGATGCCACCGACATCTGCAGTGTCTCGGGATTAAACCCTGAGATGAGTGACGCATCCCATCAGGGACTGACAGGCCAATATGCGTGTGTCCTTATACATCTACTGGAGGTGTTGTGGCAACCTCAGAAGAAAATAATTCAGAGGCTATGCACCACTTCAGATCCCGGGGACCTGGGAATTACCAGACAATATTTTATCTGTTCTTTATTTTTGTAAGGAGCTAATTTTTTCCTTGTTATGAATACTCATCTCCAACCAGCCATCAGTCTCTCATGTCTGCAGTTTCCCTGCAATGGAGAGGGAAGCAGAGTCAGGCTCTCTTTATTGGAAGGCGGAAAGAGGATCATGGACACCTTAAGGAGGCCAGTGTGCTTGCAAAGGGGTGTGCAAACCCATGGAATCCCTGGACCGGAGAGCTGGATGATCCACACTCTTTTTATTGTTTACTGGGGCAGTAGGGAGGGTGTAGTGTACAGAAATAGAAGTCCCAGCACTTGTATGCACTGAACAAAAATAATCTTTTGTCTGATAAGCGCTACATTAATGATATGAGAAGAAAGCAAGGGCTGCTCCTTTATTATTTTCAGTTCTGCTCCCACCCTGGACATCTTACCAGGCTCAAGCGGGGACTTTTCATGAGCAAAAGAGCTTTTTTTTTTTTCCATGGCTCCAGTTAATCTGGTGATGGGGAAGGGGAGAGGGAGGCAGCTCAAATGCTCAGCTTTCTGCTGTGCACCTCCAGGGAGAAAGACAGTTAAATGGAGATGTGAGGACTTGCCTTGCTTCACAAGGAAATAGTCTCTTTTATGTGTATCTTGCCTGTGTTGATATTTGAAAGCTATTTTGGGCCACAACAGCAAATTTAATCCATGGTTTGTTCTCTCTCTAAAGTATTATACCGTAAAAACTCAGATCAATTTTGACAGCTCCGACTATTTAGATTGGAGAGAAAAGCCAAACAATGAATCACTCTGAATATTTACAGTTGAATTCATCCCAGGGTACCTGTACCCACCTCACTCTGAAATGAAAGCGTTATCTGAGATATGAGCAAAGGCTTAGAGGCTCCCAGCTATTTTTCTTGAGCTCACGTGAAGCGGCGTAGCTGTATCGCTGTGGCTGGGATGCGAGGAGCAATCGAGGGCTAATATTGCAGAGGGGTCGAGGAGTTCAGCGTGGTCCGTGCGCTCCCTTTGGGAGGCTGGGGGACTTGTTCCACATTTGCTCTGTTGAGAGTCAAAGCACTTGAACTAGAGCAAATACAGCTTTCTCACCTCCTCGGAGCTGGCTGAAAATGTGGAACATGTGTTCACAAATAATTATATAGTTGTCAATTTTCAACAGTCCACAGGAAAAAAAAAACAAACAAAACCAAAAACAAAAAAACAACCAACGAAAACATGACAAAGCCCTCACAGTAAGTTATTGAATTAATGCCCTTGGAAATCCTATCATGTTATAGCCTATGGCCGTGATTTGATATGCAGGAATCGGTGTTCAATTCTCAGCTCTGCTCCTGTCCTCCTGTGGTCTTTAGCTGAGATGCTCCATTTCCCTCCTGTCTCAGCTGGGTAATTTCTTTTCAGGTTTTTGCTTGTTGCCCATCACCGCAGCATCTTCTCTGTTAAATTGATGGCAATTGCAAAGTCCTTTGCAGCTTTTATGGGCTTCATAATACCTCCTCACAGGGAGCTCAACAGCCTATATTGGCTATCACTGTCATCCTCTGAAATATCGCTGTCATTCACATACGTAATGTCCCCAGTCCCAAAGGATCTGCAACCACTGTGCTAACTACAAATAAGTGCAGGGAATGCTTTGCTGTTAAAAACGCAGCTGTCTCCTGAGCATTGAGGAGCTGCATGGCCAAGTCGCCAGCAAAGTGTTTTGCCTGTTTCTTGGGGGAGATGACCAGGTTTTGGTCAGAGAGAGGAGAAACAACTTTCACAGGCTTTCCATCCTAACGTGCAGTGCCAGCAGATACAGGGATGGGCATTCAGAAGGAACAAGGGTGTGTGTCGACCTCTAAACCACACTTTCCCTCTCTCCTTTGTAACTTGCTGTCCTGTCCCAGCCAGGCAGGGGTCACCATTCACTCTCCTGGGCAGAAGGCAGACCTCGGGCACCAGCGCAACGCAGTCCAACAGGCAGGTCTACACGGCTGGTGCAGCCCCGTCTGCCTGTGCATTAGCTACAGCCCTGTGATTCCCTAGGCTGGGATTTGGGAAATAGCATTTATCTCTGCTCTAGCCACCTTCAAGCCACATCTGGGGAAGGATACAAAAATGCTTCCTGCACCAACATGGAGGGGAAAGACAAATCGCATACACTGGTATTTTCAGGGTTGCTTATTCAGAGCTAAGCCCGCAGTTCAGTGGGAAAACTACAGCGGCCTGATTTTCCTGATCATCAGCTGTTAACCATGGAGCAAGAGGGCTTTTGCCAGAACCGCCCATGTCCAAAAGACCCTCTGCAGAGGGAGAAGGAGGCAGACTCATCCCGGTGCTGTTACTTAGTCTCTCACCACACTGACTCCAGTTGTCCACAGCACCCTGGTAGGAGGCTGCACAGCCTCTCTTGCCTCTGGCAAGTCAGAAAGCATCTGCCTCTGATGGTCCTTCCACCGCCCACGCCAGAGCCACTTGTACCTCTGGCACCACCTATTCTGGCAGTGAGATACAGCCGTGCACACACGTGTGCGTTTCACCCGTGGCCTGCAGCACTGGCCCCGGGATCACTGGTCCTTTGCTTGGGCTTGTTTTCGTTCATTTGCCAAACGAGTAAGATGTGGTGATGTGCCAGTTTTTGGCCACGCTGTCAGGGCTGTGTCTGGGGTGCTGTTCTGCTTACTTGCTGTGTAAATTTGCTTCCCCTCCTCATTTTTGTGCTTCTGTTTCCTGTCCCTGTGTGTGCCTGCACAGTGCATCTTTGGGGTTAGTGAATGTAGCATCTCTTACTGATGGTCCTCGATACCCATCTGCTATTAAAGCTCTAGCTTAAAGAAGTCATATAAGATCTTTCAAACCTGTCTTCTGTGTGACTGGAGCCACATCTGACCCAGAAGCAGGGATTATAATGGTTAAACTGTGTAGAGAGAGACTGAGAGATGGACAATAGTAGCAAAGCTCCTGACGTGCTTTTTCCCTTAATCCAGTGCCTGCCTGCAAATGCCATGGATAGCACAGGCGGGACAAGGGAGTGCAGGGAGGGAGGGTGAAAGTGGCAGCTCAGATGAAAAGAAAAGGGGTGAGGGAAATCCCTGAAAGCATGGGTGAATTACTGCCGTGCTTATTCTGCCCCGTTTATGTGGGGAGAGGGACTTGTTTGACTTCTTGGTGTTGGTGGTTTATAGGAGTTTAAGTCTCACCTCTGCAGTAAAGTGCCAAAAGGGAGACATATACACGTTACCAGGAAATCATAAAAAGCGCCAATAAAGGGCTCGTTGCTCACACGAGGAGGGTGGGAGCGAGGGGAAGCATCATTACACTGTGGGTTGAACTGGGGCAGGAGGCGTTTCTGTGGGGAGCAGGCCAAGGCTGGGGGCACTGGTTCCATGAAGAGCTGGAAGCAGAAGCAGGGTGCGATCCTGCTCCGCTGGCAGAGGCGGTTTGGGGCAATGCCGGGGCCAGCTGGGAGGTGGCTGAGGGTCAGGCTCACTGGTAGCAGCGTTAGGGGTGATGGTGGTGGGTGCTGCGCAGGCCAGTCCCTCCCTGGGGAGGGGGTGCCTCCTGCCACTGCAGTGCCGCTGACGGCTGAGTGCAGAGGCTGTGGGAGATGCAGGCTCTGCGTCTCCTCTCTTTCTCCTCCTTTTCATGCTTGGAGCATCCCTGCTGCTTCTGACCGGGTTGGGGGTAGTAGCGAGAGCCTCTTGTCCGTCGCAGCCTCAGCAGTGACAGCAAGTGAGCCCGGGACTCGATAGCAAAAACTTTCACCTTTCCGCTTGCCCCATGGCTGTGTGCACGGGGGTCCTGCGTGCTTCTGTATCACCTCCCGAGGGCGGCTGGAGGGAGGCAGGGAAGCAGCAGACCTCTCGCTCTCCTTGGGAGCCTTGCAGCCAGCACAGGCAGTGCTGAAACACTGAGCCATCAGCAAACTGTGAAATGCCAGGAGCAGGGCAGGACGGGAGCAGTCCCTGGGATGGGTATCTCCACGTTGTAATACATCGCGGGGTGGCACAGCTCGCTTACCAGCTCAGCAGGCCAGGCGGCTCTGGGCACGGTTGAGGCTGGATACAATGAAATTGAAGGGCAGTGCTCTTCGATGCTGGTTTCGCATCCAGGGATGAGCCTTGCCGCATGGCGCATAAACAAAATGCTTAATTTACAGCCATTGATTTATTGTGCTGCTTGCTGAAATGATATTACAGCTGGCTGCAAACTGGTTTGTATCCTCTGATGGTGAGCTCCCATAACATCAGTGGCACAGAAGCTATCGCTGCTCACCGAGCGCAATGCCAGCGGGAGGCTGAGACGTGCCAGCTGCGATGGGAAAGGTGGCACATGGCAGTGCCACACCAGTCGGCATTCGCCCAGGCCCGCTGCGATGGAGGGATCTGGCCCATTTTCTGTATGGTGAGAAGTCCTTTGCACTAACACAACACACTTGCAGGCTGTGTGCTGAGAAAACTGGGTGTAGCTTATTTTTGTTGATGGATCTTGACAAAAAATATTGTCCTAGATGCAAAGAAATCTGGAGGAAGAGGCACTTGCGTTTCTTTTGTGAGATAGTGTGGAGGCTTTTGTTCAGTAGAGGGTTCTCTTTGTAGGGTTCATGGAGGGACCTGTTTAGCCCATGCCTGTTCATTGATCTGCCTGCTCTGTATTTCCAGTTCAGCCTGTACAATGTCAAGGAAAGGACTCCATGGGCAGCACCTTTTGTTTCTAGTGCCCTCATCACATCAATGTGGCACCCTAAGCCTCTTGGCCACCATGTGCATACCAATTAAATAAGAAAAAAACCCCCACTGTGTGTGGCGGCTGATCAAAGGTAGGGAGCTCACAGCCTAACAGGCATTTAAAACAACACTTGAAATTCTTGTTGATCTTTTATCATTGCTGGCTGTGCCTGCCAACTCTTTGGAAAGCTGTGGTCTGTGTATTACATTTATTGTGGCTCCATTTGTGACAGCTTCTTGGAGACAGCAAGGGAACTCGTGGGGCAAAGACTGGATGATGGCCAAAGAAAGGCAATGTACACCGGGAAGATGCTACAACTCATTCAGTGTAATTGTAGTAGCAGAAAAACATTGATGGTGGGAGAAAAGCTTGCTGAGGTCAGTGATGAGAGATGGCTTGTCAAACACAGTCCAATTTTGGGACTGTGCCTTCTCCCCCCGCCCTCTGTGGGCAGCTGCCCAGGTGTGTGGACCTCTGAAACATGCTCCTCTGTAACATGCCGGATTTGCTTTGGATGACTGTGTAATGGGCTACCTTGGAGAAAAATGATATTATCCTTTGAAGCACACGAGGCTGGATTGCTCAAGGGAAGTCCTTGAGTAGCAGCTGTGCTCACTGAGCATCCTCCAGGCAGGTGGTCAGAGGCCGCAAAACCGGCGGGGGGGCTGCACGGGGAGGTGGCTGATGTCAAACAGCTCCCACGCTGGTAACGCAAACCGGTGACAACTCAGTTCCAGCAAAGTCAGCCCAGGTGTAACTGCATCCTGCTGCCTTTTTACCAGTCTTGGGCCGGGAGTCACCGATGGAGAGTAATACCTAAGCATTAGGTACCCTTGGTGGAGAGAGGGGTGCTGGAGGGCAGGCAGACCCCCTCTCTCGCTGCCTGCCTGTTGCCTCTTGCCTTGGATAGTCTGTGCAGTGTGTTGAATCCAAGCGTGGGTGGATTTATCGTCTGGGCAGGATGCTATCATGGCATTTAGCCCTGCAGTCCTCAACCAGATAAATTAACTCCTTGCCTGTCCCAGTCGCTGCATGGGGGAGCAGGGGAGCCACAAAGTGTCTCCTCGCCTGCCTAAAAGAGCTGCTGTGAACCAGCATCAGCAGACCTCCAGAAATGCTCCCTCCCCTTGATGCCTTTTCTCTCCTCGGGGGAGGCAGGTTCATTAAGCGAAGAAGCTTTGCAGCAGCAGGGAGCTGGGCTGCTGCGGGGAGAGGATTGCCTGGCACTGGGCTGCACCGTGCAGGCTGCCTCTCTTAAATCTCTGCCCTGTTAAACGGGATTGGCTTGTTTGCGAGCAGGCAAAATGCCCTTCTAGCACATGGGCATTAGTGTAAGCGGGTGAAGCCGCCAAGACATCATTGCTGATCATTAAGTGTGTTTATAAAGGCAAGGCCAGGAGCCAGGAGGGCCCCACTGATCCAGTCCTGCTGCTGTAGCTGAGCCAGCGGCAGGGGGATGTGGTGTGGGTAATTCTGCTCCCGGCTAGATTAACTTTTAAACCAAAAATGCCCGATGTGAGTCAGGTCCAAGGACCGGCTGTGTGCCTTGCTGGACGCGGCATGGTGATGATGGAGAGCGTTGCGGGCAGGGGACAGGGGTACCTTCCTGGGGCTGTGTGCTTTGCCCCTGCGACGGCCCCGGGGCGGCAGAGCTGCCGCTTGCTCTGCAGTGGAGGGATGGCTCTGGGGCCAGGGACATCCTCCCCGGTACCTGCTCGTCGTGCACCGAGCACGTGATGGTGCGGGGAGCTGCCTGCCCCAGCGGGCAGAGTGCAGGCAGGCGCTGAGTTTGTGACAGGAGCAGCCTTTGCAGAGTAATACTTCCTTCAGCATGGACCATGCTGCAGACTGAACTGTTACTGGAATTTTTTTATTTTTTTTTTTCCAAAGTCCACTAAATTAATTGCAAGCGTCTCATCGCTTTGCACCACCATACAGAGGCCGGAGCACACCAGGGGCTGTGAGGACAGTCTCGGTGCCTGGGTCCAGACTCTTTGGGCGGGCAGCAAGGGGTGGCACGTGGGGTCCCTGGGGAGCTGAGCCTGGCTGCCTGGCACGGCGTGCGCTCCGGGAAGCAGGGAGCAGGCACGGCCGTCAGTTCGCCGGCTGTTGTCACGCTGCTGTAGACAACTGCTGCTGCTGACATGAACAATGTGCTCCACAATGGGCTCTTGACACCGCTCATTTGGGTGGAAAAGCTCTGAAGGGAGCAGGCACCTGCACTCAGAAGTTCGTGAACTTGCTTCAGTTTCAGTGCTCCTTCGGCCTAGAAAAAGGCCAGAGCAGTGAGATGTGGTGATGCTAGAGGAAGGACAAAACCTCTGCCAAGGACATAAACCGTTCCCTGCCATCCTGCTCCTAGGTTTTCTAAAGGGACTAGTGGCGAGGGTGTTGGGAGGGTGGGAAGCAGCCTTTGAAACAAACCCACGTGTGCCCATCAACCCCTCCATGGGGTCACTGTGTCGGGGTGTTCTCCCAGCCCAGCCGAGGCTGGAATTAGGTGTGGGCACAGGGGAGGGAAACGGCAACAGCAGCTTTGTCTCTTTGATGGAGAAAGACCCTGTCTGGAAAAATCATTTGGCTTCAAGTCAAAGTTGCCACTTGAACTTTTAGGGACTATTAGTAGATTTTTTTTTCATGTCTCCCTTCCCCTCTAAGCCATTATTTTCTGGTTTATTTGGGTACCAGCCAGCAGCAGAAGTGCTGAAAATACTGCAAGGTAAGAAGTCGGGTTTCCAGCACCAGGAGAGGCAGAAAGCGGTAAGAAACCATGTCTGAGGAACGTGTACTCTTGCAAAACTGACCGCCTGGCCAGGCTGCTATAAAGTGGTTACTAAAGAACAATCAATGTTTGTAGCTTTGCTGGGCTCATGGCACAAATAATAGAAGAACTAGTGTTCCTATTGGGGCTGAATACTAAATAGAAAACAGTCTTATGGAAAGTACTCTGTGCCTATTTTTTTTTTCCTTACGTTAATTTCCAGATTTCCCAGTCTCTGCTTTCCTGGATGTGGTCTGGGAGGCTGGCTTAGGAATGGCTGGATTTTTGTAGCTGTTTAAAATAATTGTGCCTCGGCTCTGTGCCAGCCTGAGTAAAATAATCCTCTGTTTCTTTGGTAAAGGACATAGGTGTTTATGGGAACCTGTTGATGGGGCATCCCCTGGAGCCCAGAGCACATGCAGCATCCCCTGCTGAGCTCTTGGAGAGGGAACAAGCATCCTGCTGTCCTCATGGGGACATGGCTGCACTTACAGGAGCAGTGGCCATGACACTGAGGAGCAAAGAGGAGCCTTTAGCCAGTGCAGAGACCCTCTGCCTGCCCACTGTGATGCACATACTAAATGCAAAGTAATTTTCTTACCCCATTCAATAATGGGAAGAAAAAGGGCTTGTTTCCAGCTGTGACTGGCAGTGGAAAGCAAACGCTCCTTCGGTGACGAGGTAGCGTGGCTCTGTGCTGAACATCCCAGTGACGGACGGTACTCAGAGAAAAGGTGTTGCAACTCATCACATGCCTGAATCGTGACAACAAATGGTTTCTTCTTCCATGCCGGTCTTCTCCACTCTGGCAGCATTTGCACAGATCATTCCTGAGGTTAAGATCATTCATGCTAGAATAACTTATAAAGCATCAATGTACCACAGGGATTTAAACTTCTCCTCCTCTGCAGCCTTAAAAGGAAGGAGCTAAAGGCAGGATACATAAACTGATGAAAATTACTGATTTTATTCGCTATATTTACCACATTTTTTTCCCAGAATAAAATTGGATCTGGGTAATTTAATGATCCTTAAGTATTTGGGCGGGGATGCAGAGCTGAAACGCAGTCAGTGTTCAGCACTTTGGAGAACCATGCTGTATTGCTGGTGCCTAGGGACTGGTTTAGGATTGTAACTTTAGTTGATTAGACAATTGGCCCCAACACACTGTTTCTACCTCCTTCGCTTCACATTTCTCATAGCATTTTTTTCTGCAAACAACATAAGATAAGCAGACTCTGTTACGCTAGTTAGTAAGGAGCAGACTTGCAGAAACGGGAGTGGAGTACAGTGGTCCTTCCCCTTCCTGAGCAGTTAAGGGACAGCATCTGCTGTGCTTGGAGCGTTTGGGGACTGAATGGGGCTGAACCTCTTTCCTGGGTGACATGGAGTTTTTCTGCTAGTGCCTTGTGGGACACCACGATCTAAACAAAGCTGCAGATCTTCTAATTCATGTTGAAAGAAATAGATAGGAAAACAGAATCACAGTCAGATACTGGTGTTGCCCAAGACCAGGCTTGATGGTGGTTTCAGGCAAGTGGGCTAGCGAGTCAGGAATCCAGGACATGTGACTAGCCCAACTTCATGGGCTCGTAGCCCAAAACCAAGTTACCACTTCTTCACTCCTCTTGCCTGTGCTGTGTTTTGTCACTGCCATTGCTGCAAAATGGTTTTAAATATTACTGCTTCAGAGGGAATGGCTCGGCCTCTGCAGGGGGCAGGTAAAATATATGTTCTTCAAGTCATGCCTGCTGCCAGCCACCTTCCCCGAAGGTGAGACATTTATTATTATCCCAGGAAGGTGAAGGCTGTGCTACTGCGAGGTGTAATTCACCTGGCAGAGGCCTCCTGCCAGAGCCATCCGTCCCTGCGGCGTGGCGGAGGAAGGAGCCTGTGGCTGTGTATGAGGAGACTGAAATGTCAACCTCTTCTGGCTGGCACCGACACGGCGCAGTGCCAACGCGGTGGCTGCGTGCTGGCGAGAGGGAAGGGCTGGCTTTGGCTGAGGTGGCGGGAGCCAGGATTGTACCTTGATCTACCTGGGCTGGTCCTCAGAGCCACCCCAGCTGTCACTGGAGCGGGGACTTGCCATGGATGATGGCAACGGAAAACCTTAAGGTCAGGTTTCCTTGGGACAACTGTTCCCACGTGTCTAAATTGCGTTTTAAAGCAGGGCTTAAGTGAATAAGTAACCTCAGCACTCTTGCTCCACACTAATCCCCATGTCTGCTTGATTACTGGATGGGAAAATGATTAACTGGGAGATAATTTCCCATCATTTGGATTATGGGTCTGGTTGTTGTGTGTTTTTGGTTTTGGGTTGGGTTTTGTTTTTTTGTTGTTTTTTTTTTTTTTCCCCCCTAAGTCTGGGCCTGTGGATTATCCTGGCTCTCTCAAGGGTGAGCAGTTTCTCATGTCATTGAGAATAAATGCCAAGCCTGAGCAGTTTGGCTGCGGCATTGGCTTTATTTGCCAAGGACTTCAGAGCGTGCCTGAAGAACAGAGCAAGAGGGAAGAGGGAAAACAGACAAGTAATTCTGACACACTTTAGTATTCCTGGCGGTGCTGCTGCCATCAGCTGTTCTATCAGCTTTCACAGCCCATGCTATAATTAAGATCTGTCAACACTGATAAAAGGGAGAACATTCAGTCAACTAATTAAGTATCGCTTTAATACTCTAATATTTAAATTCAGGTTTCTAAATCAGCAGAATAATAAAATGTTTTATGTCTGCTTAAATGGCAAGGGAACAGAATGTGAATATCTCAATAGTGGATTTAATTATCAATCTGCCTTGCCCTCGCGGAGCAGAGCGGATCTCGGCACTGGTGAAGTGGAACCGGGATCCCTGATGGCTGCAGGAGGCGAGCGTGGAGCTGCAGAGCCAGCTGGAGAGCGGGTCCCGGAGCTGGAGGGAGCTGGGTAACCCCAGCAGCATGGCTGGGGTGGTGAGGGCTTAAAATAAACCTGAGGATGCTCCGGAGGAAGGGAGGTGGGCTAGCTAAGAGGAGGAAGGGAAATGGCTCCTGGCACTAGAGGGAAGGTGGGAGTCTTATTGTCTGGGCTCACAGCCTGCAATTCTACGCTGCCACTCTTGGTTTTATTAGCAACGTGGCGTCAGCTCACACAGACTGCACATATCTGCGCCGTCATCGCCCCTTTGCAATGGTTCTTCCCCGCTGTGGATGACTGGAGCCGGTGTCGGAGTTGTGCCCCGTACTGCCTGCTGGGCCGGCAGAGCCAAAAGGGCTGCACCGAGTGTCCCTGCGAACGGCACGGCTTGGGGCAGCTCACCCTGCCCTGTGCTTGCAGACAGATCTCTGCTGCAGACGTATCCATGCTACTTTGGTCTGGAATTGTAGCCAATGGCATTTTCCTGTGGTTTTCACTTGATTGCTCCTTGGGTCTTAGGCTGCAGGCCTTGCTCAAGCGGTAAATCTGAACTAGATACAAATGTTTAACTGCAGCGTTGAGAGATGCCTCTTTGTCCTTTCTGAATTTGCTGGGGCTAGTGATGGCTCTGCATGCTGCAGAGGAGGGAGTGATGTGCAGAAATGGCTCAGAGCATCAAGGGGAGCATCCATGAGTCGGGATGCTTAGGGTATCCTCTGTGGCTCCAGATATGGGAAAAGAGCTGAGCAGGGAGAATTGTGTCTGAGCTGGACCAGGTATTAGGTTGAGCAAATGCTTCAGGAGGCCTGGCTTCAATATTACCTTTGCTTTGCCCTTTTTGCGTAAGCTTTCTGTGAAGATTTTAGCAAGCACGCTTACAGGTTGGATTCTTCATGGGGAGGGGAAATATTTGTTCAAATTAATCTCCAAGAGCACCACAAACCTAGATGTTCTAAGTACTTGTACCAGAAACTTGATGGTGACTGCTGTACTCATCCTGGCAAGAAACACGAGCAGCTGAGCAACTCATGTATTAAACCAAGTGGGGTAATCACGATTGTAATGAGTTGGTTGCTGCTAACGATGGCTGTGGTCTGACCACGAGCTCTGGGCAGGCATGGACACCAGGTCTGGTGTTCTTTTAAGGCTTAAAACTGTTCTCAGAAATTACATTAGGTGGAAAAAGGCTTGAAAAAAATCAATTTGGAAAATCCCACTCTGTTCATGCGTCATTTGCAAACAGAAAAAAAAGGCAAAATTAATCAAGGAGATGATTCATTACAAATGATTTGTTCAGCTGTTGTAGGGAGATGATTTATGAATATCGGCCCATTTGTAATTGTGAATATCTCCCTGCGGAAGCTGTGTACTGTACAAAGCGTTAGATATTTGAAATTGAGTGAAATAGTGCATTTTTTTTGTTTTTAACATTGTGGTTGCTCCAAAGGCTTTAGTCAAGATTGCAGCCATCTTGTGTTTGCTTTTCAAATGTTACTGCATGAAGGAACACTTGGTCCAAAGAGCTGTCAGAAAATACCATGCCTTCCGTTTTACAACAGGGCCATGTACGAAATGACTTGCCCAAGGTCAATTAGAGTCTGTAGAAGACTTTGAGAAAGAATCAAAGTTGACTTAGTCCAAGTTAAATGCTTTGGTTTGTGTGAAACAGTCCTAGAGCAGGAATTGTTGACAGTTAGTGTAAACATTACGTATGTCTGCTATAGAAACCTCACCTTTACAAAACCGAGGATTTTATCTGAATGCTTGAGTTTTGAGGAGGCGGTGTGAAATCCTGTGTAATTTGCCCTCTCTGTAGTAAATGGAGTGTGGGTCACCTCCACAAGGCAGCTCAGCTGTCAGGTAAGCGTGTGAAGTTGGGGTGGATGGAGTTGGGGTGACCTACTGCATCTCACCCGGAGGTTAGGCGCAGGGCAAATGCACAAGTTATTTTGAATTGAACAGGAGAAAGCATCTCTGGAAGAGAAATGCCACAGAGAAGTCACAGTACAGCACTGGTGTGCAGCTCAAGGTTATTATCCTTTCTCCTCCTGGCAGCTTCATGTCGCAATTATTTTGTGGGTGGGCTATGGCTGCTACTACTGTGCGACTCTGGTGTGGGTGCTTCATAGCAGATGATTTTCAGTTCACGCTGCCCAAGTGTTTCTGTCCTGAGCATGCCACTCACTAAGTGGAATGGGATGACCAGAGAAAGTGTGGGGTTATTTGTTTTAAAATAGAGAAAAGTGGCAATTTCATACCCTGCAGTTCCTTCCTGACAACTCATCCTCCTGCATCGCATTGCAGTGAGTGACAGCAACCAGAGGCTATTCATAAGGGTGGCATCTCAGCATGTAATAATCATAATTACATGAAATAATAACTATCTAAAGGGCAGCACAGTGAGTGACAAGCCAGAGAATATACCTTGACACCTGCCAAAGATGTACTAAACACACACAGAAATTTTCCCCAGGATCCTGTCACTTTGTCAACAGAACCAGCCAGACTTAATAAAATTACTCCAACAAAGTCAAGCAGGGCTTTTTCCCTTGCTGTCAGAGGCTCACGGCTGTAACACAGGTTCACAGAGTCATCGAGGAGTTTGATCTAGGTCTGGCAATGCTTTTGTCGTTACTATTTCTGGCTGTAATTAATTGGAGAAGTTCCTCTGCATGGGGTTTAATCTGATAATTATTAGCGATGATAATAATAATAATTGATAAAGTGGAGGTGGCAGCAGGCTTTGGGGACCTGGCAAAAAAACCCTGGAAGGGCTTGACGTTTCCTTTGCTGCCGTTTCCTCTAATGTTTAATTCTGCTGTGGGCAAGGGCTAGAGTCGAGGATGAGACGTACTGCGTGGCAGCTGATAGCACTTACGGTTTTTATCCCGATGTGCAGCAGCAGGTGATCTTATACTGTGCAGTGCCTAATCCTTTCTGTAAGGCAAACAGGGAAATTGTTTGGACGGACCCCCTTGCCCTGGAAAAATGGTCATGGAAAGACAGGAAAGGGTGTGTTTGTGGGGGTGGATAATCTGTGTAAATACAAGATGGACTGCTAAAACTGGAGTTAAGGGTATTGTGTGTCCCACAGGACTCGACCTTTTAAAATCATCTGTAAGTTACCCCAGTCTCCCTTAAGATGAAACAGAAACTGCTGGCTGAGTGCTAGAGCTTTACGGGTGAGTGCTGGACTGGCTGCCCGGAGGTCCCTGGTTTGTGCAGTGGGGGGGTTCAGAGCAGATATTCCTCATCACCCCGAGAACCTGACAGGCGTTGCGATGTTCGAGGTGTGCCTGCACAACCCTACCTAGGGTGTGGGGGGCACAGCAGGACTGAAGTTGCAGGGCTATTTTTTACGTGGTTCCTTCATATTAGATGATATGCTCTTTAAGTTTCTCTATCGCTGTTCTTACTCCCTGATACGGTCCCTCACTTCCTTGGGCTCCTGTGCCTCTGCCTGCGTGTCCTCCCTTGGCTTGTATTTCAGTACGAGGGGCAGAGCACTGTGCTGGTGCACCACAAACACAGGCGCCCAGTCCCCGAATAAGGGTGTTAGACATCCTGGTTGTAAAATAGCACGCAGGATGAAGCTCATAGGAGAGGTTTATTTATACTCCTGGCTGGATGCACCAATGGTTTCCATGGGAATGGGAAGGGCTGCGCAGTAGGATGGCTGCTCTTATTGCACATGATAGAGAGCTAATGGGGAGGGCTGCAGCCTCCTTACGCCCTCGTTAATCCAACCCCCCGCCGGCTCCTCAGCCGTGTGTACCGCTGGACCGCACACCACTCGAGGCAAGGACCGCTTACAGGCAGGGCACGGGTCATGGTGCGAGAGATGCAATTTTTAGGAAACAAATGCATGTTCCTATGGCAGTGAAGGTATAAAAATTATTTTTTTTTTGTGCAGCCTTTTGTTGATTATTATTCTGGAGAGTGGAGGTGAGGAGGGTTTTTTTTGTTTATTTATCTATTTATTTATTTTTTATTCCCAAAATGAAACTGCCATGGGGGAAAAGCAGGACTGCAGATGGAGTTTGCTTCGTTATTAGCAGGTCTCACTCCTGTGGGGCTGCACAGAAAACCCAGGGGAGGAGGAGGCAGGTCAATTCAGCACCAGCTGCCACACGCTGGTGGAAGTTGTCTCCCCTCTTGAGGGGCTGCTGGCCAAATTCTGCTCTGGGGCACGTTCCATGCAGGTGTTTTCTAGGTCTGCAGCACAACCTGCCCCATGCTTGGTTTTGCAGCATCCCAAAGGAAGAAGCAGTCTCAGGCAGCCGTGAGCTGGAGGGTTCCTGCAACCCTCCTAGTAATTAAGCAGCAGTAACACCTCCCCTCCTGGCTGCCTTAGCAGCTTTTGAAGGGCAGGACATAATCCACCCCACTCCTTCCTTCCTTGCAGCCGTATGCTGATGTGCTTTGGAAAAGTGGGTGCTGTGTCCATCCCCTTAGCCCAGGCTGGGCTCCGTGGAGAGGTCGGTGGGACCGCACAGCACCCAGCTGAGCCCAGCAGCCCTCCTGGCAGAGGGGGCTGCACCCCAGCTTTCCCTGGATTGTTCTGGGGGGGCTCTCGGGCTTAGCATCCCTGAGACTGTGTCAGCCAGAACAAAATCTCAATTACTCCGTCGCTTGCTTGGCGGGCAGAGATTTCTGGAAGCGTGTGGGTTTCCTGGGAGCCGCTGAGTGCCATCTGCCGGGCGAGGGGCTTTGCTCCGGGGGCTGCGGCGTGCCGGGAACGCATCCACGAGGAGACAGAGATTGGCAGGGAGAGGCCGAGGGCTGTTAATAATACAGTAGGTGGGGGAAAGCGGAGGATAAAACACACCCAAAATTGCATTCAGACAACACAGATGACAGTTATTTTGATTTGTAAATGTCTACCTAGTTGGAAAAGCTGCCATAAATAATACCCAGCTGTCAGCCTGTCCTGATCCGCAGGCTGTGCTGAGCAGGGCTGCGCTCAGGCGTGGTACCGATGGGGGACTATATTTTTCACAGTGTACGTACAGGATAAACATACACTCTTCTCACACATGTTTGTCATTGACAAATCCCTGCTGCACCTGCACTATGTCATTACTGTGTTCAGTCACTTGAGCCTTACTTCAGAGACGGAGGGTTGTTGAATTTTCTTTTTAAAATAATTTTCCTTCTTGTCCCTCAGCTGAGGCAGGAAAATCCCCCCATCCCGCAGCTCTGTTTTTGTTGTAACACAAATTGGCTGTTCATTTTGATTTTGCTGTAGCAGCCAGCAGTGGTGTTAGCTCTAGGTGGCAATCTCTGGGTAGCTCGGTAATGCACCTCGCTGCAGATTTCTTCTCCCCGGGCTGGGAAAACACATAAACCTGAGCCATTTCCAGGAAGATACTTGATTGTTGCCAAGATTTCACCTGTTTTGTGGATAAACAGAGCACTTAAATCTTCAGGGCTATCAATATTTATAGATTAATCTGTTTGAAGGCCAAGAGGGAGTGTTTATCATTATCCACTCTGCCCTCCGTCGGCTGCAGAAAGGCATCGGCCGTCTGCAGCCTGGCCCGTCAGCCCGCGTCTGCAAGCACTGCAAGCAAACTCATACCTGCTGTCGATCCTGGCTGCGTTTCAGGGTATGGGGATCGGTTTCCTAATTGGAGCAGGAACCAGCAACAAGGGCAGGTGTTTCCTTAGTGGCATTTGTCTGAATTTAAGGTCTCTACTAGCCCTTGATGTGATGCAGGCAAGCTGCCTCCCTGCGGAGGCATCCCACATCGGTGCCACGGGCTGCTTGTCAAACGCTGCTCCGACCTGCTGACTTTCTTCTCAGCGAGCAGCAACAAATGCTGCTGCCTTGTGAGGACCCCCTCGGCTTTGAGTACCCGTTCTTTCCTCCATCTGTTCCCGCACCTTGCGTTGGCTCTCTGCTTAGTTTTGGGACTAAAGACCATGCCCAAACTCTTACTTGTCCGGTGCAGTAAGAGCTGAGCCCAGTAAGGGCTGCCAGTGTGCTGGTGTTGGAGAAGATCTGCACCCAGGGTAAGCGAAGGTCTGCTTACCCCGTGTTACACTGCGGCCACTGCTGCTCCAGGCTTTATTTTTCTACTGCTGACAGCCCTTTCTGTTGTTTTTGGGTTTTTCTTGTTCAGTTGGTTTTTTTTGTTGTTTGGTTGTTTTTGTTTGTTTGTTTTGTTTGTTTTTTTTTTTTTTAATATGGTCCTTTGATGCTGGATTGTAGGCTTTCACGGTGGTAGTCATCTCCTCTTGGTGTTTGTTGATGGTACATACTGGGGCTGCTGGGTATCTCTACAACACACATAATGAAATCACATTGTGTTGTCTTAAAAGGAAATTTTAGCCTCTTCCAATTGTTGTTTTGTACAACATTGACTGATTCCTGACATGGCCCCTGAAGGCACTGATCAGCGAGTTGGATTTATGGTCAGGTAACTGGTGTGAAGGAAGAGAGAGTGAAAAGGATTTTTGTATTCCCCCATCAGCTCTGAAAATTGCTCAGGAACAAGCCCAGCACCCTGAGAGTGTCACCTTAGCTAAGCTGTGACCGGTGCTTGAAATCCCAGAAATAAATAGCTGAAAAGTTCTCTGAAGGTTTGGGAGACATTTGGGGGCAACCCTAGGTGGATTTATAGCTTCCCATCAAGAACCACGTGAAATTCATGGCTTTGTGTGACTTCACCTGGGTGTTTGAGTGAATTTTGCTTTGCATTCTGGGCTCAGGCAGATTTGCGAGGTAAATTAGGGGGAGACAAAGTCTGCAGCTTGAACTGGGCATGATGTTCGCATACCCTCAGGAAGCAAAGCTGCTGGGTGTTTTGCACAGCTGTGACCTCCAGACTAATAAGGAAATATCCCTGTTAAAGATGCACAAATCTTCTAACAGTCCCTTCTTTCACGGTGCAAATTACTACCAGTAAATGCCACATCTGAAAATACATTTTGCACAGTAGCTGAGTGTCACACAGCATTTCAGCTGGCCAACCTTCCTGGGATCACAAAGCAGAATTTGCCTTTAAATCAAAGTGCTTTTTTATTTTCTTTGCTCCATGATTGATATGTCTCATCGTGTCACGGAACTATATATAGCTTCTCCCTACCGGGAGATGTACTGGCTGCTCCTGGCCATGTCACCTCAGGTCGGATTAATTAACCCTGACATCATTCATTTTCATGGACAGAGATCCCATTCCCTGCTGCTTGTAAACAGAAGCTGCTTACAGAGTGAACGCAGGCAGGAGGCAATGGGGAGGCTGTGTAAACACCATCGGTTTGCGCCGAGCCAAGGCATTTCCAGTGCCTACTAAAAAGAGCAGAAGCCAACTTTTCATCTCCTTGTTTTTCTTAGGGCTTAGCAAGGAACCAGTAAGTTTGCAGCAGCTCTGATTACAAACATTTGCTCTTTTCTTTAGCCCCCGATGACTCTGCTGTTGGCTTGGTGACAGCATTTATCCAGTGTCAGCGCTCCAGCCGTTCAACAGCGCTTGGCTATTCTCTGCGAGGCCAAGCTGTCCCCAGTGCCTCGTCAGCAGAGCGGGGCTGGGGTTCCTTTGGAGGGGCTGTCGTAGTGCAGTGCTGGGGGGGGATTGGGAGTGGGGGGCCAGGAGCAGGCAGTCAGCGGAGGGTCCAACCACCAGCTCTGAAAGGCTGCAATTGCTCTGCCAACCTTCTGCAGGGGTTAAGGCCACAGGAGCAAAGACGAGCAGCTGCTCCAGCTCTGTAATACCCATTTGTTGTTAGGAACCCTCCAGTGCAGCTGGAGTCGGCACCATTGCTGCTCTGTTCTCGCAGTTTAGTATTTTTCAGACTTGTGCTGCTCATCTGTACTGGCATTGAGTGGCCTCTTTTGAGAGCAAAAGAAAATCTGTGCAGTTGCAGGAGAGAAATTACTTCGAAGATCAGCTTCAGGTGAACATTGTTATCGTGTGCAAGCATTTAGGAAGGGCATTTCCTTTCCTTTTCTTTCCCCTTCCTGCCCCTGTCCCATGTTCTCATTTCCCTGCCGTATCTCCCAAGCTAACAGCCTCGTACCTGTCTGCCCCAGGACGTGTGTGAGTGGTTGTCCTAAAGGTGAATTGGAGCTGGGGGTAAGTCTGGTGGGATTTTTCAGGCTCCTACTGTGAGCTATGAGAGTTAGCGATTTGAAGTCTCTGCAAAGTGTCCCTCATTTTTGGGATGTGGTGCCTTCATCCTCTCAGTCCTCTGCCTGCCTGTGAACTGGTAATGGCTGAGAGGGAGGACTTTTTGCAGTCTAGAGTGTATTCTCCTCCTCTCAAAGGCAATGGTTTTTTCTGTTGATTCCCATAGGACTGATTTTTCACGTTATGGTTGAGCTTTTGTGCGTGATGTCCCATATTTCTGCTCAGCTTTGTAGAACTTACTTTTCACTAACAGTTCTGGAGCTGAGCATATGGATAGGAGGGAGCAAACCCAGTTCTTTGTCTGTAGGGCCCTGCAGTTAACTTTAACCCTTTGAAAAGAGCCACTGCCTGTGTAGAGTGAAAATGCAGCATTCTCTTTTACTGCTTTGTGTTTGCTCTATTTTGGAACCTCATAGTCTAAGACACATTCATCTGCTCTAGTCAGAGAAGTAGCCAAAAAGGGCTTACAAATTAATGCATGACACCTCATCACACTCTTTCTTTTCCCCTTTGCATGGAGGCTTTTGTGAGCCCAGTCCTTTGCAGACTGATGCATTGCAACATGCACAAGACCAAATGCGAAGGGCTGCTCCTCCATTCCTCTGCTGTCATTTTTATTTATTTTTTTTCCCCTTATTGGTGTCATTCCTGCTGAGAACTGGCAACCAAGACAGCAGTGAGTCAGTGGGAGTGGGAGGCAGCTGGGCTGAAACGTGCTTGGTAGGTTCCTCCTGAAGTTATGAATCTGTCAGTGCCTCTGCAGGATGGCTCTGAGGTCACTCCTGTGTTTAGCGATGGGGATGATGATAATTTCCCAGGACATCAGCTGGAAAGGCTCTGTGTGGATCAGGTGATGCAGGATCTAGGAGGAAGAAGCAGGTTGGAGGTGGGGACAGAGGTGAGGACGGGAGGGATGCAGCAAGGTGAGCATCACAGACACGCTTCTGAGAAAGAGCATCCAGCTGCAGTGCCACCAGCCCTGAGCATCCTGCATGCCGGCTGGGTTCGTATGGTTCTGGTCTGCAGAGAAGGAAGGGGACAGGTATCTGAGGTTCCAGCAAACTTGCCCCGCAGCGAGCCCTGGACAGATGTTAAAAAGTCAGACTGAGACAGAGTTTTAAAAAGTGCAGGCAGGTAGGCCTGGGATTTAGGAGATCTGGGCTGGTTTGCTGACTTAGCCCTGGCTTGCCTGGGTGACCTTGGGATAGCTCCTGTAGCTGACCCTCCTGCTGGCATTACTGAGCTTTGCCTTCAGAGTTTCAAAAATAAGCACTGGGTTTTTTTCATTTGGAGCACAAGTGCTTCCATTTTATTAGAAAATACTACTGAAGGATGGCAAAGGGAGAGAGCATGAGAGATTAAGTCTACTCATGGACTGGATCAGAGTACAATATTTTGTCTCCCACTGTGCTACCAGCTGTATAAGACAAAAATGTCAGAAATCCTGCAGCAGGCAATTACAGTCCGAGGCAGAAAGCAGCCTGCCGTAACCTCAGGTTGTTTGCTCTTGGTTTATATCCTGAAACAAGGAGTCTTTCTCCCAAAGCTCTTTGCCTTATGCTGTCTTGTTGAAAGTCTGAACTGCCTTCGTGTCGCTCAGTATGACCCTTGGAAAAGCTGGGGATAGTGTGGAGAGGGAGAGAGCTTAGCAGCAGTATTGGGCTGGCCCCTTGGAGAAAACAGACTTGCTGCCGGGCCAGTGTTCCCCTTATTGTGCCTCATGAGCATCTTCCTTCTCCTCACACTGTTGCATGCGAGATTTATTTCTCCAGCCTCCACAGTACACATTAGCTCTGCGTGTTTCTGGCTGGAATATAATTTTGCAACTTCATGCCCATATGTTGTGAACTTCCCCAGGCCTGTTCTTTTCTTTTATTTCTCTTTGCAACACTTTATTCTGGAATGATCTGAACATTATTCATGTGCAGTTTGCTCTGTGCTGTAATTTCAGCACATTAATAAAAATAACTTAAATTGTACGAGGCGACAGACAAATTCCTGTAGTATGCCACGAGTATCTCCCTTCAAGCTGATGCATTTCTGGTCCTTATTTTTCCTTTGTGATGCTTAAGGCAACATTATAAACAGGGATGGAGGTGTGCATAGCTGAGCCAAATTGGAAGCTGATGAGTAATAAAAAATTGCTCTACATTTGTGAAATGAGGAGTAGAGTAAAATACCCTAATGTGAAAAGAGCTGTGAGGAGAGGGGATGGCTCGTGTTTAATGTCGCTAAGTCCTGAAGGTATCAGTCCAGCAGAGTTCAGATGCTGTGATCTTTGGATTGAGTCCTGTCTCTTGATGGCTGGATGCGTGTCGATGTGGTCACGCGGGACCAGCAGCAGCGGGGAACCTGTGCCAGAGCAAAGTGTGGGACCGAGCCGCTGCCGGGGTGCCTGTGGTGTGGCCTTAGCAAATAGGTGTGTGCATCCGTGATCGCCCGGCTGTGCGGAGGAGGATGAGTCTTACGCTGGTAAAAACTGTTGTTGCTGAGAGAAGTGTGGAACGTGTACGGGTGACACACCGGAGTGAGGACTGACAATATCTGAAGGTTCATTAGCAGTTGCCTCTAACCACAAATGTACTTACTGTACGGTCTGCACGGTGCCAAAGCCAAACGTAGCCGATGATTTCCCAGCAGGACTTGTGGCAGAGAGCTCTTTGAAATGCCGTGATAGTGCAAAGCAGAGGCCTGGCTAATCGCTGTTAATGCTTGCCCTAGAAATACCTTGACCAGTCTCTCTGGCCGGTGCCTCCATGGCACTGTGGGGACCAGCTGTCCCCATCTCTCCTGACATCATCTCTCGTCAGCAAGGCATCAGCACGCACGTTCCTCGGTGTGCGGGGGGAGTGACACGTATCTGTCCCCCCGCTCCTCGGAGGCTGGGTCCCCTCGGTGCCGCCTCTCCTCACCCCTGCTGCCAGTACGAGCTGCGAGCTGCTGCGACTGTGGGTTTTGCTCGTGGGCCAGGGGAGAGCACAGAACTGATGAGCCTGTGCCACCACGAGACCCGAATGCAGAGAAGTGTATTTGTCAATCAGCATGTTTTCTTTATTTTTCCAATGTACTTTGCTGAAGAACTATTATACATAATTGGTTCTGGATTACTGCACAAACTGCATTCAGATAACACTTGTCACCTTGGGAATAGCTAACGATACATAACAAACCAGCAGCAGCATGCTTGGGCTGAAGGGCTTTATGTGCGTGTATGTTTTGTCTTCTTTTTGTTTTTAAATCTGTCTTGAAGAATAAAAATACACACATATTTTAAGCAAGCGCTTCCGTGAACAGATCTGTTTTGTTTTAAAACATCAAGTGTGTTCCTTTAGCACATCAACATTATTGTGTTGCTCTTCTGATGTAGTGCCAGTTACGTTTATTTTCTTAGCTGAAATTATTTCCTCAACAGATTTGCTTTTGAAAGGACATTGCCCTGTGCATATCTTGTTCAAACCAAAGCTCATCTAGCTGCTGCTCTGCTCTTCTGATAAATATCTTGCAGATAGGGAACAATACTTTATTATTGGAAAGCAAATACTTATATTCAAGCCATCTTGGATATAAGATACATCAAAATCTGGATGAAACAGACTTTAAGTAAATGAACCCTAAAATCTTAGGTTTGATTATCTCAGAGAATGCCTGCTGAAACTAGTAAGGTAGCATCATGCAAAAGACATTCTAGGCTCAATATTACCAAGTATTAATTATTGTTATCTCTTTGCTAGCTGATAGAGTAATTTGGAGCCCTGCAATTTAGCTTTTCAGCGGATAGAAAGGTATTGGAACAAAACTAGAAAATAAAGCTCAATATAAACATATCAAACCTGAGACAAAAGCTGTCACGGTGCACTGTGGTGTTCCTTCCCCAAACCACAGCCGAGCATGCCTTTGCTTTAAGAAACTGGCTTTAAAACCATTCATGCTAGTGAGCATACTTTGGTGCTGTTCCTCTTGTAAAACCTTTTCTTGGACTGCTGAGGGCAAGCAGAGGCCAAGGGGGTGGCTGAGGGGAAAGCCCAAGGTGTCTTTTCAAGTCTACCATGTGCTTGCCAAGAAATGCAACTTGGATGACTTTGTACAACAGTGACATCTGGTGATACCCATCAATATTTACTGTTTCCATCTGCTTTTTAACAGGGTGGAGTTAGAGCCTGCAAATTCTTTATTACTTGAGAAGTAAACTAGGGAAAAGCACTTGAGTTTGACTCAAGATCCACCATGGCTGCTCCTGGCACCCAGCTTGCTCTGTTTGGTTTGGGTACGTCAGTGCTACAGTGTCCTGAGGTTTTGTGGGCAAAGGCTGGACGCAGAGGGGTGTCACCAGCGGGGAAGGGTGCTGTGCCACTCTGTGTGGAGTAGGGCTGGGTGACAAGCTACCCTGTGCTACTTGGGTGAGAAGAAGGGGCACAGATCTCCATGACTCCTTTTGAGCCCCTCTTGCATCTCCCAGTAATGCATCCTAATGGGCAGGGACTGCCATCCCTGCTGGAAGTATGTTCTTCTCACTGCAGACCTCAAGTCTTGGTCTGTCCTTACTTTCATCCAAACTGGTTCAACCTTTCTAATTGTTAGGGGAAAACTGTTTAAATAAGATGGTAAATGCTCTCTCTTCATGAGAAATATTTTGCTGGCCTCTCTGTCGATGCTCCATGGTCAAATAGCGAAATGTTAGTGGAAGGTGTACGGTTAAAGGCATGGTTTATTCCCTGTGGGTCCTTCTCTCATCAGGAGAATTGGCATGGGCAGGTTGTCTGCTGACCACAGCCTCCTCGCAGTGAAGGAGAGAAGAGGGAGAACCACCACCACTTCTGGTCTCCCTTCTCCCTTCCTGAATGTCCTGCAGGAGGTGATAACATACCCTTCCTCTTTCCTCACTAGATGCAGTCTCTCCCTGCCTTGCTGCTTAGTTTGCACCCGGCGATGTGATCTGGGGGAAAAGGGCACGTTTCCACTAAATGGTGGTGGAGGATGTTTGTTGTCCTGTCTGTCACCACCTGGAGATCTACGTGCCATAGATTTGTATGTCCCCTCTTTTTTCTCCCTCCTCCCCAGTATTTGTGCAAATTAAAACAATTCAGAAAAAGAGGTTTCTATGGGTTAATTCAAATACACAGTGTGTTGGAATTAAATCAGGTTTTTCCCCTCTTCAACGGATCATAAGTGGTTTTAGGCCTAAATCCCGGCAGTGCATCTAGACCACCTGCCAGGATCGGTGCTTAGGTGAAGACTTGACGCCTGCTGTTATGTCTCTTGAAAAAGAGAGAGGTGTGCTCCCGAGGGCAGGGACCGGGTACTTCTCTGTGCTGCATCAAGCACATAAATGATGCTTGACAAAGGACTAATAAGAAAAATGATGGTTTGAATGTGCAAACATGGGGAACAGAGGGAGAGGCCTGTAGTAAGGCTGAATTCCATTTCTTTGATATGAAATGTTATACATGCACAATAAGCAAAGTATGATTATTCTATACCTGTTTCTTTCTGAAGGATAGAATATGAACTAAATCACCTCTTGGAGAGTAATAGTGAGATAATGTTCTCACACCATTCAGGTGCTAAAATACCAAAGCACTTTTTCTCTTCCCCTGACAATATAAAACTAGAAACAACAATCAAACAGAAAGGTAGCACCTTGTGTGCTGCCCAAGGAGTTTTCTTTCAGTTCTGGAAACTTTGGTATAATTGAAAGCGGGAACCACTGTGTGTTTGTTTCCAGAAAGTCCTGGTTCTCTTAAGGAAATCTGTACCTCTACTGCTTTCTCTGGTTTGTGTGTGCCTGGAGTTTCTGATGTGACGCTGTGTTTTACATGTGCACAAGATCCCAGTAAATATTCCAAAGGAAAAGCTTAGGTTTGGATGTATTAAAAAGCAGATAATCCCCACAGTCTCAAGAAGAAGTAGAAAAGATATCCTGCAGGTAAAAACCATGGCATAGATCCACACAGATGGACAAATGGTTTGAGAATCCTGCTGAGAAACCAACATGATTTGAGATCATACTGTCGAAGGACTAAAGAATTAATGGAAAACGCAAAGGCAATTTTTTCCCATTGATTTCAGGAAAGCAAGGATTATAACAACCACGTCGCAGGTTTAGGAAGTAAAGGACAGCCAAACAGCTCTGGCACTTGGTTTCTGTTGAGCTGTGCTGGCCCAGGGCAAGGTGGGATGTGGGGAAACAGTATGGAGGGAGTAAATTGACAGTGCCTGTTGGAAGCAACAATTCTGAAGTCACTGGGGCTGCACAGGTGTAAGAAGAAGTTCAGGCCCTCAGGGTTCCCTTACTGTTCTATTTCAGAAGTAGCAGGAGGACAGGGAGGGCTTTAGAGAAGACCTTCAGCAGTATTTAGTAGTGGTTGATCACTGCTTCTACAGGAAACAGCAGCTTCTGCTTCTGACTGTAGGGTAATGATGAAGACTAAAAACAATTACCCTTTTTTACAAAGAGAGGCATGTATGGCTGGAAAACAAGGGTAGTGATGGGCAGACTGCCCGTGGGGATTCTCCATAGAGACTTTTCAGTGAGTTTTCTGTGAAGACCAGAAACCTTCAGGCTTGCTTAGGGGAAGATGGGGAGAAAATCAACACAGCCTCTTTCCACAAACTGCTCGTTTATATGAAGTCTATCCCGCTGCATGCTCTCGAGCATTCCGTTGGTCCCAGTTTATCCCACTGGCTCCAGCTTGGCTTTTCTGAGCTGGGGTCAAGGTGCTTTGGCAGGGCTGCCCCAAAGAGCTCATAGCCTCATCCACTGGGCTCCTCTACCACCTGTAACACCAAGGGACTGTGACTTATTCGCTAAACCCTGTACCTGGTTTTCCTTGGGAGCCTTCAGAAGCTACTTCTGCTTCTGAGAAGCTGGACCTGTCCCACAGCCTCTTCCTGCCCGTATTTCATTTCCCTAAACCCACTGTGATGCTGGAAACCAAAAGTTCCCTCATAGTCCCTCAGGGATCCTTATTGACTTTTATGGTCTTTAAAAGACCTCTGCATGGATTTGTAATCATTCTACGTGTACGCCGAGCAACACTAACATAACTGGTAATTAATTTGTTTTAATTGTTTTTATATAATCCCCGCGAGCGACCTCATGTTTTGTTTTGCATCTGTTATGTTTCTGACTCAAATTTTAATGCCTTAATGGGAACAGTGCCAACTGCTGTTACACTGAGCTATGAGCAATCTCCTGGCACACTTCCAGTCCTTTATTGTGGAACTAACTATACAGCACTGTAATTTAACTAGCAAAATGTGGCAAATCACTATTATTAATAACAATAAATCTATTTCTGCAGGTTGACAGCATTAAAATAACAAATTACTCTGCAAGGAAAGCTGGTAATTTTGGGTGCTTTCCACTGCGATCATTGCAGAAGTGTAATATCCATTATTAAGAGCCTTTTGGTGTCTCATGAAGGAGCTGTTTGCACATGACAGTGCATCATGGCACTTAGTACGGGGGAGGGTACAGGGGCCTTGACCATGGCTATTTCAGTAATTCATCATTTTAATTTAAATGTTAATGGCAGGATGGGGCAGGTTAGAGAAAATTGTCTGCCTCCCCCCCTCTTCACATCCCCCTTTTCTTAATAATCCTGTCTCATCCAGTTAGTCAAATCTTAATGCCCAAGATCTTAATTTCTCCTCCTCTCTTCCCTTCTCTCCACTCTCTGTTGCTGTCTTCATTCTTGAATCAACAGTGCCCTGCAGTGGGCAAGTCCCCTGAGAGTTAGGAGAGTGCTTGATTTGTGTAAGGCTTCAACCATGACAGCAATGCCCACCAGACACTCGTATTTTTAAAAGAGTTAGCAGCTGAACACCTGCAGGCTGCCACTGGATTGCAGCAGCCAAGTCATCGCAAGAAGACCAAGCCAAAACCGCAGGCTTAAGGTTATTTTCAGGCTGAAGTTCCTGGTGGACTTCACGTACTGAACCAAGAGGTTTTCCTGAAGCTCTTGGAGTGATCCACATCCAACGCGATCCGATCCCCATCTGGGGAAACCTGAGCACTAGTTCTGTGTTGCCCTTGTATGAGGCAAGCCTAATTTTCGACAGCCTAATTGAGGAAAGTCACATCAGCCCCTTTGCATCTAAGCAGCTGTACCAGGCAGTGATTGTGAGGGGAATGAAGCATGCATGCCGGCTCCTGGGGGTGAGGGTGGGGAGATGTGGGCTGTGGGTGGTGAGAGGGAGGTAACTGAGGTTATGTTAGGGAACGAGTGACTGTATGGGAGTTGGGGCTTGACTGACTTAACTGCTTATTTCCTTTGTTTCTGTGCTTTGCGTTGGCGGGATAGGCATTCTAGTGAGCGTAAATGGGAGTTAAAATATTATGGAAAAGAGAATAGTGGAATATCTGCCTCATAACTTGCAGGCGCCAAAATGTTCTTGTACAGGCTGTTTGTAAAGTTATTGTTTGTCTCAGAATTTATAATATACTCAGGGGTTTTACTCACTTTCTGGTTGTTATTTCAGGGCAGTCCTTATCCAAACCCACTGCAGGTAATGGCGAGGTCATTACTGGTCATTGCCTCAGCCCCTTCACTCCTTCCCAGAGTGGGCAGAAAGCTTCAAGGTATCACTTATGAAGGAGGAATGTGAGACAGGAGTGTCTGTTGCTACTGTTTCTGCAAGCTGACAAATGTGTTCCCTTGCTCTGTTAAGTGTGAAGGTGTCAGTCTGGAAAGGGGCTGGAGTGGAACCATGCTGGAGACCTGCAGATGTCTTCTATAGTCTGTCAACTGCTGCCAGCTACTCACTAGTGATGCTAGTAAACTCCTCTGCAACTTCAGCATGGGTTTCTGTTAGTAACTCACAGCTCTTTAAAATACAGCTCAGGAAGAGCAGCTTATGCTTAGAAGAATGTCGAGAAGAAAGGATGCAAGGTGGCAAGGTCACAAAGAGTAAATATGTGATGTGGAGATAACTGGATGGAGAAGAATAATAAGGGAATGGAAACAAAAATATTTGTGGCGGATTGAAAGTAAAACAGCACATGCAAAGGGCTGATAAAACTGCTAGAAATGTCAGGCACTGGGAATCAGGGAAGAGACCTATGGTCCAGAACTTGGTCACTATGTGTTTCCCTCTGTGCCAGTCTCAGTGAGTGTGGAGTCAGGGTGCTGGAAAGTCTGTTGGGTGAGCGGGAGGAGACTGGCACAGTTTGCTAAATGGTGTTTGAACAGAGTGGTGGTGAGTGTGGAGAAGGAGCTGAGACACCTGCAAATCTGTTCGTTGGTGCAGCTGAAGAAGTTGCTGTCGGGTGGTTTGCAGTGGGTTGCCATATTCCTGTTTAACTCCTTGCATGCAAAAGTAGTGGTTTAGAGCTGCTGCAGCAGGGGATTGCTAGTTTTGACCGGTAGTTTTCTTTATTTTTCTAGTTCCAGTCTGCAGAGGGAATTAGGAAGGGGAGGCTGGAAATCGCTTTGACTCTTTGAGGAAATGAATCTCCTCTGTCTTTAACAAGCACACCCAGCTGGCTTGCAACAGGATGGAGCCTGCCTGCTTCTACATGGAAACCCACGTCTGTGGATGGTGGCTTGAAAGCTCCCCTTGCAGAGCCCAAGCTCGCAGGCTTCTCTTGCACTCGCTGCAAGTGCTTAGTCAGTTTTCTTAGAGATTAAAGTATCTCCTAGGTAGCTGAGTGGACTCTGCAGGGTTTAATCCACGGCTGCCTGCAGCTCAGGTACCAGCCATGCCATACGGAGATGTTTGGAGAGATGCAGCCCCTTGTGAGCACTAATAGTCAAATACGGCTTTGAGCTGTTATCCAGCCTAATCTGCCGATCAGACTGTGGTAATTCAAGCTTAGCAAGTTCTGACACCAGCTGCTGCTCTCCCAGACAAATGCCTGCAGCTCTGAGGGGCAGCAGTATTGATGGGTTTCTGAAGAGGGTGACGGACACCAATTCTTGAGAGAAAAAAAAAATAAAATCTAAAAATCCTAGGTTATTCTCTGCTATTTTGGTCCTTTGCATCCCACTCTTTGCTTTCAGCCAAAGATCCTATGGCACTTGACAGACAAGACGAAGGCACTTGACCCTTCCAAGTGTTTTCATCCTGTTGATTTGCAAAGCGGCCAAATCCTTGGCCCAGCATGGCAGAGAGTCTCAACATCTCCAAGCCCTTACTCTGCTGTTGGAGCATTACATTTGGAGGGTGCCCCAGATTTGGTAGTCTTTGAAGAGTCCTGACAATTCTGAAGCATGTGTTTTCAGCAAGAGCCTGGCTTTGGTGATCTACTTGATGGTTTTCTGTTTTCTCTTTTTGTTCCTTCTGGCCTGTTCCTGCCATTCAGAGGCAGCTCTGGGCATGGGTGGAACAGGCAGTTATCTTGGCAGGCAGACTGCTGGGGGATGCAAACCCTCCTTTTTTTTTTTTTTTCTTCATGAAGTCTGGAAAAGGATCAAGGCAGAAGCACACACATAAGTAAGACTATACTGGCAGACCTATTTTTCTTCACTTAGGTCCCTCACTATGTGAACACCAGTTTCCCACCAAGCACCTCACATTGTATGAATAATATTCTGCAGATATGTCTATGGGGACAAGTGTGGTTATTGACATCAGATCTCAGTTCCTTTGTTACTGGCCTCTAAGGATGCAAATGGAGAATTTACAAGCCCCACTTTCTGGTATTGCAGAGCTTCAACTTCTGGGAAGCAAGTTCACGCAAGCAGGAGGCCCTATATTTGATGAAAGCTCTGCAGTCTGCAGCAGAACATGGTTAATTTAAATCTGAAGATATTTCCACCATTTTGTTATATGAACTTCTGTTTTCTGCAGGAGTAGAGATACAGAGGAAATGTGCATTGCTCCAAAACTGTGCATTGAACAGAAAGCTGGCAAGTCAGAAGTGGTGTAATTTGTCTCCAAAATACTTTCACAGTGATTAAAATAAAAAAAAAAAAAATAAATTAGTAGTTTCTCTTATCTTAAAAGACAGACAGAGGCCAATGATATTGGAGATGGAAGGCATTGGCTTCTGTGAGGGGAGCTGTTATCTGCAAATTAGCAACTGATGCTGCTGTTTGAGACAAGATAGTGAGGTGTTAAAATAATGAACCAGAAAGCAAACTACCTGGAGCTGATTCCAAGTGCTAAGAGCTCCATTCCTAAAGATCTTATGCCTTACTTAATCTGCAGCAGGAATTTGAAGCCAGATTTTGCATCTCTTAGGACCGTCATGGTCCTCAGATCTCCACTGTGTGAAATAAAAGGGTATTTGCCAAGGGCAATATTTGTGAGATCTTCTTGGCGTGGCGCAGGTGCTGGGCACACTATCCCATCACTAACAGTAGGCTGACAGTGGGCTCAGTTTTTCATGCACGTGGCTGGTTTGGATCCTGTTTCGCAGTAGCCTGGAAGAGCACAAATTGTGTGGTTTATAAGGATTAGAAGCTGGCAAACAGAGCTTTACCTTTTCTGTGAGGGTTTTTTTTTCCATGTTAACTTTATTTTCTATCACAAGTAATCCAAACAAAGAAACACTACAAAAATTGTCTTTTTTAACTTTGTTTGAAACTGCTCTGTGACTGCGAGACATGGTCATAAACAGGCTTTTAGACTTGAAACTCCCTTTTGGAGAGAGAGAAGACAAATATATGGTGGTGAAAAATAAACCACTGATCTACAGTTGTGTGAGAGCAGTTGCCTTGCAATGAAGCAAGGGAGTTGAAGTAGAGGTGAGCGATAGCAGTATCAGTGGTTAAAGTCTGGTTTCTTTCATCTGTAGATACTTGAATAACTTTCCATTAGTTTAAATTGTGTTGCAAAAGAACACTACCTTTGATCTATAATGGGACTTTCCAATCAGGGAGGCCTGAGCTCAAAAAAATGAAAATCAGTTTATGTTAATGAGACCAGGATTCACGTCTTTCTGCTGAAGAACAATTTGCTCCAGCATTGTTGGAAACAAAACCTCCTTATACTGATCCTTATGGGTCCCTTCCAATTTGAGATATTCTATGAAAAGAAAAGTGGAGGTGGATCTTCAGGATCCAGGAGGAGCTGAGAGTCAGATACCTGGTGTGGATGCCCAAGGGCGGGGAAGGGCAGTGACACCACTGAGGTTGTTCAAAGCCCTTGAACTCTTTCACATGACCCTCATTCCAGGTCTAAATCATTAGTGAGAGGGTCTTGATCATTCTCCTAATTTGAATGCTGAGAGTATTTTGGGTGGAGAGAGACTGTTTAGTGTATTTGTGGCAGAGAGCAGGGTGATGGCAACACACTGGGTGGGTGCTTTTACTGCTCCTATTTTCATTAGGGTACTGGTCATGTAGAACCAAAACCGGAAAAAAATAACTTCTTTCTGCAGATACTGACAACTATATATTGGCTTCATTTAAAAACATCCAAGTACCTAAATAGTGTGGTTTATTGTATTGGTTGGTTAATATCTAGACAATATTCCTTATCAGGTTTGACAGGTCAACCTCTTGGCCTAAATTACTTAACAGTGTCTCTTTAATGCCGATTTCCCGGCTTTTGTTGGTCTGTGTCATAGCCGGGGTGTTATCTAGCGTATGGAATTTGATTTATTTCTGTGCTGGTACGTCCAGAAGAATCCGTGTAAAGAAAACAAACTGCATGTCCCCTTCACAGGAGATCTTGGCTGCTATTTCTCTACCCACTAAAAGCTTTATCACTCAGCCTTGTTATTACCATACTAAACGGAACACTTCAGAGCTTAGCGGCTTAACAAGATAAAAACATGCTTTGCGGTTAATGTGGTTACTGTAGACATGCACATGGGGCCGGTGAGGAGAGCTGCTCACTTCCTGCTGGTGCAGCTGCGGATCGGTGGAAAATAACTTTGCTTGATAAAGCAGGCAATTCAAGATATATATTTTAGCTTTATCAGGGTTACGTGCTGATGACTGAGCTAAGGTAGAGGAAAGTATCCCTTCCTCCCCAGCCACCCCGCTATGTAATTTGTATCCAAACCAGATTTGCTGCCTGCCAGGATCTGTTTCTGTAATTCTTTCTCTAGTCAAGTGCTATTGAGTGCAAGGGTGTTTCCCAATTCAAAGGGACAGATTGGGATTCCCCTGCTTGACACCATGTCTTGAAAATAATCCAGAAGGCTTTTTTCCCCCCCGTGAGTAATGAGTGTCTTGTGTTGTCTGAAATGTGTAAATTTAGGAAAATTATCTTCTCTGTATCACTTGCTTTTTTGAAATTTGTGACTTGGGGTACGCAATGAAGGCAGATGTCTGGATTCTCAGCTGCTAGAACTTCACAAGAACTTGATTTCTGGTGTTTCCTCCTCCCAGAGATGCAGGTTTGACTCTTCAGGATAACACCAAAACACACACATTCTCCTGGAATACTTCTGAAGAAGTAAATCTGCAAGGGTAGATCCAGGATCCTTTTCATAGACCTTCCCGGAATTTCTGCATGTATCTTGATTTTATTTAAAGCATAAGAAATATGATAATTAGACAAACCTACAGAAGACTCCCAAAGTCAACTTTCTATCTTAAGCCTAAGAAGCAGGACACATGATGGTTTGTCTCTTCTGACGTTGGTTGAATCAATGTTCAAGAGGGATCTGATTATTACAAGAGCACAGTAAGTCCTTTTTTCTCCTTCCCAAAACTTCCTGGGCCTGGGTCCCTCATGAGATCTTTTTCAACCTTCCTTGTCTGTTTTTTATTGTTGCCATTAACAGTAGACTTTTATTGCTTCCTTTCTCATTCCTACATTTTGTTCTCCTTTTTTTTTTTTAAATAGTGAAGGATGAGCTGTCCTCCCACAGCACAAGCAAATTTACTATCCCAAGGCTCTTTGCTTAGACAAGGAAGTTGTTTTTAATGAAAGGTTTTGTAAGCAAAAAGAATATCCATCTTCCAGGATGCCACTAACGAGAACATTTTTGTGGTTGTCACTGCGTACCAACTTCATATTAACTGGAATTGCTGTGAGCTGAAAGATAGCCCAGACTGTTCATGGATTGCACAGCATTGCTTCTCTGCTCTTTGCGTCCCTTCTCAACCTGGATAGAGGCAGGACAAACAAATAACGAGCGTCAGGATCAGAGGGGTGGTGACATGTCACATTGTGCAATCACCTCCAATCTGTGCTCTGCACATCAAATCATGTCACGCTGAGATACCCGCACCTTCTCTTACCAGTTCTTATACCTTAATACTGTGTTGCTTCTGCTAAAGCTAGCAGTTAGTTAAATAGTACACAGATGTGTATGTTTAAGCGTATGAATTAGTATTTGGAGCTATAGTTCAGTTTGCTGTGGAACATATTTTTCATGCACACAGCATGCAATAAAAAAAGCAGTTTCCAGAGCACAGTTCCATCCCAATAATTATGGCAATCTTTCACTCACTAAATGCTTAAGCTCACTCCTAAAGGTTCCAGTGAGGTAGGAATAATAACTAATTAACAAATATTATTGACGTTTACAGATAAGGCAATGCGTGTGCTCTAAGCATCAGGAGCAGGTGTTGCAGGTAGGGGGAAAGGAATATTGATGAACAGTCTCTTGAATCTTCTGCCTTGTGACCTGTCTAGGAACTTTGACTAAGAATTTATTAGTGCAGCCATTAATGATCCGTTAGCATTTTAGATTATGCTTCCTTGTATAAAAAGTTTATAAAGCGTAGTCAAGTGTTTCATTATAGCTCCCATGCAGTGTTGTGATCCTCCTCAGTCCCTTCGCGTGTGGTGTGTACCTAGTGGGCTTACTCAAACTCTGCGCGTGATGACCGGAGATGCAGCCTGATCCCTTGAACGGTTGCAGGACAGCGTCGTAGCACGTGTGAGATCTTTGTAATTATTCTGTGTGTTGCAAGTCAGACTGCCTTGCTGCTCACTCAGAGTTGTACAGCTGGTGTGTTTAGAGCTTTGGAAACCTAAAAGCACTGTGATATGTGATGAAGACAGACATCTGCCTGCATAATCATGAGCCAGTTTAAGAGCAGTTGCTGTCTGTACAGCACCCGTTCCTTCCTGGGGACATAGGTGAGGAAATGGTGAAGAGCTGGTGTCCCTCAAACCTGCACATTACCCTTCCCCAGCACGGTCATCGTGCTCACTCACAGCTCTGCAGATCTGTTCCAGGCCTGATGGCATCACATGTGAGGAGCTGAGGAGTTCAGTGAATTACATGTGCTCTGCTCGTTGCTAGTGGCTCCAAAATTCACATTCACAGATAAGTCCTGCCAGGGACGTGCTCGCCACATCAATATCTCCAGTTCATACGTTATGCAAATTGTTTGCAACATTGAAATGCTAAAACAGCTGAAAACATTTGAATTTTGTGCAAAATGTATACTTTGCATTACCTATACCGATTGCAATGTATCTTATTGTAATTAAATAAGGATGGAATGTAAATTTTAATAAGTTGTAATACAAAGTAGTTGACTTGCAATATTTATGTAAGCCTCATTTTGTAAGTATTTGAATTTCATATTAATCGACTTTTTTGCTGTTAACTTTTGCTTTGGATACATTTTGATACACATGCAGTGAAATTTGTCTCACTGGTCAAAAACATAGAGGCAGACTGTCCACGTTTAGCTTCAGAAAAGCTGCTTTGGCATCATTTGTATCTCCTCTTGCAGATAACGTGATGCAGGAGTCAGACGTTACCCTCTGCTCGCACTGGGTAGCATCTCAGTTAAGCAGAGAGAAGAGTGGTCTCTGCCAAGGCACAGGACTAATATTCCAGGGGTTGAGGTTCAGTTATCAAACCTACGTTTGAGACCTTAACTATGTCCCTGGTGCTTCGCTAAAGTTGCTATGTGTGCTTCAAGGTGCAATCAGCTAGTTAGGCTGAGCTTAAATATGACTGTAAGTTTTGTGATCTGTCTGAGCCCACCTCTAACTCTCATCTCGCTGCCCAGTGGAGGAGCACTCTGAGGAGCCCCTTGAGGCACCATTGTCTTCTGTGCTTCACTCCCAGCTTGCTGAGAGCCTTGAGGAGCTCATGCAGTGCAGTGCCTTGCAATCAAGTGATGCCGAAGGTCTGGAAGTGCCTGGTGAGGTGTCAAAAGGAGTTTTTAGTCAGAATTCGAATGTTTAATAAACTAGATTTCTCGGGACAGGAGAAAAAAAAAAGAGGCAAAACATAATATAGTGAAATAATTGCTATCTCCGGAAATTTCAATTATCAGTCAAAATATCCTGAAATCAAAACCTTACTGACATTCAGCCTCAATTATATAAAAACCATTGGGGATATGGAATATGTTCATATAAATGAGGTCTCTGATAACTGAGGGAATTTTCAATGTACTTAATGGATGTCAAGAGACTTGACCCTGTTTTGAATACCAGGGAGTTTTGGATAATTGAAGTTTGGATAATCTAGGTTGAACTGTAGAATTTAGCAAATTAAGATAACATTGAGAGTGTGTGTGAGTTAATTTTAGTTCTGACAAATGAAACCAGTTTAACTAGCTTAGAGACCAAAGGAGGCAGACAACACAGTGTGCCACAAGCCGCAGTTACCCAAGGCATCACGTACAACCTCATTAACGCTCTCCTGCCCAGCCTCTGGAAGAATCCATACGCAGAGATGAAGGGTGATTTAATTTCTCCAGGTTGCGGATAGCACGTGCTGTCAATAGGGCTTTCAGTTTGTACGGGGGTGACTTCCGTGATGAGGATTTGTGTCTGCTTGCAAGTGAGCAGAGACTAGTGAGCGCTGGCAGCGCGGCAGGCTGCGCCGTGGCTATTGATGATAATGATATGGCTGATGAGAGATGGATGCAATTCTCCCAAGAGTGCAGTTCCCAGGGCTGTCGATGTCCTTAGTACACACGTGTTCATCCTCCTCTCTTCCCTCCTCCCTCAACATACATACTTTAAATGAATATTTTAATATATTTCTAGATTTCTAGGAAGGGGGAGGAATAAATTATTAAAAATGAATTACTAGTACAGTCATTTAAGGATATGAGAGATACAAGGTTTGTGGGGAAACACGCTGTCCTGCATTAAATCAGCTGACAGCAGTTACCAAAATCTGACAAGCTGACAAAAATGTCTTTACCTGACAGGTCTGAACAGACCTGGAAGTTTGTTTGTTTTCTCCTGTCTTGTTATAATGAGAAGCAGTACCTCTCTCTCCTGAACACCTTTGGTTTGAGTACTAGACCCTGAAATATTTTGAGAGAGAACTGCTGAGTGGCAGGAGAGATGTCCATGCAGTGACACTCCAGGGGACTCCTGGAAGCTGTAATCATTTTCTTGCTTAGCTGCAGCTCTTGGGCAAGACAGTTGACATCAGTAGGACTTTACCCCTGAACGTTTTAGCAATCTGGGGCTCAGTGTGTCTTTGGCTGTAATGTTGAGGTATTAATTCTTCCTTTACTACCTGTGGAGGGAAAAATTAGTTCACCAATGTAGCGCATAGGGAGTACTTAAATGTGGATTATATGAGAGGCAATGGAGGAATTTTTGACTGAGGCATATATTAAAGATTTGGCCAGTATGTTGTGTATCACAAAATCTTCTTCTCATCTTTCAAAAATATGTGCTCATTCTTAATATAAGCCCTTTTGGCAATAGGAGGGTAGTGACAACGTGGTAACTAGTGAAGGCGTTCTTTGTGAACATTTCATTTTGACACAGGCTCCGTCTGTCTGCAGGAGTGTTTATCAGAAAGCATAACTGCTACATAACATCAGTGGAAGGATGCTCTGCAAGTGGACTGTGTTAGTTTTATTACACTAGCAGCTGGAAACCCCAGATCACCCTGGGGCTCCTTTGTGCTGGGCTTTGTATAACCCCCTACTTTCTAAAAAGGAAAAAAAAAAAAAAAAGTGGAATAAATGAAAGGATTGTCCTCTTTCATAGATGGGATTGGAAGCATGGTGTTGTCAAGTGACATATACAAAGTTACAAGGTTAAACAAGAAAGTATAGGGAAAATTAATCTCCCCAGCTCTGGTCTAGGGTCTTAAACACATAACTGTCCTCTCCTCTTGGATCCCAATTTGAAACCCATTATATTAGAGTGCATGGAAGATAATCAAGAAGGGTTGTCTAATCCCGCACTGAAAGAGCAAAAAAAGCCTAGTTATGGAGAGATGGAAGGATAAGACACAGCAGAACTTCAAACAAGTGCTCTAGAGGGTACTGGGTAGGTATCAGAGACTTGTTGGAGCACTGGTGGGACAGCAGTGTGTATCAAAGCACAGAGGGGAAACATGAGGGATAGTTTAGACCACATGTCAAGAGGGGCTGTTTTAGGGAAGAAAAATAGAAATGGAAGAAGCAGTATTAATCTGTAGGGGGGTGATAGCGGGAAAGATATTCTCACCCTTACAGCTTTATTAGAGATAGCTTTCCTTGCAAACATCACCAAAAAAGGAGACTAGACAATGCCAGCTATTTTCTACAGCAAAATTACCATATAGAAAACCACAGGGAAAATGCGCGAGACCACAAACTGTAAACAAGCTGAGCCACTGGCAGGCTTAAAAACCAATGTTTTTTTAAAGTGTATGTTAAAACCAACTTTGTTTACTTAATTGCAGTAGAACATTGTATTTTCCTTAAGAGAAAATTGAGAAAACCTGGAGGGTGATTCTGTGGTTTGCAATAAATAAACACAAATGTGAAATCGAACACTACCCAAATTACAAAAGCTAAGTACATGAAACGCCCCCAGTGCAAACTTGTCACTCAAGTGCCAACTGTCAAGAGTTGGATACTTTTCATAAAGCATAGTTTTAGCCTTTATCTTAATGTCAGTGCTTTGTTATGATTGACCTTCTTCTGGCTGGAAGCCCACTTAAACTAAACAATGCTATTCTGTTCTGAAGAGGGCGAATAGAGAAAGCATTGTTACTTGGTAAAATGGCTTTGGACTGCATCCCAGATGGGAAGGAAGTGGTGTAATTACTGTACTCAATACAGAGCACTGTAGGGGCATGTAAGGCAACCGGTCTGCAGCGAACGAGGAGCAATCCTACACCTCTGCTGACTGTGAGACTCTACTAACCGAGCAATTTTCGTATTATTGTTTTATTTGTTCTGCTTAAGCAAAAAAATCTGCACTTGACCACTGTAAATCAAAAATTCAAACCAGGCGCTATAAGCAAATAAGGGAAAAAACTTAAAAGAGCCTGCTCAGCTCCCAGTGGCTGTTTGACTGTGCTCACCATTGCCAAACTAAGCCTTTTTTTTTTTTTTTTCTTCTTTACCTGTAGGAGGTAAACTATATTCTGTTCCAAATGCCACAAAATTATTTTCTGATTACAGCTCTATTAGATATAGTCTCTGCTGTGAAATGTGTCTGATCCTAATGCTAGAATCTCTGCTTTTGAACTCGTCACAAAGTAACATATAAATGGTATTTTAACAGATGTATTTATTACAATATGCATTTCCCTGAACGCTTTTTATAAAACAGCATAGGAAGCACATTCATTACAAAGCTTTACCATATTGTGATGAGAGAATTCTCTTTTAAGTGGAAAATGAACTCAGTTATGCTATTGTGGTTCAGTTTTATCTTAAAAGCACCTCAACAGAGAAGTGGGGAAGGTGAATTACTCCAGATGCTGTATCTTCCCATTGTGAGAGATGCTTTTTGCCATGCACGGCTCAGTCGTAGCAGAAATGGGCAAATGACATGGGAGGAATTATTATTGCTATTCTACAGAGAAGTAACGTAGACATACAATTACTCACAGTCACCTGGGAGACTTGACGTAACCAGGAACAGAACGCAGCCTCCTGAGATGCAATCCAGGTGCTTTCCTCCCCAGGAAAAGCTCCAGTTTGGACAAAGACTGCATTATGCTGAGTGCCATCCAAAAATGAGACATAGGCAAGGTCCCCATCCCAACAGAAGCCCCCCAGGACAGAAGACTGTAAAGCGTTCCGTGTGGATTTAATCTTAGTTCAGGAGCTCTGCCTCGTGATGTAAGCTGTATGAAGTGAGGTGTAGCCTCACTTGAAGGATATGAAGTGCAGTGTGTTCAGGACTAATCCAAATATCTAGGGAAGTTAGTAAATACATCCTAAAACATACCTTTGCCTTGCTAGTCTTACGGGGTTTGATTCCGTTGAAGAGCTAAACCAGATGCTTCTTTTCAGCCACATACCTAGGTGTTTTGGTGTTCTAGTTAGTATTTTTGCTGCTGGTTTGTACCAGCCCCTGGGATGTCTTACATTGGTGTGCTTGGCGTGGCTGATGGAGTGGGTAGTTCTGATGATCATTTGCACTAACATTTACCTTATGTTAATGCCAGGGTCTAGCTTTCCTTCAAAAATATATAAGAAGTGGTTTGTAACCCTTGCCTGACTCTGGCATTGAGCGCATCTGTAAGTTACTCTCTTCTGGAGGGGCTTTGCCCCATTTTTATGCAGTCCCTGTTAACAGCTCCTTGGTCTTGAAGCAAGGCACAGCCTGGATGGGTTAACTCCACAGAGGGTGTGACCCAGTTGAAAAGAGCTTCCTAACCAAAATACTTTTAATCTGGCTGCAAAAAGTGTTGGGATCTGGTGAACACATACAACCCTTCCTAGGGAAAAGGCCGAAGTGGTCATAACTTGGGAGAAAAATACTCTGCCTTGCCTGCAAGGTGTGACACATCTTCTCTCCTTTCTTATACTGAATCATTTGGTTTTTGAAGAGGGAAACCATAGGTTTCACATTTAAATAAAAAGCACCCTGGGTCCCATTTGTTTTTCACGCAATTTTATTCTCTAGAAGTAACATGGAAAAACTGGAAGTACCATGTTTTGAATGGATGCTTTGTTTCAATGTGAAAGAGGCAGCTCCAGAAGATTTCTGGATCCCTGATGTGTTTTTGAACGGCATCCAAAGTTTGGGTCAGGATAGACAGGAAGCCAGATGGGGATGTTTCTGTACTTTCTGAGTCAAATTGCTTCCCATGCTACAAGGAGTTTTAGTCTCTGGAGAACCCAGCTGCAATGGACTCAGAGCTTTTAATTCCTGTAACGCTGACAGATCTACCAGCCACTGTGCTGAAGACATGCTCTTGCCTGGTGGAGCAGACAGTGGTATCCTGCATGTTTGGATGGGTGTTCATCCCTGGAAAACTTCTGTGAAGACATATGTGTGGTCCAGTAGGAGTGAAAGATTTGGTGCCATATGCAGAAAGATGTATGTTTCCATGCATATGGTGATTATTTGAGACAATCACTGGCTTAGTGCTTAGCTTTCCTAGGGGACCATTTTTTCATGGTATCTGGTGTTTTCTAAAGGCCCATGCACTTAGACAGAGGAGCTGGAAGTCAGCCATGGTGATCAAAATTAAATGGAAAAAGATGCAAGTTTTCCAGATTTTTTTTTCTTTTTTTTAAGGATATTCATTTTACTGTAACATTTTTACAGAGATCATCATTGACGTGCACAGAGGCATTTTAGCAAGGAAGCATTCTACCAGCGTGGCTGTGTTTTATTGCTGGTGGAATTATTATTAGATTAGGGAGAAGATTGCAGCCAAGGGAGGGAGGATTTGAATGGGAGCTGGAATTTGGATAGATCTGAAGGGGACGACTTATTGCTTGAATTGCTGCTGGTAATGAAATTTCTTTTGACTAGTCAGAGGGAGCTGCTGGCCTCCAGTACACTGATTATATCTGCAGTGCTCAGGTTGCTATTGGTTGAAGATAGGGAATTCAAAAGGCTCCATCTTAATTTTTTTTGCTTAGGCTGCATGTTGGTTATATTCGAGCAACAACATGCAGAAAGTGAAGTGCGTTCCTAACAGCAATGTTTGGGGCATTGAACACTTCACTGGCAAATCCCGTCACCCAAACCAAAGACGAAATTGATTGAAAACACTGAAGACAGGGTGTTTGGTGCGTTTCATGCCTGTCCTTTGCGTTTCCAGGGTGGGCGTGCGGCTGCCAGCTGTGCCCCTCTGCACCCGCAGGGCTGCTCCTCCCAGGCTCAGCAAGGGCACGGTCCCTGCACGTCTGCTGCCACCGTGGCTCGGGGCTTCGTAGGGCTCTGGTGCGCAATGCTGGACGGGCGCTGGGGTCCCCAGGTAGGGCTGCTGTGGGTGAGAGGACAGACGGGGACTCTCCCCTCCTTCCGTTGTCACGGGGAAAAATTGGCCCGTTCTGGCAAATTTTCAAAACTCTGGAGGCTGAAAGCACCAGTTCAGCGAAGACTTTCCAGAGCTTTGGAAGACCACCTCCTGCTCCCTGGCTGAGACTTGTGCGTGGTTTGAGCAGCCAAGGCAAGGTGGGTCCTCGGGGAAATGGGCCAGTGCTGCCCCGTCCCTGAGCCCTGGGAGCTGTGGGCAGCCGTTTTCCAGGTGTGGTCTTGGAGGGAGAGCCAGACGTACGTTGGGTGAGCTGCTCTGACCCAAGGTACGGCATTTGCCGTACACGTCACGAGCAGGGCCACGCCATGCAGTTTGGGCAAGAAGCTGAAGGGCTGGGTGCGACAACTTGGGAAATGCTCTTTCTTGCTAGCACAGTCTCATGCGAAAATAGATCAGGTTTTAATTACTGTCCCCCCGTTCCATACTGGCCCATTAAAAGCAGCTATCTCCTTTTGAATGGTGAGCATTGGAGCGTTTTGGGGATGGGGGGGGTTATTTTTATTTTTTTTGCCCCCCAACCTACTTTAATTAATTTTCAAGATGCTGGCAATTGACATGCATTATTTATACTGCTGCAAACCTCGCGTTTGGGATGAGAAATCCTACTGCCAGGCTGCCTGCTTCTAATAAGCATTCCTTTCCCTGCATTATCTCCTCGCACAGCCCAGGGCTGCTCTTGCCAGGGGCCCAGCTGGTGTTACTCGATGACTTTGTGGCGTGGGGAGCCTGGCTGGCGTAGCGGATCCGCTAGCTCGCGCGTTGCTCATCAGCGTGGACACGGGCTCCTACACCAGCAAAAGGAGGGGGGCGAGGCAGAGGCAGGAAGCGCCGTGGGATTGAGTGACAGAAGTCCTGATTTTCCGTGACCTGCTGTCTTGTGTTGCTACTTGAACCTGTGCAACCTGAATTTAAAAACGTTTCTATCTTCCTCCCCCTGCCACGCAGTCTGGATGACAACAGAAGGTGAAACAGGACGACAACCAGCGCAGCCTCCGGAACAAAATGCTTTGAGGTTCCCAAATCTGTCTCTGTCACACTGGATCAATTGCCAGGGCCTACGCCGCCACCTCTTTTTGTTCATTTGGAAGATAACTCATTCCTTAACAGCTGAAATGGCTTCTGACAAACCTCTCCTTTGAAAACTGTGCTCAAGGACACTACTCTTGCACTGTTTGCACAGTCAAAAATATTCTGGGGAGGTTTTTTTTCCCCTCTCTTTTATCTGAGGCAGCATAATAAAATACCTTAGATAAACAAATTTATTCTTGGAGGGATGTTTATTAAGCACTGGCAATCCCTATAATAAATAATTTCCCTGGGAGGAAAAAACAAAACAAAACAAAAAAACATGTAGAAAGTAGGCCAAGGAAATTATTTGAGTGCGGGGGATAACACAGGGAGCGGGGGCTCCTCTCGGCTGCGGGGGGCTCGGATGCTCCCGCAGTGCCATCTGCAGGGGAGCCCCCGGGGGGCACGAGGACCTGGGCTGGGGTCTCCCATCATTAGATACCCATTTTCTGAGGATTTGGGAAAAGCAGAGAGCACGCGGCACAGGATCCCCCGTGGGAGACGCTTTACTGACACATGGTAGAGGGTCCCGAACAGCTTAGGCTGTACGTCACTAGCTGGGTGAACAGTGCAAGAAATCAAGGAATAATACGTGAGGATTACTGGTCTTTTCTGTTAGCACAGAAGCTGAACATGGGTTCCAAGGTGGAAGGTGCGGGGGAAAACGGTTCATGTCAGTTTGAGACAGATATTTTTGTTTTCAGTTTTTTCCAGTGAAATGAAAACCACAAAACTTTCGTTTTGGGTCAACCTGAAATGTCCAGTTAGGTCCAAAATGAAACATTCTGGTTTCATTTGAGGTTATTTAACTCCTGCTTTTCCTCTTTCCTCTTAATTTATGTGAGGAAAAAAAACCCCACTTCAAACTGAAGAGCCAAAAAGTTTATTTTAAAAAATATTGAAGGGATACACTTCATCCTTCCCAAAATGAGTTCTTTCATTTTGAAGTGTCCTGAAATGCAATGTATTTTTCTTTTTTAATGGTTTCCCTCCTAGCAGCAAGCTGCCTGCCTCCTACCCTCTTTGCTTCAGCAACAACCGTTTGCCGAGTTCATCTGCCGTTCAGTTAGATCTCTCTAAAAATCAGTTTCTCAGCAAATTTATTATCTGTCAAACCTCTAATCTCTTTTCTTGAATGAACACACCATTTTACTAGTAAAGAACCGAGTTACAAAGTGACATGTCCCAGATTACTTTAAAAAATGTGTGATGGTTCCCCTGGGACTTAGTCCTCCATCCTACCTTCCCGCAGCCCTTCTGTCCTTAATAGCTGCAAACACCCGTGCCTCGGCGAGCTGATGCGTAGTGAAAAATAGCTATCGTGTAATGTGGCCGCACAAGGATGCAATGCTCCAATTGTGGGAGGAAATTGGGTGAATTCTTTTTTCTTTGAGAAGCCACTCTGATAAATGATGTCCACTGCAGAGGCTGGCTCTGTAGGTGGTCTGGCCACCAAACACAGCCGAGCTCCGGGGAAGTTCTGGAATGTGAAAGGTGAAGATGATCCTTTCAGCTTTACTGCCAACAACTGATTTTGAGGTTTCTGTGTTGGCTGAGGTTAGAGAAAGCTCCAAGAAGGTATTTTGGCCTGTGCAGAGGAGAGACTGGTTAAGTTTGATACAGAAGGTGTGAACTCCAAGAAGACTCGGATGAGCAGAAGCGTGGCAGCACTAGGCTATATGTTCTCTGTGCACTTTGGGATTTTCAAAGAGGCGAGGGGATACCAAAACCCCACTGAAATTTATTCTTGCCATAGGAGTAGGTCTTTCTGGAAGCTGACCTACAGCAGCTTGATTTGACCTTCTCGCAGGTTGCTCTAAACCTTGCACTGTGCCGTTTGTAGGTGTGGGGAAGCACACAGGCTGTTTCTCTCTGGGATGCTGCTTCAATTGCTCTTTGGCCATCTGCTAGCTCTGGAGTTTGTCCGTAACAACTGGGCAGTCACTGACTGCAGTCTTAGTGTTCTTGCTATGAGTCTTCCATCTGTAATGGGGTTTTTGTGTCACCTCGTTTTCTAAGGAAGAGCCTGGATTTAACACCAGTTACACCAGGGCAATCTGAAGGGCCACTGCAGGCAAGAATGGATGGACAAGTTGTTCTGACTCTGGTTAAAACTATGCCTAAACTTAAAGTACAAACGGGAAGGGGTTTTGGTCTGTGGGAAAACCCAGCTTTTCAAGGAATGAAGATGAAGTTAGAATGCTTGTTACTGAGAGACACAGGGACATGGGCTGACTTTTCATCAGTAGATATCAAATACAGAGCAATATGCTTTATGCAGGCAGGAGCTGGGGGTTCCCATAGGTCAGGCTGGGACAGATCCTGAGTGAAGGTGAAATAGCAGCTCCTGCTGGTGAGCGTGCACTGGCTCGGGAGGTGGTTCAGGGTGCCTGAATGTTGCTGGTGATGCCCGCACTCATGAAAGAGGGCTTTCCACCTCCGTGTGGATGCGAAGCAGTGGGAAGGCTGTTATTGCTGTTGAGACACTGCAAGCAATCTCAATTCTGGGAGTGTTCTGAACTTTAAGGTATTGAGGTGGAGAGGGAAAGGAGAGAATCAGAAATGGAAAGAGATTAATTCTTGAAGCCTGTCTGCATTTTTTTACATAAATTTTGCTCTGCATCTGGACGTGTAAGGCACAGGCTACAAAAATCCCTGCTTCTGCTGTAGGCAGAGCAGAAGATAAATATATATGGATGAATAAACAAGGCAAGTAATCCAATCTCATTGCTAGTATTCAGTTCCTGCACTGTTGCTCTAGGCAACCAGCTTGAGTGGGGATATTGTCTATAACCTTAAAAACTGATTATAGGCTACTTCACTGCCTCATACTGTCTTAAAGAGGATTAGAAGAGAGTGTAAAGCTGGCTTAGGCACTATGTTAACAAAGCCTCAAAGGCATCTGCAGATTTCCTTGTTCACGAAGTGATTAACTTATTTAGTAACTGTGAAAAAATGCGAACGTTTGGGGAGCCAGGCTGGTAATAATTAAGAGATGTAATTCTGCCGTCGTGAGCCGTGCTTGGGCTGACAACTGTCTGCTTCCCACGAACGCATCCGGCTTTGTTTCGGAGGCGTGGGGTTGTTTTCTGTTCGGGCTCGTACAGGTTTCCTCCATTGTTTTTCAGCTGGAGGGGAAGGAGCGTGCACAGTGGAGAGGAGGGGGGCCCCAACTGTCCGTAGTGCCTTTCGCCATTCCCCAGTGCCGTCCGGTATCCTGACGCGTCGCTGCAGACACCGCGGTGGGGCATTCCAGATGAGTGGCGGTGGGTGTGCTGGGACAGGGCTGGTGGCCTGCGCCTGCGGGAGGAAGCACGCACCAGCACTTTACTTCCTCCTTCACCTGCTTTTAATCTAAAGAATAAAAATGGCAATTAAAAACAACACCCTTATCCTGAGCTGAAGGGTGCTGGTAAAGGCGAAGCAGCCAACGGAGGGGTGCCAAGTGATTGTAAATGGTCGGTGAGCCAGTCCTGATTTCGGTTCTTGACACTTTGACAGCAAATGCTTTTCTTTGATGATTACGAGGCTGGCAGGCCCACCGGAGAGGGTTGTGATGGGGTCCTCATCTCAGATAATGCTAACGAGGAGCTGGCATGAAGCCCCTGTACTGTCCTGGCTCTTGGTCCGCTCTATGTTTAGCTTGGTGCTGGGATCCCATCAGCGGGTTTGAACTGAGGCACTGGTTCCCAATGGAGAAATCCCACAAGGCTGTGGCAGGAGCTGGTGTTGCCCAGAGGTATGTTTGGGTAAAGACTCATCTGTCGTCCCTCTGCTCTCATGGAAGCTTGTTTTCAGCTTTTGAGACTGACGGGCATTTGTGGCCCTCCATGGGCAGGAAGAATAACCTCTCGTGTGTGATTGCACACAGGCAGATCGTGGTCCAGAACCACATGGGGATGGATCACCAGATATCATTCGTTTTATCTCCAGCCTAGGGTGCTTTCTGTCTGATCACCTCAATGCACACTCACTCTGATTTATAAGTGTCCCTCCTCTGCTCAGGTTGCTTTTGTAATTTAAAATAAAAGCAGGTTTCTTTAACAAATTCACAGGAAAAGTCCAAGTACATAGTATGACTGGGAATAAGTGTATCTCTCCTGGTTCTGAGAAAGGTATCTTTCTTAGTAGGCAAATGTTTGTACTGTGAAGAATAAAAAAATAAATACAGGGTAGACCAAGTTTTCTGCAAGCCTCCAAGCTCTCATCTTTTTAGTTTGGAAGGTTAGAATGATCACAAGTCTCAAATAAGTCATATTTTAGGAGAAGAGGTTCTTTCTGTGACAGTTTTCTGTCAATCTTTCCAAGATCACCTCCACAGAAGTTTTATAGAGCTTGTCTGCTCCAGTCTTGTGTTGCTTTTATGGGTATCTGGCCGCATCTTCTCAGATCTGTATGCAAATTCATGTGCTTATTCATGACTTTTGCTTCACATATAGACTCCTTATAAACATATCCAGGACACGCGTGACAAATCACTGGTTCCTCTAGGCTTATTTCTCAAGAGAGTCCCAGCATAGCCTTAACTACATTCAGAAATAATATTTGTGCAGGTGATAAGCCATGACTGCACACTCATGTAGGTGAAGGAAGGAGAGCTTTAATAAAAATGTCTGATTGTAGCCATCAATATGCTGCACAGTTTTAAGTATTTGCTCTATACACGAAGGAAGTTTCCTGCTCTACTTGCTAGCATGGTGCCAGCTGTAAGATCTTCCTTCCCTTTTCAAAAGTGATTAGTAGTGGTGATTTCAGTTGCCCAACTTGATTGTCTCATTAGGGTTGGATCTCACAAATGTCCAGCACCATGTGTCTGACAAGGAAGTCTTTTTAGAACTGAAAATATACAAAATCGTTGGGTACTGCTGGATATCTTGACTTGTATCTATCCAGAAAGTAAACCAAGTAAAAGTAGTTTGAAATAATGCCAAACGCAAGTCTTTGACTTCACTGTGTTCTCAGTTTGTGAAGATCCTTGAACATCACAAGGATGAAAGACAGATCTTGAAAGTTAAGATAAACACCGTCACCAGCACTTCGGGTTTGGATCCTTCATTTTTGTCAGACCTGGCCTGGCCAAGCTGCAAGAACTCTTCTATTGATGCATGGCCCATACTTCACTTAACACTTCTAACTTTTTCCCCCCAGGTCAATGTTCTGTTGTTTAATGAGATGATTTCATGATTTCATACAGAAGTTCCATGAAAAGCTGGCTTAATAATGGAAAAAATGAAGTGATAAGAGAATTCCCTGTGTCTCTATGGCACACTATATCAAGCTCTTTACCATCCCAGGTTTACAGGTGTGTAAAGCAGCAGGAAGATGAGAGTAATGTTTCGGAAGGGAAAACAGCCACTCCGAAGAAGTAACATAAGAATGGTTTCAAAGCAAGAATGATTTAAAGAGAGGGAATTAAATGCTTCATATTGAATCAATATGGGAAGGTGCATGAGGCCTGTTAATAGTCCACGAGCTTTCTGCTAGTGGATGGAGATATGTTTGATCTCAGAAGAGTGAAACAGCACTTTGTTTCTTCCATCTCTGTTTTCCTGTTACTGCTTCAGCCCCAGATAAAGGATGGGATGTTCAAAATCACACAGCCTTGACCTGTTCGCTTTGTCACCAAATTCAACTGAAACATTGAAAATTCTGCCTGCCTTTCTATTTCTGTCTTTCCCACGAGAGGGGAGGGAATTAATGAGAGTGAACGGAAAGGCAGCACTATTGCTTTAAGGAAAACAATTAGAGACCTGTGTGTGCTTCCCCGCTTAGCTTCTCACAGGAAAATAGGTGCTTTCAAATGCTGCTCTGGTGTTAACAGCTCTTCTGAATCTGTCATTGTAGCTACGTGTGTTTCATTCAGCATCTCTGGAAGAACCTGAAGTAGCATCTTATGGATGAAGAATCTCCATTTTAACCTCTACAAATGTCAATTGTTCTAAAGCTATATGCAGCACTTAGCATCAGGGCTTACTCACCAATTATTAACAGCATCCCTTGCTACACTTGAAAATACATTCTCAATAAGTGTTGGCTGGAAAACAGCTTAAGTACTTAGTAGTTGTTCCAGTCCTATCTAGTTTCTTCCCCTCCTCTCCTTTTCCTTGAACCACTGTGCATTAACAGTTTTCCCATAATGATATAATTTTATCCACTTTCCAGCAGACCAGAAACACTTATTATGTGTAGTGGCTCCCAGGCTATGGCATGAATTCATCTGGGTTAGTGGATCCTCATCTTTAAAAACACTACGGTAGGCAAGGTGTGAGATTTTTCTATCTTGATTCATGGGACCTGCATTTATGTGGAGCAAAGACTAGTCTGCTCCTTTCACGTGTGTCTGGGCAACGTCAAAAGGCAATTACTATTTTGGTTTGGACTTAGAGGTGACTTGGCCAAGAGATATTTCATACCTCACGATCTGCTTCTTTCAGTCGTGTCCCTGAAGTTAATTTGCTTGGGATATGGCTGGCATCCAGCAGCAGTGGGTACCAGCATGGGAATTGGTGGGAGGAGTGCTTACATCAGGTGAGGTCCTCCAGATGTTGCCTGAGGAAGTGGCTTCACACAGCCCACTCCAGCCCAACACCTGTGTTCATTTTCAGGGAATCTGTGGGCATGTGGAGACCTTGCAAAGGAGAGAAACAGAACTAGGGTATTCAGTATTCAAGAAATGCACTGCAATTTCATTTTCCATGTACCTAACGGCGTGTAGTTCCTGCTAAGACCTACACCAGAGGGGCTGATTTAGATGCCGCAGGGGGAACGTTTCTCTGGATGTGCAGTGGTGTGCATCGCACACGCAGATGTCTCTTGAAGAGCAATAGCTCCTTATGCAAGGGCTGCTCAGCAGGGTGAAAAAGCAGCAGCCTTCATGTGTTTCATTATGAGAGTCCTGGAATAACACTTTAGGCCTGGTTTAAAGCCACATTTTTAATGAATGAGTAATCTCTTCTCTTCCTCTCTTTCTAAAGTGTTAGCTCCTCAAAATGCAAAGGGGAGAGGCAGGGAAATTATTTACCTTCCAGCTGGAGGGCTGACCAGCAGATCTAGAGTAGGAGGTTGACAGGTTGAATATGTCACCGGCTGCTCGGGCAGGGAGAGAGATCCTGCTCCTTCCCTTCAAGAAAAACAGACGTGCTCCCTCCACCTGTGAGGAGAATACCAACGTGAATCATTTCATCCCTTCCTCCTCACGGGAGTCATTTATGTTGAGTTTTAAAGCTGTTCCGCAGCTGAAACTCAATCACCCGTCCATGCTCTCCTTTAGCTGTAGATGGAGCTGCTGGGGGAACTGGGTGCCTTCCAAAGCAAACAGCCTGTTCCTGCGGTCCAGCCAGGCTGCAGCAGCTGCAGCGGGAGAGGGGGAATATTAAAGACATCGAGCTGGGTTTTGGTTGAGCACCGGCAGCTCCTCTCTGGGGATGAGCTGATGCTCCTCCAGGTACACTCATCAAACTGCACATGGTGTGGCGTGTGGGAAATGGTTAAACAAGATAAACCCCACCACCCAGCAGGAAATGAATGAGGGTACTGGGTACAAATATCACCGCACATCATCCAGACTGGTAGCTGTGACATCTCTGGCTTTGGGCCATTTCTCATGCTCTCCCAGTTCTACCTGCAGGGAGGGGCTATGAGTTGCCTTGGGTTGAACCTTCACCTCAGACCTGGGGATGGTCTTTCAGCAGAAGTCATGGGAGCTTTTCCTCATTGAAATAGCTTAACAAAATGGTGTGGTATGAGAAATGGTCTTTCTATGGAAAAAAAGTTGTGTAAATTGCTTGCGTGGCTTATGAAATGCTTGTGTTCATTTACACAGACTGTAAAATGTGTTTTCACAGTAACATTAGCCTGAAAGGGAGATCTGGTTCCTTTGCTGCTATGCAAAATCTCTCTTATGAACTCACTGCAGAGTGAATCCCCATAATTTCCTTGACTGTTCCACAGGAAATAGCTGCAATAGGAATATTTAGTTGGCGTATTCTCTTTTAGCCATACTTTCACCTCTCTATTCAGTATCCTTGAAATCTTTGTATTTGCTCACTTGTAAGCTGTGGCAGCTTCCCAAGGAAACAAGTTATTTCAGTAGGTGGGATGTACTTTGTGGCTGTGTTCAGTAACGCTGAGGCCCAGGGTCTTCAGGCTGGGACAGTCGCCCATCATGAGCAGGTAAAAAAATCTACTTTTATTCCCCAGGTGTGCAGGGCAGGAGGCCGAGATTTTTTTCCAGCTGTAACAGACATTTCACGTGGCATCAGGCAAACCATTCAGTTTCTCTTTACAATATTTCTCCACTCTGCAGCATGTATTACAAACTTTATCTGTTTTTGTCAGCTAAGAACAAGTTCTTTAGGACAGAGGATTTCTTCCTATGTTTATTTGTAGTTGTGTCATAATTAGGGTCTCTGGGTATTGCCCTAATTCCCACTATAACATCACCAAATTATACTTGAATAAATTACACATCATGGATATTAAATGCTCAGCTCAGTTTCAGTGCAAAATAAAAAGCTCAGATGATGGTAACTTAAACTGGCATAAAATAGCCAGCATTACGCTTGTAAATACTTAATTTGCAAATGTTTAGAGAATTAGGCACCTGCTATAAATCCTTATCATGGGCTTTGCACCCTGTCGGTAATCGGTGAGCTATATCTCACTTCATTATACATAAATGTGTAATTTTCCAAAAGCATAAATGTGGCCTCCAAGGGCACGCACATTAATAGCGTTCGAATGAACCAATTTGTTTCCTACCCAATGTGTTTATCTTCCAGCTCTTCGTTGCGTGTGCCAGCGGAAAGGTTAATGGCTCAAAGTTCCCTGTCAAATGATGTACTGATTTAACCTCGTGGTGTCTGGATTTTTCATTGTCTTTGGCCTTTATCATGTTGAAAGTTAACATCTGCATCCTGTATGCTGGCTGGGATGTAAGAGGGTTTCTTTAAATTATTGCACATGTCCAGGATTAAATGGGATCCTGTTTCCCTCGTGCTCGTTGTGGCCCTGATTCATTGGGTAGATGATGCTTTGGGAGCACTTGAGCTTGCTTCAGCAGAGACTTGGTGCCATTTGAAACACATTAATAGCCACCGGAGCAGCTGGGTCTGGTCACCGGCCGATAGTCAAGCAGCTCTTAGCTGAGTCCATGCACGGCATTCCCAAAGTCAGGGGAAATACCTGGGCAGGAGTGAAAGCAATATATGGCCTGAGAGGTAGTACAGCGTAACGGAAGGGATGAAATGTTAGGTGGGTGCTTCCAGTGGTGTCAGAACCACAGTGCAGCACATCTAGTTAAGGTTGTGCTACAGTTTGTGAAGAGTTGATGTTAACCAGGCTCAATTTTGACAAACTGGGGGGCAAACCATGTGTTCGAAAAACAAATCTTATGCAAAATTTTGCCCAATTCTGATGAAAAATCAAATGAACCGTGCTTTTTCTCCACTAAGATACTGGTGTTTTGTAAACGCTGAACTTACCATAAATCAAGAAAGGGAAGTCCAGTTAAAAAACCCACAGCCAAGCAGGGGGAGGTCTCCTAGGGTTCAATTAAAAAAATTGCTGGTGTCCATCATTTTTGAGGAAGAAGCCACCTGCAAGCCTCTGTGAGGACTACGAATACAACCGTATTCCCTGTGAACCCAGTAGCTGATGGTCTCAGTACAGTCGGGTAGAGCTGAGAAGGTATTTAGAAATGAAGCAGTCATCTCCCTATCTTGAGGGAAAGCCGGAGAAAAGCCTTCCCAGAGGTGCATGCTTTTGAACTCAAGCCTTGCGCTGATTTCTGGGTCATTGCATCTGCCGCCAGTGCTCAGCAAATGAGTCACCATTTGCACGTGTGAACGCAGCTCCGGAACAGGCTGCATGTTGCTCGCCCAGCGGAGGGGTATTTCTGAATGCATCAGCAGCTGAACCGGGGATGACGCGTTGCTGCTCACAGCAGAATTGTTGGCTGAAGTAAATTGTTAAGCAAAAGCTGAGAAATACTAAATGCACTTGGAGAAATGAGGTTTAGTGCTGAATGGTGTGGAAGCAGGGATAAAGGGAAATGAAACACGTGAACATCATTTCCAGATAGAAGCAGTCAGTATTTTTGTATGCAGATGTCCAAGAAAGCCATCTAATTGACGATATACGTTTAAAGACGGGTAGAGGTAGAAGTTATCCTGATGCTCAGGTGTCTGACCCAAGCTCTACCAAAATTAATATTCAGCCTCTCCAAAAATGAAGATGTTTCTTTAAGTGCTTAAATGCGACTGCAAGCGTGGCATTTTCAAGGCAACTCGCGTGAATTAGGAGCAGAGCCATGCTCAGTGATAATGCACCTCCTTAGGCGCCCAAATTTGAAAACTGCAGCCCAATTAGATATGCTCCAATTATTACTATTATTTGCAACTTAACAGCTGTCATTGAAGGCTCAGGACAGCTTTGTTCTGGATGCTGTGAATACATAAAAGAAGAAGAAAAAAAAATAACCTGAAGGCGCTTAAAATCTCTGCCTGAGAGACACTGAATAACTGCAGCTGGCTGGGAGGCAGAGGTGATGGGAAGATAGCTGTGAAACATTTGATCAAGTCTCAAAAGAATGCGGTGTTGTCTAAATCTGGACTCTGAGCTATTACAGCAAATAAGTAGCATTAAGTAGGCAGGAATGGCTGTCTCTGAGTGCAAGGAATATTTATTTCTAAGCTTGAGTAATAATTACCGTGGTGAAGTCAATGAGTTTTAAAGGAAATAATTAGGCCACAATTACAGAGGTGGGAAGAAAAGTCAAACCCCAACCATGCAAGCTCCCTCTTCCTCCACTAACCTCTCCCTTTCTTTCCTTGCTGTCCACTTGCTGTGTTAATCTGGAATTTGAATGAAAATTTAAGTGTATCTAAATGTAGCCTTGCCCCTGGGAGAGGGAGTGGATGTGTCATCAGGGATCTGTCAGAGTCAATAACATTTCCCCCGCAGCCCGGAGCGGTGCCTCAAGATCTAACATTTCTGTCTGAATTATCAGCTAATGCTCTGACAAATTGCCTGTGATTTTTTTTTTTTTTTTTTCTCCGTGAGTGGATGTGCCTGGTCTGCAGATTAGGTAAACACCGCCTGGCCCGGGTGTGTAGCGACGGCCGATGATTTCCAGCCGGACGTTTCCGTCAAGCCGGGAGAGCTTTTGGGTGTCGGGGCAGCAGCCACGTTGGCACGGGGTACCCACGCTGGCTGCGGATGCTCTCGGGGTCAGGGCTGTTAGAGCTACAGGCGTACAAAACGCTGTAGCTGTTTAGGAGATACCCACTGACCGTGACAGCGTTAAACGATGGAGGTGGATGTTCAGGACCTGATAGTTTCAGTAGTGGAGCTGCAAATGAGGTTTTGCTCTCAGTGAACAGCTGGGGAAACCAAACTGGGTGGGTGTGAGCATAAGCTGTGTTGCTAAGATGGGCAGGAATGCTGGATTTTTTCCTTGCAGAAGGACATAGCTATTGGTGGCTTAGTCCTCAGACACATCAAAACTACCAGGTGATTTTGCACTTGTAAAATGAAGTCATCTTTGAGAGGAAAAACTGTACGGAAGATACTGCACAGAGGCACCCGAGGGGTTTGTTTGTCTGGCCACAAGATTCAAACACCTCTGGAACTAAGAAAGCCATCACCATCGGCTGTCTCATCTCAGGCTGCGTGAGATCCGAAGCGTCTGTTTGTGTACTTGCTGTAGAAGTGATTTTCCTTGAATCATGAGCTGGTTTTTAAACACTGTGGGCGTAGCGACAGTCTGTAATTCTGATCGCGAAATACGATCATGACTGAGGGAGAGGTAGGAGAAATTCTCATCTGAGCTGTCCTCGTGAAGATTTACATTAGCTGTTGCAAGTCTCTTCTCCACAGGTCGTGGGGTGGATATACTCTCCCTTCCTGGCCTTTTCCGCTGTCTCTGTTCACGTGCAAATCCCTGGCAGTGTTAACACCTCCTGCTCTGCTGCTCCTGCTTGGAACAGCCCTCTCAACCCCTCTGCAAAGGACTTTCCAGCGTATTTTAAATTCCAGCTGAAAACACGCTTTGCCCAGCCATTCCCCTTGCTAGTTATTAATTGACATGATAATGTAACTGGCTCTGCTCTGAAGTATTTGGGAATTCAGCAGCACTGCAGTTTTCCTTTAGGCTGTGAATTCTGGTGTCCCAAACCCATTTGAAATCAGTAGGATTTGGGTACTGAATTCCCTTAGGCTCCCTTTGCATATTCCAGTCTTTTACAGGACTGTGGAGTAGTAAAGGCAATGTGGGATACGTGACATTTTCTGTTGCCCTCTCTAGGGGCACGTCTAAAGGAAAATAAAACCTCTGGGAATACAGGAGCTGTGGGACTAGACACACACGCCATAAAGACACCGAGGGGCTTGACAGATGCGCGGTGGCACCAACCCGAGATATTCCTGTATACTTCTAGGAAGCCAAATGACTAAAAGGTAGAGATATTTATAATCTTCCTGAGACGTCCATATAAACATGCATAGCAGCCAGTAATAGAAATGCAGTTCTGGATTCTTTCTGAGCAATCGCAGGCTATGCACGCTGCTTTTCTATTACACGCACTGCAAAGATTTAAACAGGGAGGGATGGAAGAGGAAGGAGAGACAAAAGGCTTTGCAATCTACAGTATTGCACTTAAAACAATTATTAGTCATAAGTAATTAAAACAATGATACTTGTTATCAATAATATATATTACATAAATTAATATACATAAAGTTATTAAAAGGGCAATTAGTTGTGGAAATTACCACTTATGAAAAAATATTTTTCCACCTGAAAATCCTGATGGGCTATATGTAACATTTGAACTGCCCAGAATTAAATCCCTTTTGTTTCCACATAGCAGTATATGTGTAGATAAAACCTTTAAAATCTTGGAAGATAGGTTGCATTTTCGATAGACTGGAGATTTGGTAGTTACTGGATACTGCAAAGGCCACGGAACAGATGAAGGGAGATGAATGGGTCATTTGTTTCAAGAGTCCTGGTGTGTGGCCAAAGTTTGACTAAATACGGAAATAGTGGATGGCTTGGGCCTTCTATAGGGCAGCTGCGTCCTTCTCGAACCTACCTGCTGGGGACCTCAAAGGTAGACCTTTGGTGAGCCCTACAGTGGGTCACTGCGGTGGGAGTGAAGGTTTCTAGAGAAAGCTGTGGGGTTGGTTTGGGGTTTTTTCCTTTGAGGAAAATACTGCCTTTGGCTTGGCTGGAGGGTCCAACTGTCCCTGATCTAGGGGAGGGCAGCGGTGCTTGGATGAGGATGGGAACTGACTCAACAGGTAATGCCAGCGTTGGTGAGCAGTGCTGTTACTGTCCCATTCCCCCAGTCCAAGGGTAACACAGGGGCCAGCACGCAGGCTTTGGGAGACAGAAGCCTTAAGAAAACTGAGTCATGAACACATAAAGAAATCTTTTTGTGATTCTGCTACCTACTTTCACACTAGTTAGTGTAGGCAAAAATGCAATAAAGAATTTGCCAAGCGCGATACATTAAGGCTATTTCTCTTGCCATTAAAGTTTCATGTAAAAGTTCCACAGACAGGTCTTGGTCCTATTTATAGGTACCTTTCTTGCCTTCAACAATATTATTAAACTCTTTTGTTATAGAAAGCTAGTCTGAAAATGAGCTGACCTGGTAAATAAAACATAACGCTTGCTTTTGCTAGCATACTTCTTACCACAGAGCAATATACTGAAGAATATTTTCCCCATACGTTTTTGTCAACACATTATTGCATGTGTCTATTTAAGCAGTAAACCAGCTTGAGTACATTCCCAGCCCACTTGCTTTTCCTGTCGATTTGGGGTGGCGATTACAGAAGTCATCAGCAGGCAGTGCTGGGCAATTCCTGACCATGCAGGGGAGAAGGGAAGTTCATTCCTCACGTATTCTTAGGCAGCCCAAGCATCTGCTTGGGGTCTTGCGACCTTGAACTGCATCACGGCAGGTGCTTTGAGGAACTGTTTGAATGCTGCTTTGGGCCGTGGTGTGTGAGAGATGGTGCACAGGTGCTTCCTACCCTGCCAGAGAGGCTTGGTTGAGTCCCTTGGTGGCAATGCAGGGACAGAGGCTGCTTCTGTCCCATCCCCTGGCACCAAACCTTCTTCCTGCGTAAGGCGGTGCTTGTAGCTCCAGCCTCATGCTGCTGTGCGTTCCTCTGGGAGCTGCACGAGGACCGAGCACCGAGGGTAGTGCTCCTGCAGGATGGGTGGCAGCAGAGCCCGTGGGGTCATGCAAGTGGGGTGCAAGATGGAGGCAGGCAGCCCTGGCCATGGCCCTGCTGGGTGAGCTGTGCTGCAGAGCAGCTGGACGGGAAACCTGTTGGGGCCAGAGCGTGGGTTTGGGGTTTGCTTTGGATGTGTGGGCCATGCAGAGCTGGCATTAAAAGCATAGGTCCTTTGGGATGGACTGGGAAGAAGAAGCTGAAAGCAAATTTTGGAGGGGGTAGATCACTTCAGAGGTACATCTCCAAGTATGAGTTGGAGTCTCCTCAAAGACTAAAGCTATTTCTGCCCTTCACCAGCTTGGCTGAGCAAGATACATTATCGCTTCAACCATATCCCAATTTTTCCTCTAGTTCAAAGAGTCAACCTGTAGTATCTGCTACAATGAGACATGCTACCAAAAAAAAAAAAGTCTTCAAATGCTTGTTAATTATTCTGTTAATCAGGGGTTTCTGTTCCATATTATTAACAAGGCAAATTAAAGCAGGAGTCTGTGGTGCCCAGAAAACATCTGCTCAACTAAAATGAAACACTAAACAAAATGGCCCCCCTCTGTGGCTTGTTTTCATCTGGCTGTGCCTGCCTTCAGGAAGGTCTGGGGGGCTGCCCTCACCCCCAGCGAGAGCACCGGCGTGGTACGTGGCACGTACAGGGCAGATGCTCTCGTGCCGCGGTTTGCTGGGTTGTACCGTGCTCAGCCCTACGTGCTGGAGTAGGATGGTGTAAGCCAGAGACTGGGTAGGTTTCACTGCGCTGTGACGTTATAGTTGTGGCTTGACCTTGGTTTTGACTCCTTTTTCAGGCTGTTCTGAACAGTGGCGTTTTCACCTGAAAATGAGCATATGCTGGCCTTGATCACCCTGTTTGCAGAGGTAGTTTTAGGGGGTGCGTTGGTCTTAACCTCTGTTTTGGGATCTACTTCCAGCTCACGTTTGTGTATTTGAGTTTCTTTTCCCGCTGTGGCTGTGAGCATTTAGGTTTCAAAACTGAATCCTACTGTGTGGCCAGGATCTGTATCAGCTGTGCCTTCAAACTGTTTGTTCATCCTTAAAAATCCTGCTGCTCTGCTAGCCTGGGTGGAGCGGTCACTGCGTTGCTTCCGTTAGCTGATCTGAAATGCATTTAAAATGTTGCTGCTATGGAGTGTTTGAAAAGCTGTTAATGAAATTAGTTTTGGGACTTTTTCCCTTTTATTTACAAATAAAGCAAGACAATGAACTTGCATATCTAGACCCATCATCAGCCTTACTCTGCATCTGGTTACTGCTCCCCCAAGGTGTAACCAGGACAGTTGTGTAGAATACCTTGTGTAGCTGTCTACACCAAGAGTTAAAAAAATCCCTAGGCAGAAAATCCGTGTAATTGTGAGTGCTTGTGACCCTAATTTTCTGTACTCTTCTGAAAGTTTTTCCACATATATGCATGAAAATATATCTTTAGCCCATAAAAGACAGAATAATAGAATCGTTTAGGCTGGAAAAGACCTTGAGGATCATCAAGTCTGTTAACCTAACACTGCCAAGCCCACCACTAAACCGTGTCCCTAAGCACCACTTCTACGTGTCTTGTAAATACCTCCAGGGATGGTGATTCAACCACTTCCCTGGGCAGCCTATTCCAATGCTTCACAACCCTTTTGGTGAAGAAAGCGTGCTAATCTTCTCTGTATTGTTCCAATTTTTTAGCACATGTGCTGCTGAAGCATTCAGTTTGTCCAGCTTTCTATACCAGGAAAACATTTTGGATACTTTTGAAGTAAGCAACCAGTAAGAAGTTTTGATATTTTTCTATGTTTATAATACGCATTTAATAGCTCTCTCCAAGATGTTTGAAAACAAAATTCTTTCTCTGTTTGCTTATTAAGCTCTTTCCTTATCTGACAAAGTGTGGATAGTCTACTCCTGTTTCTCTTGCTTAGCAGCTTCAGGAAGCACGATGGTGTGTGTTGACTCTGGAGTTACTGGAATGGAACCAGATGCAATAGATAACGTATCTTATCTCCCAGAGGAGGATATAAACAGCCTTGCTTCAGAGTATAATCCAGCTGCGGGTTAGGGTGGGAGCTGGGCAGGAAGGGCTTTTCTCTGCAGGTTTATTAGTTCTTAATTTGTGTTACTTCTGTCTGTTCAGTTCCTTACAGCAGTGGTTTTTGGAGATGAGACGTGAATTTACACAGACTCCTCCTACATTGTCAACTCTGGCAATGCTAATACTCCAAAACTGGTATTCTTTGGTTCCTCTTGTGTCTAATACTAAATCTGAACTTGCTTACAATGATCACAGATAATAATCCCCCCGGAATTTATATGTAAATTCAGGGAATTCAGAAGCAGAGGTGCATGTGCCTGCATTGACCAGATTTTCTTGAAATCCTGTATTGTGCATGGGCTTCAAATATTCTTCCTGCATTTTAAACTCCCTTGTGAGGAGCTGGGCCAGCCTAGGAGCATAACAGTCTCCACGAAAAGAAGGCTGTTGCACAGCTTTGGTGTTTTGCTGTCCCAAATAATCAGCAAGTGCTTTAACTAGTTCCAGCTCTTTAAATAGTTTAAAACAAGGTACCTCCTTTTGAAATTAATATGTTTCAGTTCACATCCAACAAATGGGTGGATTTTATATTTTTACATTCAGAGCTTCTAAAAGTTCTCATAAAAGGAATTCTCAATATCACAACCAGAGAGGATTGTCCTTTACTAAAACATAGTGGAATGAAAAACTCGTGTGCTGGAGATTAAATCCTCTACTGGTTTGTGTGGACTCAAGACAGATTAATCACATTTTAGCTCAGCTGAAAAGATACCCATGAATTATGTTCCTAGCTAACCGCACAGGGCTACACCTATTTTTCAAAGGCACAGAGGAAAACTACTCTAGATGACTCGGTTACAAGTCGAGCAAGTTATTTTCAGTGCTGCCTCATAAAGAACAAAGATAAGAACTAGAGAAAATGAAATCAGCTGGGGAGGGAAAATGGACTGTTAGCTGAAACTTTGTCCCCACTACTGGTTTTCAGCGGTGGATACGTCTGTGTGGCTTCACTGTGCAGTTGGTGGTGGGCAGTCTGGGAAGTCATGGCAAGCCAACCACCCTTAGCTGGCTTGTGTTGTTTTATTAAATGCTTCCTTCGTGTGTGTTTTGTTCGTAGTGTGAACTATAGATATATCTAAGGAGGATTCCTACTGACTCTGGAAAAGTCATTTGGCAGTATAAATCCCTATGAATGTTAAGTGCAACGTGCTACCCATGCAAGGCAGGGATAGAGACACAGCATCCAAGCTGGAGCATTGAACACTGTCTTACTTCTTGACTAGTGCATCAGTGCCATCATCAGGGTGGCTGAAAAACAGAAGTTCCACATGACTAACTGTTGGTATCTGCACTGGAACAAAACTGGAATAGTGTTCATGAAGCAACATGAAGTGCGCCTTTCAAGATAACCACACAGCTGGCAAATAAGAGGATTGGCTGGGAATGTGAGAGGCTTTGTTCAGACCCTTGCACTGCGTACTAGCTGCTGGTTGATTGGGTTGGACCTGGGAAATGGCTATGCTTCTTTGCAAAGCTTCAGTGAAGTCATTGTTCTGTGTAGAAATGGCATTTTCTCAATGGAAGAAGGTATGTGATATGCACTAGTTTAGCACCAAAGAGGTCTAAAGGAAGTAACTATATGGCTTACCTGGAAGTATTTCTGGGTTTACAACTTTTCACAGCTCCCTGTATGTGATGGGATGAAACAAGAACCAAAGAACAACTTGCTCTGTTCTGAAATAGCTCAGTTACTACAGAACGTGCGGTTCCAAATATGGGTAGAGTGAAGTTACAACCATTAGAGTTACAAAAAAAGCCCACGACAGCATCTAATCTAAATCAGATCTTGAAAGATCAATCAGTGATTGTCCCTATCATCAGTGGTAACATCGTCTCACTGAGTTGCTTTGATGCCAGAGATAAGTCTGACATAAGAACCACAGATCTGAATTCAAATGGGGGAATCAAGAAGTTATTTCTAGCTTGATTTTTCCCCTCAGTCTGAGCTATGGATAGGTTTATTAGAAACTTGTTCCCAGCTTCCTTGATGGTAACTCAAAACTCCCATTGACTTGACATGCTGTCCGTGCCTCTTGCTGGAAGTTAGCCTTTGTAAGGTTTATCAATCAGATATTTTTAACTGAGAAGGTTAAAACAACAACCAAAAAAATCCCACCAGAGATACTTTGGCTGTCTGCCCACGTCTGCCCAGTCTGAAAGGACCCCCTCTCAAGCTGTCTGCTGCTTTCTTGCCCTGAGTATGTGCTGCTGTGCCAAGCACCCATTGACACCCTCCGCAAGCAGCGCCTCGCACCCATCCAGGCTCTCCCACGCGGGGTGCTGGGGTGCCTGGCTCAGGTGGTAACAAGCTGTACCAGCAACACTCCCCCTTTCCTCAGGGGCTCCTAAAAGAGAAAAAGTTCATATATAACCGTAAGCACAAAAAAGTTACGGAGTGCCCGTGCTGTTGTTTATACATTTAGATACTGTGATTAAATTACATACATAATGCATAGTGTTTGTAATACATTATTAATAATAATAACACTGTCTTGTGTTATTCGGCTAGAAGAGGCATGCTCCGAGTGATGGTTCATTGGTCTATTCACACACAATTTTCATACATCTCTAAAGATTACCATTTTAACAGCTTTCTGTATGGATACTGCCAGGCAGTTACATTTAACAGTGCATAAATCTAATTCCCTCCGCACTCAATTTTCTCAGGCAGCAGAATCAATTTGAATCTGTCAGGATTTTATTCTAAAGTCTATTAATGCCTCCTGCCTTTTTCTGTATTTCCCCCCCTTCTCTCTGTCTCTCTCTTAACAATCTCACTCTTTCATGAATTCATTCAGCTGCAGAAAAAGATGCCCCACTGATACAAACACTCTTTTATCTATACAACGGAAACCTAATTAGGTGTGAAGGAGACACAAGGAAGGTCACAATTAGCCCTCCAGCAATAAAGGTTAACAGTTGTGAAATCCTATAATAATGCTGTTGAACTTTGTTATTACCAATAATGACGGCCTTTGACAAGGTCAAGTTCGTTATTCGTAACAGCTATCACCGAGGCGCTTAACATCCCCACCTCACCAGCGTGGCTGTGCAACACCTCCTCTTCCTCTGCACGCTCACGCGTGTGTGCTGGCTCCTAACGCGGGACCTGCTCGCACCTCATCTGGCAGTTCGACCCGTTGGGTAGATTTTAAGACAGGCTGTAATATGTTTTTGTATTGAGCTTGTGCTTGAAAGATCGCTTGCCATGCCTTTTAATTATTGTTTAAAAAAAATAATGCCTGTGGGTTTTCTTCTCCATGAAACCGATTCTGCCCAATTAAGAACTTAAATGGAGATGGTATCAAGAAAGTAGCAGGAAACGTATCCTGGTAACACAGTGTTTCAGAACAGAGTGGAAACAATTACGTGCTTTGTCATTAAAAGCCAATGGATCTTTGACATCTTCTGAAGGCTTCTGGGGAACGATGCCAATGTGGGGTACCTGTTGAATCTACATCCACTCTTAAATCTATAGCAAGGAATGGATTGTAAACCAAACATTTTAATCAACTCTTTAGGGGGTCATTTTTATGCCTATTGAAGAAGGCTTCCTGGCAACTTGAATCCACCAGAGATGTGAATCTCTCTGTTTCTTTCCAGTAGGGCTCTTGAAGAAGCAGGATCACATCCCTGACTGATAAACCTGTCACTTAGTTCTCAGGTTTCCTTTACACTGAAAAATGTGGTTCCACAGTCATTAATACCAGATCTGTGCCCTGCCAGATCATCTTGGCCCAGTCAAGTGTGGACATGTGATTTCATTTCTTTTTTTAAGAAGTGGAGCACATGAGTGGGATTTAAAGTCAAGTTTACTCTTCCTTGCCTGCAGTTTCAGTTTGGATCATCCCTCATGCAGTGGAAGGTACCCAGGTACAAAGTGAACAAACAGAGTGAGTCATCCTTTGGGCCATCTGACAACTTTGTTTTGGGTCTATTGTTCCACATTTACAGGGCATCTGGCCTAAGGTATTAGAAAATGCCAAAGTTGTAATTTGCTGCTGTTTCTGTATGTTTACTTCATTCTGAGATTTATGCTGGGGAAAAAAAAAAAAAAAGGCTTCCTTTTGGCACATTGAGCATGCCTTCACTCACTCGCTTCCTCTTGAGTTTTTAAGGGTCAAGAATCGTATTTAACCTTTATTTCCTGGTTCACCTGGGATTTGGGCAATTATTCAGTGATGTGTAAGTTGGAAAACTCTTGTCCTAGGCTACTGCTAGACTCAGTGGAGGCAGAGAGAGGCAATTCAGATCCTACATGGGCTGAACAGTCCTTGGAAGCTGCCTCTCTCTTTCCCTGTCATTGAAGGAGTCTTAGATGATTATGCTTCTGACTTAGATACCTCAGGAAAATAGTTAATAGTGCTTAACAGTAAGTGTTAAGCTTATATTATAGAAAGTAAAGCCACAAAATATGTATTAGGAGTAGAGGGCCAAAAATACCAAATATTTCATGTACACATTAAAAAAGAAAATTTGTAGATGATCATGGATGTTTAGTTCTCTCACTTCTACCACTTCTCAGGGAAGATCCTTGTCTTCTCAAATAAGATTGCCTTGTATCATGATAGCCAGCAATTGTTGCCTCCTGCCAGGGCTCCAGATAATGCTGCATTTGGACTTCTAACGTTAAGGCATATCCCATTCAGTATTTAAAAATATTTGTAACTTTAAAAATATTCTGTCTGACCAGCCTGCTGGAAAAATATCAATAAACTAGGATATTCTTGAGATTATTTATGCCTTCTAGAGAGGAGTGGGTGCTTATACAGACAGTTGTACAGTTTCAAAAGCTTGTGTTGAGTAGCATGCACAAGTACAGAAGCGTCACAGCATCTCTGCTGCCCCCAAACTCCAGGGTTCATGCAGGGCTCGACAAGAAAAAACATGCGGCAAGTAGTTCTTAATTCATGGTTCAAGGCTGAAGTTCAAACTGCGTTTTCAGAAAGTGCAGGCACAGATCACTGTGCACCTTAAGGATGCTTTTCCGGTTATCTTGCTTCATTGAGTCCCTGCTTCCCAGTGCACCAAATGCTCAGAAGCCCATTTGAAGCTGGTGAGAGCTGGCACTGCTCCGCCGATGTTCGCAGAACTGTGCTGATTTACACCAGCTGAGGGCCTGGCTGAATAAACACTATACAGCCGAGGGAAAATACCTGAATGTGTGATCAGTGGGAAAGGGGTAATAGAGGCCAAGGCTGCTGAACATCTAAACCAGATGCCAGCAGCTGTCCCATTATTCAGTTAAAAAAAGGAATTAACAACCTGCGAGGAAAAAAATATTTACAGTTCAATATGTCAAGTGAAATGCAGCATTAGTTATGTTGCTTGTAAAATTTGCTAACACGGTCCCTGATACTTTTAACCTCCAATTCTGAGAATAGCAGGATATTGCATCCCAAGCACCGACGGTGAAGGCACCTTCTAATGAGCAGTAAGGTATGAGAACCCTCCTGCCTGTACAACTGATCAGACTTCCCCGTCAGATGTATCTTCCACATGACTGCACTCTCCTGCATCCCTCCCTCTGACAGAATATGCGATATGCAGAAACTTGCAGAAAGGACATGTTACGGCAGAAAATTGTGACCTTTATTCGTTAAGTGATTCAACTATAAGAGGAAGATTAAGCTGTTTAGCTTCCCAGTTGTCCTCATAGCAGCCACAGGGCGTTTATCTTGCTAATGTTTCTGTATCGCCATTCCTATGCAGTTGGTAGGAACTTTTATTTGCATAAGGCAGTAGATTTTTTATTTATAAAGCCAAGGACGTGTCCTTGTACTTCAGCAAGAAGTTTATCAAATGATTGACATTAAATGCCAATTTTATCAAAATATTGATTGGAAGAGTTCTTATGCTTCCATTGTATCATATAGATGTATCTAATCGCATCTTTATCCAGCCAGTGCAATATGTTGCTTGCCAGACTAGAAAATGATATATTAGCCATCTGGGCAATGGGCCCAACCCTGGGCAAGATTAGTGCTTCAATTAGCTGTTGATAGCATTCCATTAGAATATTGGTTTCAAAGAGCACTAAACAAGAATGTTGTGCTTTGATTTTCAGATTTAATTACTTCCATCAGGGCTATAAATGAACTCATTAGTCTTAGTGGCTCTAAAACGTAGAGACAATAGAACGTTATTGCTATTGTTCTTATGGTTTGTGCAAACATTACTTTCAAAATGCCATTAGGCATGGCCATCAACCTTTCCTCTCTTCCTAATGCAGCTGGAGGGGTGACCCTGCAGAGCAGCTGGGGAGTCAACGTGAGCTTGATTTCATTATTGTGGTCTGTCGTGGGGACCCAGTGCCTGTTAGTCACTAGCAGCTTTATCTGGGGGGTCATTACTCACAGAGGAGGTTACTGAGGATTAAACTTATGCCTTGGCAGTGCTTGGCTTCTTTTCAAAGTATTTGTGTGTTTTTTCTTTCTTTTCCTCTCTATCTCATATTTTGTTTTAAGGTTTGCCAGAGCTTCTGAGGATTCTTGAGGCACTGCATCAGGATTTCACGACACTTTTCCCCCTAATTTTGGCAAAGAACATTCCTTTTTAATTTTTTTTGTCTTTACCTTTTCCCCTTGACCTAAGCGGGTGGTGCACTGTGTTCCACAAACACTAGGTTCTTCTTTGAACACGATTCTGTCCCTGTTCCTCCCAAAACAGAAGAAGAAAGCAATGAATGGATGAGGGGAATGCAGATGCTGACAGTCCCTGCAGCCCTCCTGCCCCACAGCACTCCCACTGAACCCGAAGGAGTGTTGCCGTTAGTTCAGCAGCACATCACGTTGTTTGTTAAAACCTTAAATCTCACAGAGCTTTCTTAATCCGAGGTGAACTTCACTTGGAAAAAGTCCCTTTCTTTTTTCTGGTTTCTTTCTTTTGCAGAGGAAGGATACTATGTGTAAATAAAGGATATGGTGCTCTGCACCACTGACATTTATTGAGTTAAAGCTGTAATCAGTACAGTATGTCTTAACCATAATATTAACGTGGCTAAAACAGTAAATGCTATCATGTTTAAAGCCTAACACCTGTTTCGTATTAGCATCTGGGTAGTTATTTCATTTTTCATTTTAATAGAATATTCTTTGATTAAATCCATAAGTCAGTTGTAATTTTTAGCTCCCAACCCTGCATAAATCCCAGAATATGATTCAAAAACCCTACTCTCACATCTTAAATAAATTTCTCCTAAATTTTGCCAGACTGTTGAGATAATGTTGGGAGTTCAGGGAAGTGAATAAAAATGTTGAATGCTTTGACATCACTCAGGATTTTACCCTTGATTTCCAGCAAGCAAGTCCTCTGCAGTTCGGAAGAACAGCGTGACTCCGTCCCTTCCAGGCTTCTGCTGGTCACACACCTCTTTCCTCTTCGCCCCCTCCTCCTTCGCCCTGCCCGGCGCTTTGCTGGGCGTCTGCAGCAGGAATGCCAAGGTTCACAGGGCTGGGAGGCAAAAGGAAGGAAAAGGGGAAGGCACCTGGGGCAAACGGAGGTGTATGGGGCAGAGCGAGGTGAGACAGTGGGGAGGAGCGGAAGCCGGGCTGGGCAGCGCAGCAGCCTGCTCCCCGGAGCTGCGTGCTGGCAGGAGGAAAGCAAACATCCCGGCCAAGTCCGGTCGGGTGCACAGCCCGTGGTGGAGTCAGTCGGAGTGCGGATGTGTACTTGGGTGACTTTTTCTACGTGCTTTCCATGCCATTCTCAGTAGTTCTGGAGCCATTCTCAAGTGTTTAAAAATAGAATTATATCTCTTGCTCTTTCCCTTCCTCCCTCCCTGCCTCCCTGCATTTCCCATCTTCAGGGGAACGGTCTGATGGATGTTTGCTTTTCTGGATCTGTTATGCTGAAGAGATGGGAAGAATGAGAGTGAGGAGTCTTCCTCCATGGTCACTGTTTTGTCTAGCAAGCTTTCTGTTCTCTAGGGCCAGCTCCCGTAAAAGCTAAACTACTTCTATTTTTAAGACTATTTGGACTAGAGAAGATCAGGCAGATTATACACAGTTGTCAGAGTTTCTGTCAGCGGATAAAACCAAGATCGCTCTGTTGGCTTCTGGCAAGTATTTCTAACTTGATCCTGTTCTGCTTTCCGGGTCTATGCTGCCCCAACAGTGTTCCTGCAGTCGGACCTCACAAGGTCCCCATCTCCCACCGCGGGCATGGCCTGGGGGGAGCTGCGCAATGGAGAGTAGAGATCTGCCGCCCAGGGATGCCAGGAGGGACGTTGCTTTCTCGTGAGCCTGAGCCCGACAATTTCTTGCAGCTGGCTGGTGCTTGCAGCGTGTTTCAATCTACTGTACACCAAGCAGAAGGGAGATGTTGTGCTACGAATGCATAAGGGGTGATCCTACCACGAGTGGAGAGGACCATGGAGACACTGCAAATACTGCTTAGGCTATCCTAAATTTAACTGTAGCAGTAAGATAGACCTTCCCATCAGCCTGACTGCTGTCTTGGCCTTGAAGGATGACACAAGTTTAACTGAGCTCTTGCGTAAAACTCATCAAAGACCTCAGTTTTAGTGTAACTAGCCATAGGTGTGGGCAGTATTATCTGAAAATCTTGAAGTAAATTAGAACGAACCCAAACTCTAATGTGTTGTCACATTTGATATACAGATTGTCCAAACACTGCTTGCTTTCAGTGTGTCACAAATCATGTGAGACTGAGGAATAAATGACAGATGTTGAAAATGAAGGATTTCTCTTCACAGTCTGTTGCCTCCAGCCGGTCTGATGCTGCTCCTGAGAGCACGGCTGCACCCCAGCACCGACCGGTATGGCGGCTCTGGGACCTCTCCAGCAAAATCACGCAAGAGCTCCTGTTTCGTAACGACAATACAGCAGTGGTTTATTTGAAGGCTGAGCCAACTTTGTATCAAAGCCAAATATGTCTGGCTTGGCACCATGAGCTAGCACCAGAGCCAAGCAGCTGGAGCAGACTTTATGTGTATTTGAAAGAACAAAAACAGAGAGACTCTTAGGTTATCTCCTGTAAGAGGTCAATCAGAGTGCCAGAATGCAATGCCAGGTTTTGCATCAGGCTTTCTCTGCTCTCTCCCTGCATACCTACAGACCCAACTCCCAGGCTAAGGCTTGATTTTCTTCTGATTTCCCATCTCTCCTTCTGGCTTTCTTCTTGCGGTCTGCTAATTGCAGGAATTATACCCCTGTAAAGTGCATGCGTCTTTCCTCCATGCCCACCTTTTCTCTTTTTGGTCTGGGCCATGTTCTTTGCAATCCATACCACCACAAGGAGAAGCACTTTAGGATTTTCGGCGTGGATCTCTCGAAGCTGCGTCTATCTCAGAGCTAAGGGGGTGACTTTTCCTGTCGCACAAAGAAGCAGCAATGACTCTCTGGCCTCAACATTTCACTCATATTCTGGGAGTCAGGGATCTGCTGCTGGTCCGCCGGCTCCATTGAATGATGGCTTATAGGATAATTAATGATTATTAAGGTGGTGGCTGCCTGAGATGACTGTGGTGGAGATGCTGTGTTCTCTGAGCTCAAGGCAGCCGTCTGCTCTCACGGTCTTCTGCATCCAGCATGTGGAGAACCATCCTCCCCTGAATATTGGGCATGCTTCAAGAGCAAACAGTGCTCACAAGTGGGACAGTTGGCTGTAGATGCCTGCTCTGCTTTTCCCATCTCCCAGAGGTTGCCTCCCCTGCTGCTGGTGTGGCTCAGCTCCTTGGGGAGCAGCTGCTGAGGTGGGGTGTTATATGGGCCAATATACCGAGACTACGACTGCAACATCCCGAGCAAAGTTTTGCCGTCATCTGAGTGACATCATAAAAGTACACTTTCCATTCTAGAGTAGGGATGAGCACAACTGCTTTGGGCTTATTTAATCCTTCAGTTACCTGCTAATTTTCCACTATATCCGTTTGTTGCTGGGCCAAGATCAGGACAGAGCTGTCAGGAAAATCTTGTCTTCCCAGTCACATCCCAGAGGTTCAAGCCATCTTGTGAGACACCTGTCCTGTTGAGAAATTCAGGTTTTCTTAGTGAGAAGCATTTAAATTTGAGTGAACCTCAAAAGGTTTGCTTTCATTCAGGGTGTAATTCATTGCTAATTTAAACCCTCTTCCTTGCAGGAGGATGTATTCAAATGCTGGATAAAACGGCTCCTTTTCCCACCTGGGCGACAGAAATGCTTCAGTTCTCTGTCTGAACCATGGACTGAGAATGAGAAGGAATCATATTGGATCGCAAGATATTATGAAGTCAAGGCACACTTTTTCTTGTCTAATTAACAATTTTACCCATGATATTAACTCCATGTGTGCTCATAGCACACCACAAATGAGAAATCTGGAAACCCATTTTCAAAGTGCTTTCCATTACGCAAGTAGCAGGAGATGTACCGTAGCTTTTCAGGAAATTGGTTGGTAAATTGTTTTCTGTCTCATCTTTACTGGTATAACAGAAACATGTTAGCTTCAGGCCTCCAATTTTTTGGGGATTTGTTTGCTTATTTGTGCTCCTACCATTAGCTTGAATGAAGGAAATAACCTAGATAGACAGGTTTGACCTGCAAACAACTGCATGAATAAAGGGTAAAACCTGTGTACTGAAGGAAATCTTGGAGAGATTCTGGTGGTGAGGTGAATTGTCACTTCCAGTGGTCATTCATACTGTCTTGCTTCAAGAGAAGTGACTACTGAAACTGCCCTTGATTTTGTGCAAAATGTCTTGGGGAAGTGCTCAGCTGCCAGCTCATTCCTTGCCCTGGATTCGGAAGGGAACCGAGGTGCAACCCAGTTAAGGGTAATTGCCGCTAACCTGTTTCTGTACTCTCTGAATTGCCTGTGAGATTCACAGCCCTTGAAATGAGAAATCCAAGACCTTTGCATAAAATGTTGGTTCAAGAGTCTCTATAAATGAGGTAATGTGATTGAATTGGAGCCCTGGTGAAGGTGGGCTGATTTCAGTGGCTCTGCGTTAATATTGCATCAGATGACATCTTCACTATGTACGGCTGCTGGAACGCTAACGTCCACCTACAGCAGAGACAGATGTTGAACAAGTGGCTCAATCTCAGCTTTGTTAGGGACCCACCTGGGGCTCTTAGCCATTTCTATAAAGATGATATGCAGACAAGGAGGAGAAATGATGGTGGCTGCAGACGTTATTTCTGTATGGGAGAGACCGCTAAGGAGGGTTGACTCCTGCTACTCCCCTTTCCTGGTTAGCTTGTGTGCGAGTGAGGAAGACCTGTGCTGCACCGATGGCACGTGGAAGCATTAGTAATGCAAGTGCAGCGTTGGTTCACATGGTTCAGGCTGACAGCACACGAACACAACCCAAGTTTTTAAGCAAAAGCAGATGGCTACTGTGAAAGACGCAAATTGTTGCCAACAAAGACTGAGCTGAGGGCAACCAATATTATTTAGGGGAGCAATGGAGTGACAGTCTCATGTGATTACATTGTGATAATGGGTGGAAGCTCACAAGGAATAGAAAAGCCTTTTGCTTCAGACCTCTGGGTCAGGGCTCCTTGGCTGACTCCTTTCTGAGCACAGCTAGACACCACAGGACGGGGGCAGGAGGAGACCTTCTGTTTCACGAGTGGCTGCCCGGGTTCAGGAGGAGCAGTTGCCATGCAGTGTGCACTGCAGGCGTTCGTCTTCCCAGAAACGCTCACATTGAGTAACGCAGAGCAGAGCTGCCGGGGCTGCAGATTGCACAGTGCATCTGCGTGCCCTTGTGAGGACAGGAGGAGAGGTTTGGGGAGCACCTTACAGGGTTATCCCTGGCGTTTGCAAAGCTTCAGCTGGTGGAGCAGTCCTGGGCAGTCCTTGGTTTGTCTGCCACTCCTGTTCGAATCGGGTCCAGCATCCCTTTGTGTCAGCTCAGGTTTATTAAAAAAATCACACCAACAGATCATTTGCATGGAGAGATCCAGCTCTGGGGCTCGGTGATGGCTGAACCCACTCTCCTGTTGTGCTCATCTAGAAGCACCGTCTTTAGATTGTTGCCTTGGAAGATAAATGAAAATGTCACCAGCCTTGGCTGCGGTGCTTAGCAGGTGAAATACTCTTTCAAGGTTCCTAATTCTGGCAGCAGTGGGATTTTAATGATCGTGTAGACATGCATGGGAAAATATAGGAAGAACGTGTGTACAGGGGCTGTTGTGCCTATTATCTATGTATAGGTAGCGTTATGTTTATTATCTGTTTGTTTAGCTGAAGTAAGATGGGCATTAACATTCTGTTTCAGTCTTAATTAGTGGCTGATAAAAGCACAAGGTGATACTTAACAGTCTTGACAGTGTAATTTATCTAAAATTTCCTAATAATATGGTTGCAGCAGTCTTGGAAGGGCTGCTTTAATGACTTTCACACACTTAAGGTTTAGTACCAACAATATCCAATATGTTGGTTGCTTAGGAGACAAAATTAAACAAAGCCGAATGCATTTATTTCTCCTCTTTTTTACTGCACAGAGGATTATCTCACTGCAATATTTTTCTCTATTAAATGCCTAAGCTTTAGGTGTTTATAAGAATGAAAAAAAACCCCTAACAATCCAGATCCCCTATTAAATCAGCAGATGGCTCCTGGAGCCAAATTAGGGACCTGTGATAGAACAATAAAAGCTCTGCTTTCCACAGTGCACATGTTCAGAGTTGGCAGTGTTAAATGAGACCTCCGTGCAATCTGCTCTGAGAAATAGCCTTACTGGCATTGACCTCTCCCTTTGTATAATTCAACACTGTGTCATCAATTGCAATTGCACAGACGTCTTTGCAATTTAGCAGACCTTGTATGGACTGACTTTCCCAATATTTGTTTAAGATGAACTGTATAAACTTGTTATTAGTAGTCTGCCAGAGTAAGGGAGATAACAGTGTTTGCATTAGGCTACATAAAATACAGCACCTGGGCAAGGTGCACCCAGCATGTTCCTAGCAAATGTTGTTGTTTCAGGGTCTGCTGCTGATCCTGCTGAAGGCAAAAGTAAAACTCCCAGCAACTTCAGTCAGTCTTGTCTAGGTCATGCAGAGGTTCTGAGCTTCCTATGGCTGAGTTGTTAAATTTACAATGTTTTAAAAACGTCTCTTGATTCACCTGAGCAATTGCAGGCAGCAGAACAGGGCTGCAGTGAGATCTGATTGATCTCATCTCAATTGTACATCTGTACAATCCTACTGCTTTCATTGAGTCTTAGTCCTGCTTTTCAGCGGCTTACACGATGTAGGGATACGGCTCTTTTGGAGTCTATTGTCAGGCCTGTCCCCGACCCGCAGTGCAAGCTGGGGCCGTTTTGCCTCTGCGTTTCTGTGCTCCCACCTGCAGCATCGGATCAGCAGCCTCAGCTCGCACTGGAAATACTCTGAGGTGGATAAATAACGTCCTGAGAAGCTGCTTCTCACCCAAAAGGTTGCCCCGTGCAGGGATCCCGTTCTCGGGAGATAACTGAAGCAAGGTGGATGTTTGGTGGGAAGTCACTAGTACTGGTAACCGGAGCTTCCGATTAACGGTTGGGGGAAGCACCCACACATCTAAACATATGGAAGCCTTTCTTGAGCAATGAAATTAATTTTCATGGCTTGATCATTAATACTTACTACTTAAGCTTGACCAAGGGAATCAAAGGCCGCAGTAACCTGGCAGTACATTTCTCCCCCTTAACCTAAGTCCCTTCAAGGACACGGTACTGATTTACAGATCTAAGCAACAGAAAGGCTTGTACCAAACAGTTGCTGTTCCAGTTGCTCTGCTGCGATTTCCAGCCGGAGGGACTCGCTGGAGGCGATGCGCAGGGGCGCACTGCCCCCGTCCGTCGCTGCGCCGCACAACGCTGCCTTCTCCTGCCTGCACAGGCAGCCAAGTGCAGGCAGGGAAAACGAGCCTGCCCGCAGACCAGACAGCGCTGAGCTGCACCATCTGCACCGCTTCCCATGGAGCCAGTGAGCTGTGCGTTCTGGGTCCGGCCTTCATCTGCTGCTTGCTCACCGGTGACTGCTCACGTTGATCTCGCAGGATGTCCTGAAACGTGGTGGTGGATCCCCGTGACAGCCCGGGGGCTCCGGGCCGGGCCATACGCACTAATTACTGCAGTTAAGAGTGGTCAGGGCTCCAGAATGAAGTTATTTGCAGTATTCTCAAACCATCTTTGAGTTTCCAAACCTAACTTTAGCTTAAGGGAGGGGAAAAACCAGCCCAATTATTAAAACCACATTGTTTCTTACAGCTGATCGTAACAAAACATCTGGTTTTTCCCTCCTGCACAGAAATCCTGGGATAGGGAGGAGTAAGGAGAGAGCCCTGGAACAGCAAGGCTGATGGTAGCTAACGTAGGGGCACTATTTCATTTTTCATTGAGTTTGTCTTTTCTTTCCCTGCTCTCTCTTCCTCCCCACAGTATCGCTGCATTGATTTTTCACTCTGCCTGTTTATAAATGTTTATAAAGCATTTAGGGAGCCTAGGGAAGAAAAGGTCCCTAAGTACTTAGTGGAGGAAGAACTTAAACACCAGGCTGTTATATTCTTGCTGACAACGGGCGGTATTTCATGCCATGCAGAGTCCTGCTGGCAGGATATGGTGCTGCTTCGGCAGGGATGATTAAAGAAGGCAAAACCTTAGTGCAGCGCAGCCAACATTGCCTTCAAGTCCTGCTCCAGCAGGACTTGAAACAGCTCTGGCATTTACAGCTTGAGCAAAACCAACACACCAGTAGATGCGAAAGGAAACAAGTACACGTTATTCCTCATTTACTATTTGCTTTGGGCAATGAACTTTATTTTCACATCAAATACTCAATGACCTCCCTGTCTTCCTTCCCACCCACTGAGCGAAGACTTCTTGATGAAATAGGAACGGAGTTGTTATTAAGACAATAAATATATTTATGGGTACTACCATACTGTTCATTACAGAAATGAAGGCAATCAGCGTCTTCATTTAAACTCATGGGAAAGATGCAGGAATTCATATCCCAAGCATCCCAAAGATTCTGATACCTGGAGTGTTAGTGCAGCAGCAGTCCTACCTTCTCATTAGCATTTTTCTCTCTCTCTGCTACGTTGCTGGGTGTATTTCTATTTCCTCATGCCACCTTGGCAGCCCTACAGCACCCAGCCACATAGCCGTGTCCTTAACGAGGATAGAAAACTGCATTGCAAAGGTGGAAATCACCTCTGCCTTGCACAGGTGCAGGAGGTTCCACAAAGCACTGGAGGAGCTAGGTTCAATCTGTTTTGCATAAACCACTGATTTCAGTATAAGCTTTCAGCATCATTGAAAGATAAAACATTCACTCTCTAAATAGGGCTGAGGAATAAGGGAAATAATGAAAAGTTATTTTTTTTAATTCAATATCCCCATTTCCCCCTCTGCATTCTTCTTAAACGTATCAAATGGGGCATCTTTGAAACCACTGAGGCTTGGCTGATGCTCCGTTCCCCACCCCTTTTCACACAGCTTCATCCAATTCCCCCTCCAGTGGCCTGACAGCTATTTAGGGGATGCTGCTCAGTGCTGCTGCCTTGCTGCTCTGGCATGTGCTTACCTGGGCCCTTCTGCTTGTGGAGCTCAGGGGGTAGGAATCAGGAAAACAGCTAGGAATCCATGTTGGAGTTGAGTGGGGTGCGGGTGAGATAGGGAGAGCCTGAGTTCCTCCTGCTCCTCTAATCCGTTTGCAGTACGGCTCCTTGCAAGAGATGCCCCGCACTAGCAGAGCTGGGTGAGTTGTAACGCAAGAGGCAAAGTGCCATCGGTGTGTTCTGAGCCTCAGCCAATGTAATATTTCAAAGAGGTGGAAGGTGTCTTAACAGGGTGGGAAGCTTGAATGAATTCTACAGCAATTTCCTTCTGTTGCTGCACGTTGAATGCTCATTTTGTATTCTTGTGGGTTTAATTTTAGCAAAGCGCTGTTTGTCTAACTTCTGCTGCTCCCTCTGCTTGCATGTTGTGAAGCTCCAGTCTTTAGAGCACTGTGGTATATTGGAGGCTTGGATGCTGAAGGTGCCCAGATTATTATAGTGCTCCAGCTGTGGGGTGGTAGGGAAGCCACAACTTTTGAATCGCAGGGGGTGATTGTATGGTAAGGATCTGCTTACAGCTGTTCCATGGGGGACTTTGCAGAGTTGCTATCTCTTTTAAAGCAGTCTTCAAAAGGAAGCTCTTTTTCTGCTGAAGTTGAAATGTTTTGCAGGAAGGTGTCTATTTCAAAGATGTTTTGGCAGAAAAGTTTGGAAAGGAATGTTTGTTTTGACTCCTTTGTTTTGTTTGAGCTGTTTTTCCAATGTTTCAGGGGAGTGGTTACTTGTTTCTAAACAGAAACACTTTGAAATTTCTGTTCTGCAGAATGACTTGAGGTTTTGTTCTAATTCAGAGTAGTAGCAACCTTTGAAGCATCAGGATACTCTGTAGGTTTAGAATTCATCCAACTCCAGGTAGGATATGATGTCTTTTTTGTATGCTTCATTTGGAATTGTTTAATCTTTCACCTCTGTGGGTCTTTAGCTTGGCCCTTGGTTGTGATGAGAATGTGTTTGCTAGTGTGCCTCTAGAGAAGGTCTTCTGATCTGCCAGTTGCATGGGTTTAGTTATCTGTGCAATTAAGAGTTTTGCTTGTAAAAGAGCAAGTTTTATTGAATGCAACACTTAAAGAATTTTGATAGGCTAGTGCTAGGCTGAGCCTGTAAAATGTCTCTGATACCAAATGGCTTGGTTTGGCCCTTAACAAAAAAGGTTGAAGGGGTCTGGGGCCCCTGGGGCTGTAAGAGTTGGAAACGCTGGTGGAGGAGGGAGTTACCTGACTTCTGCAGCATGACGAACTCCATCTAAGATGGAGCAGCAGGGGTAGGCATTGTGTACCCAGACCAAGTTTGTGCTCTAAATGGCTGTGGTTGGCTCTTTTCCACCCCAATATTTCAGAGGGGAGACATCTGCGTGGGCAGGGACTGAACCTAGTGGGGGTTACGTTCCATCCAGGGCATTTTCCTGGCCCGCATTGCATTTCCTCACAGCAGCTAGCATGTTGTCACTGTGGAGAAGTCTTTCTGGTCATCTGCACCTTAAAATGACGGAATTGACAAGTGGCGGGCGGGATGGGGAAAGCCGCGCTGGCAGGAGGCAGAGGGGGGGCTGCTATCCCAGGCCACCGGCGGGGATGCTTTCTGGGCTGCTGGCCCCGACGGGCAGGACACGGCGTGTCTGAGATCCCGGGTGTTCCTTAGACTTTTGTGTCTTTGCTGCATTCTGATAAACCAGTAAAGCTCAGAATTATTTTGATTCAGATAACCCAAAACTTGAAAACAGTTAGGCTTACACAGTCACTAAAACAAAACTGTCTCTTCAGCACTGCACTGACAAGGCTCTGAAGAAAGACACACAGAGAACCTCTCCACTAATATTAAACTGATTTGGCCATTTTTATTCTATAAAGGAGGCTGGTTATGAGATTTAAAAAGACTCATATATCATGCTGCCTCATTAATTTTCCATTTGGGCTCAGCTGTCAGAGAATACCATATTAAACTGCTGCCTGGAGTAGTCTTCGGTGGCAGAGAAATGATGTTTGATACCCTTTGCATTTCACACAGTCTGTATAAAAGGTCTCCTTGATTTGCCATCCCTATTATTTTCTGTCAGAGAACCCTACACGGCCTCTCCAAAATAATATCACCTCTCCAAAACCCTGAAGGTCTATTTGTGGTTTCCATGGTGACAAAATGACCCATAATATTCTTTGACTACTTCAGTAAATGAAGGACACAACTGGGCCTTTGAAGAATAATAGATTTTTTCTTTTTCTTAAGAAAAGACATACTTGTGAGCTCAAAAAGCTGGGGGGGGGAGGATGAAAAAGATATTAAGGGAAGAGATTTGGCTTGTAACTCAAAGGGCTTTGTGTCAGCAAGTACAGCAGACAGCACTTGTTGAAAAATAGACCTTGAGCCATCTGGTACCAAAACAGAAGTGGGATATAGCCCTTGTGATGACTGAGATGAAGGAGCTTTTGCTGTAACTCATTTTTACAATAGCTGTGCTACTTAATTCTGAATTCAGTGACACGCAGGGCCAGGCGCCGCAGGTGCAAGTGTGCGGTTAAAACATTTTCTTCCAGGAACCGTCAAAACGCTGCTCTGTGCTATGCAGGAGGGAGGATGGGATTTTCCAACAGAGCTGGCCTGGGGGAGAAGTGGGTGGGAAGGAAGCGGCGAGGCTTTTCTCAGGGTATTTGTAGGCTTTGTGGAAAAGCCAGGTTTCCAGTTGTAGCACTGTTAATGATCTGCCCTTGCCGCAGAGCCTGCGCCGTGTGCGCTGAGCGGGGTGCGTGCTGTCCTGAGCCACTGCTTGCCTGTCTGCCGCTTCCTCCCACCGTTGTGGGATGGTCCAGGCTATTTTGCCTGCAACCTCTCTAGGAAAGAAAGCATCCCTTCCTGTGTGATGAACCATAAGACCCATGTCTCTTGGCTACTTTGCATAAAACCAGTAAGAGCTTTGTAAACTGCCTGGTTTTGTGAGAGCTGCTACCCCAGGAGCATTCACAGCGTGCTCTGGAAATAGGCTTTTAAACAAAACCTCGTCTTGCAGGTGAAGAAAGCAGATAACTGAGCTTAGTGAAGCACTGCAGAAGCTCTGCTGGGTACATTGGGGAGGAGACTGCAAGGCTGCTTCTTCCCCCTCCAGGGTACTTTAGGATAATGCTATTTCCTTAGATGAGCTATAATTCAGTTTTCTTTAGTATGTGTTCTCTGTCTGTCCAGTGATGCCGTTGATGATGGTAAGCTGCTGGCCTCATCACACACTGGGCCAGAACTGGGTAGTCCTTCAGTCAGAAATCTGGACCAAGGACAATTAAAATGCCTCAGAGTAGTAAGTGTGAGATTCCTGGATTGCAGGAGCAGGCACTTCGGGTGGTTCAGGTTAGCCTGGGCAAGTAAAATCCCAACCTCTGAATTATGTGAGTATTGAGGGGGCTGTACTGCTGAGCAGGAACACCCAGGACATTCCAGAAGCCTGTCAGTAATTCCTGCTTCTGGAGTTACCATGCTGCTTTTTTTTTTTTTTTTTTTTTGTGGTGTTTCCGACCTTTTGGGTGTATTCAAGCAGTTTACCTCCCAGTCCTGGAAGAGACAGGGAAGCATAAAGATGATTAAAACCTGAAATTTAATTCCAGAGTGTCCTGGTGGTTTGCAAGTCTCTGAAATTATCTTGACAGCTCTTCTCCTTCCCCTCCCAGTGTGCTGTGCTGCAAGAGGACCAAAATCTACTCCAGTTGGTTACTCACTAGTTACCCCACACTTTGGTGTTTTTCTAGTTTGGATGGGGTTTTCTGGCCTGAAAATAAATTAGCACTTAAAAAAAGGCAACAAAACCACAAAACAAACAAAATCAACAAAAACCTTTATATGATCAGCTGCTTGCTTAATACAGGATTCTAACTGAGGCAGCTTAAATAATATAAATAAAGAAATGAGGGCAAGATTAAGTGAAAAAAACAGTCTAAAACCACACTTACCACCAGCCTTCACAATTTGAGGCAAAATCTTGCTTGGTTCCTCTGTTCCTCGCATGTGTGTGCCTTTGGCAGGGGTGATTGAAGTCTCTGCTGCTTCCCCACTAATGTGAACAAAGCCCTTTAGAGCCCTATTCTAGTTTCCTCTTTGCATCATATCTGGCTTCCTTTGGGACTGACCTTTTACTGCCCACAGCCCACCTTCATCCTGTTAGAGGGCCTGCAGAGAGTTACTAAGTTAAACATCATAAATCCCACTATAAATGATTACACAGAGCTTTTCACTAACAATCTTCTGTGGGGATATCAAGCTTGATAGAAACATAAATCATTTAAAGAACATCTGCCTAATGAGAGGTAACCTGGAACTGCTTCCCTGAGCCTGAGTGTACCAAGGGGAAAAAAAATGTAGGCAACTGGGCTATTTTAACTAGTGCCTGCTGGACGCAAGTGGTTGATTTCTGTTGTCCCAACTATGCCGTGCTGGACACGTGGGACTTGCCCACGTTTCCTGTCAGTGACATTTGCTTTGCCTGTAGCTCATGGCACAAGAACAAGGGGAATAAGCTGAGTTTAGTGTGCGTGGTTGTAAAGAAAGTCTAATGTGTCTAGGGAAAAAAGTTCTACAGAGGCAGATGAGGTAGAAGAGGAAACCCAAGCAGGTGGTTTAATGGCAAGCTGAGCAAAAATGTGCTGTGGTCTGGGAGCTCTGGCTTATGCAATGGCAACAGAACTGGGGAGGCTGAGAACAGGAGCTGTGATTGAGGAGGTGGGTAGAGAATGCAGCTGGCTTTACCTTGCCAAGCTCTTGCTTGAACCACCATGGCAGAGCACATAGCATCGGTTTATGGGAATACAGGAGGGTGTTGAATGCAAGACTCGGTGATTGCATTTGTCAGGGAAAGAACAAGGAGGGATCCTAATAAACTTAAGAATCAAAGCATGACTATGCTTTGTCATGAGGAAATTTCTGATAAAATGCAAAGGGTAAATTTGCAAGAGATTCTGACATGTTCCTTGGGACCCATCAAGTCTGAATCTGTGATAACAAGTCTGTTTGCAGATGATCCTGCAGGCAGAAAAACTCAGCACTTAAAGCTCTTTCTGTCTTTCCATTAGGTGTGCTGGGAAGAGTTTGAGTTTCCCATTGTTGGTCACAGTTAAGCTAACCTGTGATTTTGACCATCTGAAAGATACCTGACTGTCAAACTGGTGATGGAAGGATTAGTGGGTGAGGAGTAGCAAAGGGAAGCTTTTCCATTTAATATCGCTGGATCATCAGGAAAGGTGTAAATAAACAGCAGTAACCTTGGAATGCAATTGAATCACTCTGGCAGTGCAAATTTGACTGCTGGATGCTCATAGCAAGTCTTCATATCATGGTTTGAAGCTGCTACTCCCTGACGATAGATTTAAGAGATGACTAGCAATAGGAACTGGATAATTTTTAAACTAAAGTTCTTGTTACACAGAACTGGCCATGAGATTTTGGGGAAACTTGTTGCCTCCCTGCATAAATGAACTTGCTGGATGTGTGAGTTGCCCATTGCCTTATGGTGGGGTTGCTGTGGGGCGTTACTTCTCTGATGATGCCTTGGATCTTACCACTGTGATTAGAACTGAGACAGGGAGGTCAAGAATAGTTCAGTCTTCTCCTTGTGCTGTTGAGGATGAAGTCAATTGGAAGTAAATATTATTGACTACTGTTTTCATTCAAAAATCAAGATTCATTAAGGTGAATCTGAGGTAAACAGAAGCTCTCAAGCAGGAGGAGGCCAATAAATCATTGATTCATCATTAATTTTTAGCTTTGGAGATGGAATGAGCATGTGCAAATAAAATGATGATGAAGCTAGATTACTGGCACTTTTGAAGGAAATATGTGAAGACAAAGATTATTATCTATATTTGTTTTGTGTCTAGGGCAGTTGTCTACTGCTTGGGTAGTGTGGGACTGTGGTACCTCATTTAGGGTCATAAAATCTATGAGGAAATGTCACACCGTGTTAACATAGTGATGGGCTGTCCAGCTTCTTGCTGGAAGGCAGAGTATTTAGCCCTGCTCCTTTTGGGACAATAAAACTCTACGTTTTCCGTCTTTGCTGAGGATTTGAGACAGTTTGAAGAAGCATCATACTCAAGAAGTGCTAGGGGCCCTCTCTTGAAGACCAGGCCACCTAAACACCTTGCAACTGAGGCAACCTAAAGCTCACTAGACTATAAAAAGGTTGAGCACTTTTAGAGCAAGGGGAACTTTCTATGCACCTTCACAAAAGGGGGTGAGGACATGGCAATAAAGCACAGATTGCTGTGGGGAATGGTAGCCAGTTCTAAATGGTCCAGCTTGGATGCTAAAAGCAGCGTAGCTGAACTTGCAGAGGGTTGAGGGTAGGGCTAATTAATCTTGGCTGGTATATTTGCCTGAGTGGAGCTCTTTCTCTCCTTAAACCTTAACTGGGTGTAATTGAGTTCTCTTTATGGCGTTACTTTCTGCCATGTCAGCATATGCAAGTTTACAGGAGATAAGATGTATTTTGGGGAAGGGGGCACAAGCAGAGATGGAGGGGAAAGTGCTTAAAGTACAATCCTTGACAAGTATGAGTCTTTTATAGCATCTTTTTAATTGAATTGAGTAAGGCAATATGAACTAGATAGTAATCTCACTAAAAAATTTACAATTTCTTTTGGACAGAGTTTCCTTTTTTCCTACATGTGTGTACATGGCCGTGATCAATGCGTCTGCATTCTGTGGCTGAGAACTGTGTACCTTCTCTCAGTCCAAATCGGGGTAATTAGATTAGATTGTCGGCTGGTCCAAATAGCTGTTGCGCCACTTTAAGTCAGTTGAGTTATGCCAGATTATACCAGCTGAGAATGTGACCATCACTTTTACTGAGTCACATTTCTAACACTTGCTATGCTCTTAAATTCCTGAGCTGAAGCCAGCCATTGCGATAGCTGCAGGGTAGGATTTTCAGAAGCATCCAGCCTTGGCCCAACTCCGCTCCCTCAGCAGTCAAGGGATGTTTGTTGTGTTACTGCATCCAGCCCCAGAGTCAAATGGTTTGGATTCAATTAGGCGGCTGCTGTAACGCTGAGGATCTAGTCCTCACTGAAGCGTATCAGCCCACTGAAATCAGCAGGGCTGGGCTGGTTTACAGCTGCCTGAGGATCAGGCCTCGACTCCGCTTGTTGATGTATTAACAAAAGAAGGTTGCAAAATTATAGGAAAAGCCACTGCCTTTACTATAACAGTGCATTGTCTTCCGTACTTGGAAATGGCAGGTTCTGGTTTGGCTTCCACTGGGACGGCTCTCGAGGCTACGCAGTGCTGAAGGAGTAAAGCGTTGCCTCCTGGCCGGTTTCCTGATGACCTGGAGGGTGTCAACATGGCCTTGCCGTGTGCCATTAGAACTACTGGGCATGCATGGATGGATCTGTGTGCTCATGGCAGCCGTTTGGCCTTTTGTTTGCTTTAAATAGTGTTTCAGCTCTACTGCAGATGGTCAACTACCTACTGTTGCTTTGTGTTTGTGCAAAGGAAAACCGCGGGCTGCCTTTGTGGCTGAGAGTGCAGTGCTCTCAAACCAGATACTGTGCTTCTAGGAGCGTAGTTACTGGTTTAGTTTCTTTTTTCTTTTTTCTTTTTTTTTTTTTTGGCTAGGGGATATTTAGGGTTCAGATGTGTTATTGCCAGTCACTCAAAGCAGGAAGGTTGAAGGGATGGCCTTCTAGTTGGCTCTTGCTAAGGCATTTGCTGCAGGATTGCCAAATCAAGCAGGGATTTCAGAGGAGGAAATGATCATCTGCATGCTTCTTCCTCAAATCTGCCTCCTACTCTAACATTAGAGAGCATCTAAAAGTAGCTGCCAAAGCAGCTGCAGTGCCAAGAGCAGCATTCCCCAGTGGGGTCCTCTTCCCAGAGCAAGCCTGAGCCTGTGATAGGAATTAAAACTGGAGATAAGGTGCTTGTGTTGACCGATTTGCCACTATTCTTCCAGCTGGCTGAATGGAAATGACTCACTCGCCAGCTTGCACATACCCCTTGTCTTCCCTCCGACCTAAGGCATTACGTGGCTTTTACCTTTCCCCTACCATGCTCTTATCTTCTGCTGCTTGGAGAGCTGGAGGTGCCAACGCAGCTTTGCCTTTGGCTCGGTGCCGTGAGATGTGTGTCTGAAAGAGGGTGGCAGCGTGCCAGCCCCCGTCATACCTCTTGCAGTGTGGAATCGGAGTGGGTGAATTCCAGCTACTTCGGTGGAAAAGGGGAGCGGTTCCTCTGCAGCCAGGAAGGGCTGCTGGTGCCCGAAAGCACCATCGGGCTCCAAATAGTGGAAAACTGAGGATGCAGCTATATATAGCACACTCTTCTTCCTCTGATGCATGGGAATTTGTGTGTGTAACTGGGAATCCCAGCATGCTTATCTGTGGAAAAACCCTGAACTGCTCTGCTTCACAAGCTGATGCTGTAGTGTTTTGCAGGTCTAAGTTTGTGCTAATTCTAAATTTTGTGAATTCCAGAGTTCCATGTTTGCTTTGTTACTATTTTCCAGTGCTTCAGATTAGGGACAAATACTTGATGAGGGGTTTATAACTGCCAAAGATTTACCCTGGGTTTTATATTGCCTAATTCTGTATGGACTGGGGCAATATGAGAAAGCAGGTTAAGCCTTGAGATAAGGAATACATTGAGTACACTTTTTTCTCTCCTGTAATTGCCAAGCCCTCCAGCCTAGGGTTGGATCTTGGAGCGAGTCAGATCTGGGGCACTGTTTTAACAAGCCTTTGCTTGAAGCCTTGTGTTCTTCACTCCAGCAGTTTGGTTCATTTTAGTTGACAACGTGCCCAGCCTTGTTCTGCCACGATTTGAACCTGTGGGACAAGCGTGTTCGGTTTTAGGTCCTGCTCTGACTGAAATAGGTTCAGTAGATCTAGAAAAGGGCCAGGATGCTCACCCTGGGGAAGAGGTAACTGAAGAGGATGTGACCAAGAGCTGTAAAATCCTGAGTGAAACAGGAAAATTGAATAGGGAACAACCACGTGTTCTCTCTTCCAGGATGCGACTTACGGGGCATCAAATGAAACTACCAGGCGGCAGATCTGAGTGAAATAGGACATCCTTCCCCACACAGTGCACTGCCCAGCTGCGGCCTGCCTTGCCACAAGGTCCTGTAGATGTTGAATTTTGATGTGGCTCAAAAAGCAATTGGATGAATTCAAGGAAGAAAAGTGCATTGAGGGCTATTAAATATAAAAGATTTCATCAGCTGTGGCCACAGTGTGGGCTCACTGCACGGGCACGTGGTTAACAGGTTCCAGCAAAAGGGGCTTTGGGGACTGCACTGATCATCTCTGCTAACTTCGTCAGGGATCTGTCAGACCACTGAGAAATGTTTCCAGTGCTAACCTACCTACTGTATCAGCAACCCACTGCTTCTGCTTCCTTTGCTGCCTGCGTAAAGGTCAAAGATAATGATTAAAAATAAATAAATAAACCTGAGAAACCCCCACTGCCTTCCTCTCAGGTTGTTCAGGTTTGAAATAAATCATCTTTCTATTTCTGAAGGCACAGATGACTTAAGCCAAATTGCATTTGGAGCCGTTATCCTCGCACTTCTGTTTTATTTATGCTGTCGTGTCTTGTGCTAACACTTTGTGAAATATTTATTTGCTTCTGGTCTCCTGCAGCTTAGCTCTGGATTCATGAGGCTCTCATGTTATGTCTCAATTCTGTGCAGCTGCATTATGTCAAGGAAGGAGAAAATGAAGACTCCAATCTGTGTTTTACATTATAACAATATACTGCACATCACTGTAGGTAATGCCATTCAACAGGTGCACATTTTGTTTGCACGTGTCAAGCGTGTGGGTTGTGTTAGAGCGACAAAATGTACGTGTGGTTACAAAACATTGTCTGAGAAAACAGCTCTTCTGTATTTGCTTCCCAAGCCTGCCCTTGTGCTTGCTCTACAGGTCGCAGGTAACTTGCATGAAAGTTGGCAGGAGATGGGCATATTCTGAAGGACACCAATACATGACTTTAGTGGTTCAAGGGATGCATTAATTACAATGTTCAGATTTTCCCTGTAAGAAATGCTGTAAATACCTTTATCTTCTACCCAGGGCTAAAACTGTGTGGCCAGAGTCAATCCAGTAAGCGTGTGAAATGGCTTCCCCAGGCGTGGTGCCAGCTTCCCCTACCCCAGCCTGGAGGGGAGCTGAGCTGCGGCAGTGCGCTCTGCAGCTCCTCTGCTGCTTGTGAGCCAGAAGGATGCAATCTGTGTGCTGCGCTTCCCTCCGCTTCCCTCTTTATCAGAAACACTAGTGCAAGTGTCTCAGTTTGAATCTCTGCAAGATGTCTGCCTGCCTTTGCTGTGCTGGATCGGGATATCTGCTGATTTAAGATGCTGAGGTGCAGCTCTGACACTTGGCCGGGACAGCAGAAGTCTGCTGGAGAGAAACTGTTCTCTGGTTTCCAGCACCCAGCTAAAAACCTGACCAGCAGTGACTGGTGGTCGTTTGAGTTGAATTGTTGTTCAGTGATGAGTATAAAATGTGCAAATGATTCTCTCAGTCCAGTTATGGATGGAGAAGTTGATCTAACCTGAGAACCACCAACGGGGCTGACCCCCTTATCCAAGCAGAGCTGCCAAAGATTTAACCAACACTGACTGTGCACTGCTTGCATCTTGAGAAACAGTGTCTAAAGAGTCTGGGTGGTGGTACACAGCTGTACCATGTACACGACTGTACTGCTGCGAACTCAAACTCGGCACTCTGATGCCATCACTAAAACCCCTTCAAAGTCTAAATCTAGTTTTAGATAAATTTTTATATATACATGTGTATGCGGGAAAAGAGCTGCTAAGCTGCTGTTGCCACTTCTTGCTGAATTATACCAACAAGCTCCTTCTGGCATTAGCTTTAAGTGACATTTACTGTGTAAATGACACTGACATTCAAGATGAGATGTTGGCTTTTGCAGCGGCTTGCTAATTCCTCCTAGGGTCTCCCAGGAGAAGAGTCTGCAGCAAAGAGCTGCTGCTTTTGCAACAGGTGCTGCTTTGGCCTCCCAAGCTGTTTGGGGAGGAGAGTGAGCGAGCAGAGCCTTGTTCTCACTTTTTGCTTCCTTTCATGTCTCTGGGACACCTGGGGACATGTTTAATTGTCACGTTTCCGCAACCAGCGGCAATGAACGCTGCCTGTGTATGCAGCAAAGGACCAAGGATGTGCTGGCCTTATTCACTAAACGGGTTTCACTGCAGATGGAGTGAGGGTCGATGGGTTGTGTTTGAAGGATTGATCATTAGAGGGATGGAATAAGGGCACATAGCACTACCACAAACTGCTGTGCAGTGATTGCACACTGATCCTCTAAAGGACTAGAAGTTTGTATTAGGTGATGCATTAGCTTTGCCAGAAGAAATTGGGATTTACTTATTTATTTGAACCAGAGGACAAGCTTTAAAAGCTGCAAGCAGAGCTTTTTGAAGGACAAGCGGGAGTTAGTTGCCTAATTCACATCGACTTTCGGGGAGATCTGGCTGCTGAGCTGTTCTTTATGCCTTTCAGAAATCTCCCCTTAGTCTATATAATCTCTCTGTAACCCCTCTTTAATTAGCTTATCTTTCTGGAGGAAGAGACCAAGAAGTCATGTTCAAAGATTATTGCTCTATCTAGCAGCTGCTAGGATAGACCAGTTAATGCTGCAAAATCTTATTCCAGGTCCCAGCAGCATGTCTGCTCTGCCTCCCCTGTCTAATTTGGCCGAGGGATGTAAACTGCCCCCAAACTGTTGTTCAGACCCGTTTCTAGCCAGTGATACTCTGTGCTGTAGCACCAGCTGGTCATTTATCCAGATAGCCTAGCTTTGAATCTCTTGGCAGAGCAAAATATTTGAAAGGGAGAGAAATGAGCGACTGGGGGTGCTACAAAAACAAATGCCAAGAACACGTGTATGCCAAGCAGGAGATAATGGTGCTACCTTTACTGTCCCAGGCACTCCATCTGCAGTTTGTACCACAGCTACGCTCCTGCTGTTTGGGATCAAGAGAAAAATGTCAGTCCTGCAGGCGGTATTTGAAGATAAGGCCTTTTTAATGGGAAGTTAGGCTTCTTCAGTGAAATTCAGGGTGTGGATGAGGAGAGGTTTTTGGAGCCACTTAAATTGGTTTTGCATCTGTAATAATAAATTCAACTCAGAATGGGTATAATGAAGTGTAAACATTGAAGGTAGGAGCCTGGTGGATTTGAACCCTTGAGGGAAAATTTGTGGGGGTGTTGTGAGGAGACAATTCCCTAAAGCAGATGGGGGAAAGCAGTCCCAGGGGCTGGGGAGGCTGAGAAAGGGGCAACTGGTGGGAAAAATACTGGATGTTGCAATGGGGAGAAAAAGCTGCCTTATTTTGCTGTATTCCGGACCTTGCCTGGGATGGAGGACTGAGTGGTGGCTGTGTATGAAGCTGAACAGAAACCAGCTCCATTTTAACATTCGACCTGTCTTAGAAGAGGGAGAAGCAGGGACAGTTTTGGGGGTGGAGAAGGGGGTTAAGCAGCTGTAACTTCTTTTTTTTTTTTTTCCTGGTCCCTGCCATTAATGCAGTACTGATCTAGTGACACAGGAGCTGTTATGCCGACCCCATTCACTGTGTCGTAGGTGACCGAGAGCTGAGCAGTTGGGTTTTTGCTTGAGCTAATTGAGAGCTAGCATAGACGTGTGTGGGATACCCTTCTGGGCTTTGCTCACACGTGCTGAGCCATGTACTCATGTGCAAAATCTGCGCAAAAGTAATTTCAGCTTTCAAAGATGCACCAGAATTTTATAATGCTTTGTCTCAGGTTTTGCGTACTGAAGGTTTGAGGTCCAGTTCCCAAGTCTAATGCGGTTGTCAGCGAAGACAGTATGGTCAAGGTGTAGAAGCTCAAATCCTACGGTGGCGTACCCTTCAAGCAAGGGTCTCTAGGAGTTGCAGTGGAGTTCGGTGTCACTAGATGAAGCAGCCTTGCTCTTGGGGAGCTGGGTCAGTCTTGCCCCCCCATGTTTGGGAAGCATTTTAAGATCCTTAAATGGAAAGCACAGTACAGCTATGACATAGGTCACACATAAGAGTTACTTTTTCATTCTTCTAGTATAAAAGTAGTGAAGAGGAGGCTGAGCACTGTCAGTGACCACCCCAAAGGAGACCCTTCTGGTTGAACTGACTACTGTCAAGGTATTCTGAGGGGAAAAATAAACTGTTCTATATCCTTGCTCTCAGCAAGTCCTTTAAAACATCACCACATCCTAAGCACAAGAGCTAGAAAAACAGCTGCCTTCTCTGCTCCTTCTCTGCCTGATGAGGTTAATAATAACTTTGAATGCATATGTACAGCATTAGCTTTCATGGTAACATGCATAATTCAAATCCCCCAAAGAACAGTAGAGCTTTGAGGAAGCAAACTTCCTTAATGTACTGGGCAAGGATCCAGCTTTTACCAGCTGTTGAGGGTTGATGTACAATTTTTGGTTAAGTGAATAATTTATCATGGATATTATCTGTAGTGTATCACATCCCGACAGTTTGTAGGCCTGTACATATGGCTCTTGAGATGCCACAACACTGCCATATGCTTCATGGCCCATTACCACTTCAAACTCCCTTAAGATGTTTTCCCCTATGTTAAGCATGTTAGAAGTATAGTGGGACCACTGGCTCAGTGTGAATGCTGGCTGGATTTACCCCCTCCCTATTAAAAAGAAAAAAACCAAAAACTTAAACCATGCAAACTCTGTCCACAGCCTTGTCCTTTTAAATAAACTGTCTGCTGCTTCATGGTACAGATGTGGATTATAAATCCTGCAGAACACCTGCCCTCAACTCATCCCCAGCTACTCCTTGTAACATGGTCGCGTTGTGCTGTTACAGATCTATTTACTGTAGCTCCGGTCTACTGTCTGCATAAATCAAAGCTTCTTTAATCAGGTGGTGAGGCTGCTCTGCCTCTTGTATTCACAGCACCAAAGCAGGATGGCGACACGCTGACAGCCTCTGTGAGAGGCATGTAATACCATGCCCCAAATTCCAACTGCAGATGTCCTATTTCTTGGGCAGGAGAAGGAATGCTGAAGCTGAAGAACTTCATAGTTTGCGTAGCTGCTACGGTGCAGGAGAGGGAGAACACATCTGGGTTGTTTGTCAAGTTGATTGCTTATATAGGAAGCAGCTTCATATGATAAAAAAGACTGAGTTAAGATTGAAAGCAAGCAGCTGCTTAGCTGTAATTACAGCTATGTGTCCATCATAAGGACTACTGAGGCTTCTTCAGCTACAGAATGTGCTATTTTTAAGTTCAGGGCTCCATGTCCAGGAGAAGTATCTTTCTTCAGCTGCATCTTGCACTCTGGTGTGATGCTACTGGTCGGTGGTCACCAGGCTCTCTGTGGCTCATTATTGTAGCTTGCAATAGATGAAACAATCCCTGCACGAGTTTTTTACTTTTGAAGATGCCTCAGGAGAAAAGGTGCTTCTAGCATGGGACCTTTCACTGATGCTGGATGAATTATTTCCAGTGTTTATTACTCTCCAGTTGTTTCCCTGTGTAAAGATTGTGTGCAGCTTTCTCTTGCAGTCTGTTGCAATCAGGTTGCTTTGATTTGTGTGATATGCTATTTTTTCTGTTTCCTGACTGGATTAGAATTTTTACATTTTCAGTCTTTAATTTTTTTCCTCTCTCCTTAGTGTGAATATTGGTCTTTAGATCATCACTTCCACATGCTTCGATGTTGGAGATCTTGTGGGAAGTGGAACAGGAAAGGGATGTTATGATGGCCAGCACAAATGTGATGGGTTTCAGGTGACTGGAGCACATCTGTTTTGCTGACAACTGGCGCCCTCAGGTCCTTCTGGCAATGGGAATGCTTCTCCCTCTGCACTTCGGTGAGAAAAAAGCAGTGTAAATGTTGATTATTGCTCTCCATTCAGTTATACAGGGAGAAGCACGGAGAGCTGTGACCAGCAAACTCCTGCTCAGCTGCAGAAAGGAAAAAGGGGCCCAGAGGAACTGAACCCAGCTGGAGGACTTGGCAGATCTCTGCTGGTGTTAAGGGCCATTCTGCGTGGTCCCCCCCCTAAAAAGAACTGAATGAGGGTATATTGCAAGGTGAGGAGCTGGGTCAATCCTGCTAGGATTAAAACCTCTGCTTTGCTGAGATCTGGTCATGTCAAAGCTGCTGCCTGGACCAAGGCAAGGCCATGCCTTTTGAAGCAGCGACCTTTCCTGGCTGGGATCAGCTCGGAGGGCGCATCGCTCCGTGGCTAAGTGCACTTGCTGCTAGCAAGGGAATGTTTATCCAGTGCGTGGATTAATCAACCTTGAAAAAGGGTCAGATGGATTTATTCAAGCATCTAAGTAACCTCCATAGTAAAACATACAAGCCTGTGTGTGTGAAAGGGCTGTCTGTAGCCCTGGACTCGGAATAATACTGTCTGGATTTTGTGGCTTTTATATCCTTGTGGTTTGGATCTGATTTGGATTTTTGTTTCTGAGTACACCCTAGTTCTAGCATTTTGTTCACCATGGCCTTGTGTAAGTGTCTCTCCCAAGGAGTCATATCCTGGTGCTGGCAACATGAAAAGGTGTTTGGTTGGTTTGGGGTTTTTTTGTTTGTTTTTTTTTTCTCCCTCAAATCCCCTTTGATCATGGTGTCCTGCCTTGGTCTGTTTGCTGTGCTGTGGTCTACTTTACTCCTGCTCCTCTTTCACCCTGCTGCTTTATGCCTCTCGATTCCACCCCTTGCACTCTTCCCTCTTCACAAGGGGAAATTTTAAGGATTTTGCAATGAGGGGTGAGTGGTGCACTCTGCCTCCATCAGAGAGTTTCCTTAAATAACAAGACCTCTAGAAATGTCACCTCATTTTACACCTCTAGCTTGGGCAAATAGAAGATGACAAAAAAAAATAATCGCACAGTAAGGTACTGCTTTCTTCTAGTATTTCTGGAGGAATTAAACAATGCTGAGGATAAGATCAATATTGAAACAAGAAGTTCTTGAAGCTGGTCTTCCTTTAAAGAAGATCATGCACTGAGCTGAATTATGAGTTCCCATCTCGTACAGGGAGAGTTTGGCATGTGTCTTCTCCCATAAACATTAAGCCAAATATATTCTTGTGGAACCATCATATTAAATTAAGATGTAAAATGACTGCAAGGTTTTCATTCTTTGTGGCAACTGGCGTTAACAGCTAGAGGGGAAAAAAACCCCAAACCAAACAATTGCTTGAACTCCAAGTCCAAGAATGACATCTAGTGGCTTCAAGTGAGATTTCTGGGATAACTTCGTGTTATTTTAAAGAAAAGTATCAAGGCTTTCCTTTGCTGATTTTATGCTTGGGATCCAACTTCTAATTTTTAATTCCTCACACTTACCCGTTTTAAAAAAATACGGGAAACTGAATGCTTGTTCTTCAGGTTTGCTTTGCTGTTGCTGGCTTTAGGGGTCACAACTTAGTGTTTTAGTTTCAGTAAAGCTCATATAAGCTTAGAAACACTTTTTTGCACCATGGTTAAATGAACGCAACCCACACCACAAAGCTAAACTAATGCTTGTGTTTTCTTTAGCTTCTTTAAGTCAAAATGAAAGTGAAGGCAATGTCCATGGGATTTCCAGCGCTGTTTTATCTGATGAAAGCAGAAAAAGTAAGAGACAGAAGAGCTCGTACACAGTGGAAAGAGTGGGAAAACACCTGCTCTGTGGGTTCACAGTGAGCATGTTCTGACTGTGTTTGGCCATTTGAAACTTAGAAAGGTGAAACTTGTAAATCTTTTAAAGGTATCATAGTGCATCATTTTGGGTATGGAGAGTCAACTATTTGGCAAGAGGTAGAACTCAGAGGATGAATAAAGTAAGAATTTGTATTCATGATGGCATCCTCTTACTTGAAGATGGTGGGGAAGTTTCCGTGTTTGATACACAGGGACATCTGAAAGTGAGGAAACCAGCTGACAAATCCAGCTGAATCAGAGCTGGTGGTATTCTATAAGTAGCTGTAGCCCTCAAAAGGAGGGGTTTGTAAAAGCACCTCCAGGTGATGTTTGAGAGTGTTACAGTCTTCTCTATGTACAATGGACAATCAAATGCTCTGAGGATGATGACAGCCTGTCTGACCTCCCTGCATCTTAAAAGCCAGTAGGATCTGATAGGGATCTTATAACATATTCATCATAGCAAATGTGATGATCCCAATGTGACATAGTTAATCTTGGCTGTTTAATTTGTGTTATACTTGTCTGCTTTGGAATTAAGACTCCACTCTTTCTCATGCTGTTGGACTTGTAAATACAGTGCTGTCCTACTCTGCTGGGAGTGAAGAATTTGGAGTCTTGTTAGCAATTGCTTGCAATCCCTCTCTTAGGGAAAGAAAGAGAATGGAGTTTAGCCACTTGCTTTAAACTTGGAGCACATATGTGGCTATAATGCCACATAATGAGGTAAATAGTTGCGGCATAAATGCTCCACTTTCCTTTATTAAGGAGAATTTAAATGGATACAAGCGGAGCCCTTTTATCTTTTTGCACAGCAGATGGCAAATGAAGTGAGTTAATATCTTTGGAGGAGGGGTGAACTGTGTTATAAAGGGAAATTTTGATCAGGATGTAAAACTGAAAGGAAAGAGGGACTGCTAGAAAAATGAGATGAGTGGGAACATGGAAGAAAAACCCCACAACTCAAAACTAGGCAGCTGTCCTGACAGCAAAACCTCAGCTTTTAAACAGGAGCTTGACACAGCGTGTCAAAGGCTAATAAATGTTGTAACTTCCATATGGCACTCCCAGTCCTAGCTCCATCCTCATCCAGACTCCAAATGCTGCCCCAAAGTACTGCAAAAGATGGACAAAATGTGAAACTAGAGCAAAAATTCACTACTTTGATGCTCTTGCTTCCTTCAGCTAAAGACAAAGGGGACAGCCCCACTGCTAAGCATCCTCTGGAAGGAAGGTGCAATGCTTAGCAGCCCAAAGGCAGGGCCTGGTGACAATATTGTCTTAGAAACAGGGAGGGCAATTGAAGGAAGGCAGGAGAGTTGAGTTGGAGGAGTGCCTATTGCAGAATAGCCGATGGACTTAGTGATGAACATGCAGAATACGATCTGGATGCAGACCTAAACGCTGCGATTTGGGAGTAGTTGCCTTGGTTGCAACCCTTCTAGGCTTGGCGCTTTTATGTTTTCTCCCAAGAGAGAATTTAGTGATGGATTAGTGTCACCATTAAGAAAACTTTCTTCCTATGGCTTTACTAGGAAGCTTTATTTTGGAGAGAGCAGTAGTAACTGGGGATCTCGAAGGCTGGTGTACTGTGCAAGCTTTAATCAGGCAAATGGCTCTAGGTATGAGCGTCCATTATTTCACAGCCTCAACTCTTCACTTGTTACTGGGAAGTCTTTCTACTGATTGCCAAAAAGAGAAAATCTGTTATAGCTGCAAATGCCCACTAGATGACAGTGCTGTCTCACAGACTCACACTGCTGTGCTTGAAACAGGGTGTTCCCTGGAGTGATTGGGCTGCACCCACAGTGGAGAACAGACTCTCCTAAATTAAAAGCAATAATCATCACTTCTACTTCAGTTTCTTGGTTTGTTTCTATTTTCTCCTTTGAAATGAGAGGCAATTTTCACAGCAAATATTAAGTGGAAGGGTTCTTGGCTTTGGTTTATTCAGTTTAATTTGGGATGTTAAGCCTGTATCACTTCTGAAGAGAAATGAGGCTAACAGTTGTGGCACTAGCACTGAGTTTTATTATTAGTAATTATAGCACGCATTTGAACCATGAAAACTTGTTTGGAATAATATGCAATGCTCCCTGCTGAACAAAGCTAAAAACTATTCGTGGTCCATTGGAAAACTGGACCATGCTGACAAGATGCTGTTTTATTCAAAGGGCCATCTTTTCCATCTGTGTTGCTCCTTTGAAGTCAGTGGAGAGACTGTGATTTGTATGAGACATGTTCCAGACTCTCTTGTTATCAGAAAGGTGACTATAGAAGATACTGTTTCCTTGCCTTCACAGACTATTAGTTTGAATTCTAATTTTAGTAATCCTCTAGATTCCCTATAAATTAAAAAAAAAAACAACAAACAAACAAAAAAAAAACCAAACCCTGAAAGCTAAACCAAGAAACAACAAAAAAATCCTTACTAATTCTCCATGTAGCTGTCCAGAACTTAGTTACTTGTCATGGGAGGAAGACTTGCATTAAAATAAAAGTGCTGTTCTGAAAGCCCTCAAGCAAACAGAGCATCCCAGAAGCCTGTGCTGTTGGACCTACAACCATATCTCCCTCTCCTTTGAGTTGCCTTATCGTTCCCTGGTGAATGGCATCAAAATGTTTTGGATTGCTAAAGCATCTCTGTGGAATTCTACTGTGATTTTTAGGCCCTCTAACAAGAATCCTGTTTGGCAACACAGAATCAGGGATATGTTGTTTCCTGGTGGAAAACAAGGACCAATATAACCTGTTTGTTGTTAGTGGCAAAACGAAGCTCCCCAGCAGTGAATCTGTAGAGGGATGCAGGGGGATAGCCCAGGAGGAGTCTGGACCATACAACCAGACTGTCATATGTGTAGCTTTTTAGTTCTGGAAGATTCTGTTTTCCCTATTCATCAGCAAAGGTTCAGCTGTCCCAGAAGCATTTCTAGCAAGCTCTGCTATTTGTGTGCTTACACACAATGTGAAACTATTCCACTGGCAAAACTCTGTAAGCAGGTTAAGGAGTCTGACCACACTAACGTGTTTCCTTCCAAATGTGAAATCTGCTTAAAAGTTTGTGTGGCCAAGCTGAGTTGAATGTTAATTGCAGTGAACTTTTCTCAGATGTCTTTGCTCAGCTCTTTGTGCTTTGTATCACAGCATGTTTTTACTAAATACAAAAATAGATGGGGTTTAGTGTGTAACTCTTCCTTGTGGTTGTTGTGAGCCCTTCACCCCATTCAGATGAGCAACCAAGTCACGGGTACCAGCATCATCCCAGTTTATTATTGCAATGACAAGGAGGAAGAGGTGGTGATGTGGTGGGTTTTTTTGGTAGGGTTTTTTCTATTAGGTTGACTGTATCTATGAGAACAGTCTCCTTAAGGCTCTTGGTACTTTGTGGCAGAATATCCAATGTTGTATCTTCTGCTTGAACATCAGTGTGGTTACAGTCAGGACTCCTCAGCTGTTGCAAGAAAAAGAATAATCCAGAAAAACATTCCTGATGACCTTGAGATATCTAAATTTTCTGGCAGTGGTACAGGGCTCTTGGTGTGTTAGTGCAACTTACAGCCACAACAAGGCTCCAGCAAGTTGTAGGAGGGCTGGAAAGTACCCTTTATAAATGAGATGCAGGGCTTGACTTTGTGGAGATACCAGTGCAGAGATTTGGCAGGGTTTGCTTGAGAGAGATTATGTTTTTTAATTATTAGTATTGATCAGGAAGAGAGTACTGAATTACATAGCTGGGTGTCTTCTCTATGTGATATCCTCACCACTAGTCTAGATAACACACTGATTAACATGGAGTGATGAAATGCAAGCTTGAGCAGAACGGTACTTCCAGGGTATCCGTGGAGAGGACTTCCCTTCAGCATTGGCCAGATGGACTGAGTGGATATCACAGTTTAGACTCGTAAATAGACTTGACTCCATCTGGCTTAGAGATTAATTTCATTCCCCGCAATGTAATTCTTGCACCAATATCCCTCTGTATAATATATCTTTCTCACGAGTGCACACACTCTGTTTCTTTCATTGGCATAAACAGAAAAGGTTTGCTGTGCAGCTAGAAAGCATCATGCTTTCCCTGCTCTTCCTGATCACGATTTCCCTGTTTCCCCCTGGGCTGTGAGTAAAGGCAGAGTTTTGTGCTCGAAAGGAGCGTTTCCTACTTCCCAGAGGGGTGAGGGAGGATCCAAGGCGAATTCCCTGTGGTTCAAAGCCTTTTGATTTCCAGATTTCTCTAATGGGAGCCTGACTTTGCAAATTTATTTAAGACTATGATTCTTCTTTGTTTTCCCCCCTTCATAACTTAATGTTTTGCCACAGGAGGATTTCCTTGAAATGAGCAAAACCTGTTTTCAGTCTAGGCGTGCTGGAGATACTGGTCTCTCAAGGCTGCCCTTGGTACAAGATAGGAAGGGAATGCAAAGGTGATTTTTGTATCTAGTATGTGTCTGCTCCTTGAAAGGGCTAATGTATGAAGCTGAAAACTGATGGTTGACATATATCCTTTCCTCTAGGTGATTTGGAGCTACTGCATCTGCCCCATGTCTCCTGGGGAGACATTTTGTGCACAAAGGTACCTATACAAGCCAAGCTGGCTTTGTAGCCCTTTGCAGCTCCAGGGCTGAGCCTCTCAAGGTCCCAGTGGAAGCATCCTGCGTGCTCTTTCTTCTCTGGCAGCGAACAGTCCGTGTTTCAGTGGAGATGCTTCTCCCCTTACCCCTGCTGCTCTTTGTCTGCCTCCTGTTGTGGTTGCATCCTTGCAAGCTGCCAGTACAAGGACTTGTGCAAGAGCTTTGGAACCCATATCCACCAAAATTAGTAATACAACAGTATTTCATGTCTTAAGATTTTGAAGTCCAAGTGAACCAAGTTAAAGAGGCTTCACCCCAACAGATATGAGTGAAGCGGGCAGTGGGAAGGAGCCTGGAGTTAGAGTTTGCGCAATCAACTTCTCCAGTCAGTACAGCCTAAAGCAGTGCCTAGACCTTCAGAGACAGAAAAGTCACTTTTTCTTCAGTACAGCTGGTCCAAGCTATGTTGTCTGCCTCCTTTAGGGCTTTTACTCAATTATCTTATTTCATACAATCTATTGTTTCTCTTTCTGCCTTGTTGTTCTTTTTTCTTCTTCCTCTCCCCTCCAGCATTAAATATTTACCCCTTGTTCAGCTGAGAGCACAACTTGGGCATGCTGGAACTCGTGTCAGACTTCTAAAGTGCCACTGGTAGAACAGCTCTGGCATTAAACCAGAATGACTTGCATCTGTTTGTGGCTATCTGAGGTCTTTTAATTATCTGGCTAACATATTCTATGGGAGAGAGAGCTGGTCTGCCTGGAGCAAGGTTAAAAATTATTTGGTGTTTTATCTCTAAACAGCAGATTCCAAAAAGGAGAAAGAAACAGAAATGTACTGTTATGACCTTAGTGTCTCAGCTCATATGCTGGATACATTAAATTACACTAGTAGTGCCCTGGTCTAACTCAGCATGTGCTTAATGAAATGCCATGTAAATTATTTAAGATTTATTTTAATTAAAGCCAGACCCCTGACAAGGCCAAACTCGTATGTATTGTGTTAGCTAGATGGAAGCTCCTTGTGGATTCATTGCTGTGCTTTTGTGCCATACCTGCCAGTCCAACTCAGCCCCTATCTGCATCATCTTGGGAAGAGAAAAAGTGATAAAATTAGTGTTAAATTTGCTCCTAAGCTCAGACATATTTCTTCTGAAGTCAACAGGAGCTCTGTCCCTGCTTTCAGCAGCCTAGCGTTCCTGGCTTTCTGGCTTCCCTGCAATGCCTGCTGTTTGCTGGCTGGAGCAGGACATGGCTGTTGCTCTCCCTCTGCCATTCCTGCTCTGTATTTTGTTGTTGTTGTTGCTGATTTTATTTCCTTAATGCTTTCCTTTATTTCCTTAATAATGCCTCTGTTCTTCTCCGATATAAATCCTCAGTTTCTGTGAGAGCAGACAGACCTACTTCTTCCATTCTGAGTGGGAATACTTGAAGGAAAGGTACTTCTGTCTCACTACTAATAGCATCTATATTTGCAACAGAATTGATTGTGAGTCAGGATCTCCATGCATCAATATCTGTATCACTACTATAGGATAATTTTGGAGTTTGTTTCCAAACAGTTTAGCAAAGTTCAATTTTAGTTACCAGGAAAATCAGGACTTTGGTCTCTATACAAGTAGTAACAGCTCTGGATCCTCCTGGCAGTACTTTACTCCCCAGTAGATTCAGTGATGTCTTATAGTTGGCAGAGGTAAAAGATCACAGATCATCCATGCAGGCAGCTCTTGCAGTGCTCCCTGGTGTAGGCACTTGTATAACTCGTTGGACCTCTGAAGTTTCTGAAGCAGCTACAGGAGCGGGAGGGGGTGTTGGGGCCTGTCTGCAGTGCCCTGAGAAATGACCATCTTGCACCACTGCTGACATTTGCTGCACGACTGTCCCCTTTGTAACTATAGTAGGGAACTTATTCTTACAAGTGACCTGACAGAATCAATCGCAGTGTTTGAAGTGGTAATATGTATTTATATAAAATAGAGAAAAGCATTTTAGTTCAAAGCATAAATAATACAGTAGGTTTCCTGCCTAAGCTGTGGCTTACCATCATGCTGAGACCCAAATGTAAGGGGGGGGCAGGGGATGCACACTGTTACACAGAGCTCAGCAGGCTTCTATCTTGTTACTGATACATAAACTGAGGGTAGGTTGCCCCCTGCTCACATTATGAGGTGATTAGCATGTTGTTTAACATCAATTATGCATGTTTCATGTTTACAGACATGTTAAATTATGCAAGCTGTAGTCTTTAGACTTTTTATTTAATTTGGTAAGAGGAGAAGAAAAATAACAACAAAGCAAACCTTTTACTTCAATGGCCTTCCCTCCCTTTCCCATCTGTGCCCTGGTTTTTGCAGTCTGGGCAGTAAGTGAATGAGATGTTCCCCCACTTCTTTCTGCTGTCCCCCACCTCTCGGGGACACGTGGCCTGGCTGCCAGCCTGGCATGTGGGCTGGTGGCACCTGAGGTGGTGGCTGGCTGTAGCAACAGCAGAAGGTGTCTGGAAAACATGCCTTGTAGGAAAATAAAGGCACTTTGGCTGCAAGCTCTTTCTCTACTTTTCTTTACAGTAAGTGTTGACTTAAAAAAAAAGACTGTAGGTGGATCCAGAAACGCTTCCCTAAGAACACTTGCCTTGAGTACCAGGCCCAGACTGGATCTTATCCTTTCTAGGGCAAGTAAATTCAGTGTTTTGAAGCATGGAATACTTGAACTTAAATAGGGTCTCAAGCACTTGAACACCATGGTGTATTTAATGATCTGGCCTCATTACTGGAGGAGACCTTTCTACAAGTACTCACTGGAAAGTGTCAAGATGTAGTACGTTCACTGACACTTTAACCTTACTGCGCTTAGATCTGGTGAAGTAGGAACCTGACCCATCCTTGAAAGACGTGGACTCTTTCGAGCTGCTGTGTATGTTTCCCTGATGATTAAGTGATATTTGTTGGTGATCCTGAGTAGTTTCATCTGCAGGGAGAGGAATGCTTACTTCCTAGAAAAATATGTTGGTTTGCAAACTCCCAGAAGGAATGTTTTTGCTTTTCAGCTGCTTGCTTCAACTAAGTGTCTTTCAACCTCTGGAAAGAAAAGTTTGGAAAGAGATTGGGATAGGGGTAAATGCAGTGTCTAGAAGAATCCATCCTCCATGGCTTCATGTAGTCATAAAGCACAAAATACTTCCCTGCACAAATTTAAGATCTGCAGTAAAAAGCACAAGTTACAGCTATACTGTGCTGTAAGGAAAGAGCAGGAGGGTCCAAAGGCATGCTGAAGGTCATAGGTCCCTGTAACAGCAGGAACTTAGTGAGGTGAAATTCCCAGCTGAGGACCTAAATAGAGAAACACATCATCAGTTACGAAAAAAATCACCAAAGAGCAGAAAATGACACAAAATCTGGTGATGTTTTAACCCTTAGCATGCATGCAGAATGAAGCAGCTGGGAATGCAGTGCATGTACCCAGCTTCGTGGTGGTGGGGTGATCATGTGCAATACTTCTGTGAAAAAGAACCTTGCGTACATTCTCTTTAAAGCTTTTAAGAGTGCCAAGTACAATGCTGTGAAGACATAATGTGACAGGTTACCAGCAGACAACACTGCCTGCTGGGACCAGTGGTTTGAGCAGTAGGAGTAGGAGGCTGCTACTCTCTTCAGCTAACCTAAGTACACAGAGCTATCTCAAGAATATTAAGACAAGCTGTGGGTTTGCATCCTGTGGTTATTTCAATAATGAAGCAGCCCTTGAAACTTGATCTTGCTCCTGAGGCTTTATACAGCTGCTGAGGTGATGTCCACACCTGGAGGGCAGGATGTGGTAGGGCTGATTTCAGAGCCTAGCAACCAGGACACAGCCAGCCACAGGGACATGTCAATATGAGGCTCTTTATTAGTGTTATGGACATCAATGATATTTTTTTTTTAAGGGGTAGAGGATCCATTTTATTCAGGACCAAACCTGGTTAGGACTGACCTTTATATAATTGTGTAAGATGCATCTCCCCAAGGTACTAATATTAAGCAGGAGGGTTGGGCAGTGCACTAAGATTCCTCACTCAGCAATACTTTGTTACATGGTATTGGCAAACAGATAAAGAGCAATGTGATGCTAACAATCTGCTTTATTTAAAATCCAGAATAATAATGGGCCAAAAATGGAGTCTTAATGCACACAAGAGCTCGTAATCCCAAAACAATCTGTGTAATACCAGGGAGAGATGTTCTGTTGCAGGGTATGATTGAGTAAGGACAAGCCAGAATGTCCAGCATAATTCATCATGGTCACAGGTATTAAATGGGGAGCAGGATCAGCAGCGAAGCAGATTCTGAATCTCATTTTACAGCACTGTCACGGCAGCTCCTGACCGGCTGCATGTACATGCTGTGCAGTCAGCAAACATACACCTGTCTGGGTCATAGCTATATATAGAGATACACATACAGAACATGCACACACATCTCGCAGAAACAGATGGGGAGGATCATAAAGTAAGTTTATGGAAAGGAGAGATTAAGCTGGAGAGGCAACAAAATGCTCCAGGAACTTAAATGAGAAATATGTTGGCAATGGGACAGTGCTTAGAAAGAACAGAAAAATCAATTATTGTTTAGCTGCAGCAGGGGATATGGATTATTTAGTAAGGGCTTTTAGAAAATATCCCAAGAACAGTAACATCACTTCAAAGGACCTCAAAGAAGCCGGTTATTCTGTGACCTACAGTTCCCAATGACATATCACTTCCTGCCATATTGAACAGAGGGTAAGTCTAGTGAACCCAGTTGGAGATGGATTAGAATATATCTGAAGTTATTTCACCAAGTTAGCAGTGAGGCATCTCTCAAGACCTGGAGATCTAGGAGCCTGGAATTTGTACTGTATCCCCCATATCTTGCAAATGAATTTAAATATGAAATGCTACGTTGAGGGGAAAAGTCTTATTTTGAGAGCTGTATATTCAAGACCCACTTCTGTGACAGCTATAAGATTTAAGGCAGTTGCTGATAATTTTAGTGGATTGAGCAGTTTGGAGTTTTGCTGATATATATTTATTTTTCAAAGGAAGTGAGGGCTCAAATGATTTTGAGGCAGCAATCTGTGCTGTTAAATGGGTGATTTTCCTTGACGTGTCTTTTGTAGAGGCTCTTCACCCTTGATTGTGTTAATGCTAACTTAAATCTCTTCTGTTGTAACTGGATTGTGAGGGATTTGCTAAGTTTTATACACTATATGACTGTGCAGGGTGTCTGTTGTCCAGCAACACCTTAGTTCTACTGCTGTAGAAGCAAATAGGAGCAGCAATGATGCAAAATTACTCTTGTGAATTATCCATACAGGTATGTATTGGGTTGTGTGTGCAAACCAAACCGTCAATGGACAAGAAACACTAGAGTCTTTCATGCTTCTCTGAGAAAAGCACATCCTGAATTTTAGTCGAGCATTTGCAAAGTAAAGAAAAAAGTCTGTGTACACATTTGATAAGCAGCAAGATTTCTTATTTTGTCTGTATTTCTTGACTACGTTTGGAAATTTGTATCTAATGAATTGAAAATATCAGTGGTGGCCCAGCCTCTGCTTAATATTAACCTGTTTGAATACCAACCTGTTTTCCATTTACTCCCTGGGAGCATTGTGCTGCTCTCTAGTCCTTTTGCTTCCTTAACTTCCCCTTAAGCTGCCAAAAGTTCATCCTCTTTCTCGTCTCTTCTCATGCATTTGCTGTTGACCAGAGCACTGCAGGACCGTATCCAAGTCACTCTCTTCAGTAAGTTGTGAGCCTCTGTATGTTCTTGTACCATTACATTTTTTATCAAATGATATTGTAGATGCTAAGTAGCTGTATTCTTGCAGGGCTGGGCTATTTACAGTGTGGGCAGTAACATTTTGCTAGCAACGAATTTCTACATGCACCCAGAGAAGGAGCACTGTCAGGCAACGTTTTGTTGTATCCAGGTTACAAATTAAAAAGTGGCTAATTGCTCTTCTGCCCTTGACATGTGTTTTACCCATGAATTATTAAGAATTAACTGAAGTTGATGTATAAGAAAGTCTGGAAATTATGGTGTTTTGTGACCATGTATTTTATAACAATGTGAAAGAAATGCCCTTTTGTCTTTTTTTTTCCTCTTTCTTTTTTTCCAGTCCCAAGCTGGAAATAAAACTAGACTCGTACAGATACAAGTGATCTATTTACTCAAGAGAGTAAGTAAAAAAAGCTAAGAAAACAAAAAAGAAAATACAGCTAGTGATGGTGCCATTTTTAGTGTGCAAAAAATAAAACGTATCTTAAAAGGCCATGAAAATTGAGTAAAAACAAATAAATAATGGAAGTCTAGAAAGTCAAGAGTCTGATTTACCTGAGCCATGGGCACACTTATACCTATGATTGCAAGGTGAAATAAAGAAAATTTCAAATCAATGTCTGCTGCTTTTGAAATCTTGGGCTAGCTTTTGCTTTGTTGTGCTGAAAGACAAGGAAACTAGCCTCTCTTTCTTTTGTCAGGAGTTACTTGTATCCTTTGCTGTGAATAGCATCTGAGAGTGTTGAAAGTAGTAATAGCATTCTAAAACAAATGTCAGCAAATCATATTCCTGCAAGATATCTAGTGGTCATTTGTTCTTTCCTTGCATGAAATGGTGGTGGGAGTGCTACGTGGTGCTCCATCTCAGGAGGATGTTATACAGCATTTACACTCATAGTTTATCATGTCCAGTCATGAGACCGATTCCACTCCAATGAACCTCCAAGATAGTAAAGAAAGCTATGTGAACTTTTGACACTTTTGGAGAGGTACGCGAGCCTCCGCATTAGGTACAAGTGCTGTGGATTCTGGGACAGGAGGTTTTTGATCCAATACTTAAGCTCATAGTTACAAAGATTCTTTAGTCTTGTTATTAATATAGTTGTTAATTTGGTTTCAATCCTTAAAATTCAGGTTTCATACGTGGTTGAGTATGCAGCGTGCCTATGTGTCTGTGGAAGACGCATAATAAATATCCCTTACATTGTTTCTTTTGCCATTTACTGAGTACCCTGACAACTAGAGTACTAAATAACCTAGTGAGGCCTTGCTTTGTTTTTTTTTCCAGAGTTTTATAAGGTACTTTGTGTATTTACATTTTAATGGTGCGTCTCACTACTTTGCTGCCCCCTTTCCCAAGCATTTAACCTATCTCAGCTTCTGCTCAAGTAAGACTTGTTCTTGGTTGATCTGCCTTTGCTCAATGGTACCGTTGCTCTGAGAAAAACCTCCCAATAAAGTGAGAAGCAAATAAGAAGCAGATGAGTTGGATTTAGGTATTACGTGAGAGGAGAGTGTGCTTCAGAGCAATAAATTTCTGGGATTTTTTTTTTGTGTGGCTCTTGTTTTCTAAATGACATTAACCAAATGTCCTTGCACTCAATCCAGACCTTATAGTTTGCCTTTGTGTAATCTGTAATTTTTGATTACGGGATTGTGAGCTGAAGGGGAAACTGAAGCAAAAAAGGAGTTAGAATCAGGGGGTTGAATGAAGTGTGTCAGTAACATTATCAGGGATGAATGGCTGAGAATCATGGCTCAAGGTCTTAAAAAATGAAATATCTTGCTTGTCTCTTCGAAACTAAAATGGATCTTTATTTGAAGATGTGTGTCAGTGATATTTTGTGAGCTTTTTCAAGCGTATAAGTCTGGTGATGCCTCATTCAGGAGAGGATTTGCAAGAGTTTGTGATGACTATAGCATAGATCTACCACGTAACACAGCTGCTGGCTCCTGTTTACCCTTACTTAATTCAGTGTAAAATGCACTTTCTACTGCTGATCAGCCCTATTTAACCTTTCCTACATATCACACGTTGTTTCAAATTAGGAACAGTATAATAGACTAGCAAGAAGTTCTCTAGGCTAAGGATGAGCAAAGATCCCTCTGGGGACTCATCTCTACAATTGCTTTTTGTCTTCAGCTCTGAAGTACAAGTGCTACTGCTTTCTAAGATCTTGTGTAAATGGGACTCAGGAAATTTTAAGGAGAGGCTATTTCTGCTTATGGCTCACAAGAAATTCTGCCTCTATGTGTTGTATCTTGACTGGAGCTGAGGAAGAGGCAGCTGGTTTCTGAGCTTGTGCACGTTCCCTGTGCAACATTCAGAGGCTCATGGATGACAGACCCTTCCTTCTTTTTTTTTTTTTTTTTTCCATTTACGTTGGTCATAGTCACCCTGTTGTTATACCAGTGGGACATGAAAGCAGTTTCTGCCACGAGTAGGATTCAGGAAAAGCGGATACATTCCTGTGTCCAACCCCTGAGCATCTTTCTTGTATGCGTCTGCTATGCCAATAAGGAGTAAGACCTGTGTCTTCATTTTGTAAACGTACCCCAAGACACAGATGACTCCTTTGCAAAAAGCATACAAAAATTTGTGATACAACAGCAAAACTAAGCAGTAGGCCAGGTCCAAACTGCTCTTGATAAAAGCACGGGAGAATTGAGCTACAAATACAACATTGTCAGGTTCAGACAATGGTCAGGTCAGTGCAAAATACACCATTGAGTTCTTATTTTGGAGCTTTCTCCCATTTCCTGTGTTCTTTTTCCAGGTAATTGCCATCTGTAGCATACAGCAATGTACTTTGCCTCCCAGTGGATTCTCCTTAGGCAAGATAAACTTTAACTGTCTTATTTTTGAGTCACATACACTGTGGTCTTGCTCCCTGCTGTAAAATGGCTCCTAGCTCAGCTTTGCATGTTAATGTTTCCTTGCAGTTTTCAGATGTCCTTGGAATCTGCTGCTGACTCCTAAAAACTGTAAAAAAGAAAACCATGCCTTGTGCGTGGCATCTGTTTTGTTCTTTCTGTTTGTGCTGCTGACACTCTTTTATTCTTGGGAACTGCCTTGAATCTTGTGTGGGCACTTGATAAGTATGTGTGAAATGTGCCTGTTGTGATCTGATCAGACCTGCTCAGGTTTCGTTCCACACCAGTAACTGAATCCCTCACTGAGGGAGCTGCATGTGTCACTGTGACAGACCGGGTTTATGCTGATATAAAAACATGTGAATTATGCTAGAATAAACCAAGTTAGTGTGTTAGTGAAGCTGACCTCTGTGGTTTGGTGGCCTGAGAAAACACCAGCCGAACTCATATAGGTATCTCAGTAGTCATCACAATTTTCCATTCCCTTTTTTCTTTGGAGGAGGGAAGGGGGAATCTGAGGCTATTTGAAAAATGAAGCCTATAGGAGAAACAAACAAACTGCCTGCTTTGGTATTAGAGTCATCAATCTTGGTCAGGCATTATTGCCAAAGGAGAACTGGACTGGAAAAATATTCATGTCAGTATTCAATCATTACGTCCATTAGATACTGGCTGGCATTGATACATATTAAATAAAGGAGTGAGAGTTGTACCTGCTCCAGTTTTCTGTGTGGAACACCCAATGCAGTGATAACAGGCTGAAAGTGCTCTCAGCAGTTCATTTATTTATGTGTGTGTGGAAAGGAGGGTTGGCAGTTGGACAGACTTTAACGTTGTAAAGAGGAAATTTGGTCATGTGCCAAGAGATCTGTAGTCACGATCAACAACTTTTAAAGGATTCAGCTCAGGAAGAGTAAAGGAGTGGAGCTAGGGCCAGCTGAAGCATTTGCAGAGTGACATGAGCAGTGATTTTTTTTGTATTAGGGCAAGAAATAGTGATGAATCCTGTTGCCTAGAAGTCAGCTGGAGCCATAGAAACTTGTGGAAGGAAGTTAATAGCTATTGATGAAGCTCTATAGGAATTACACCTGCAGAATTGAGCTTGAAGGGAATAGTGCCACGGATGTGGTGGGAGCCAGGATCAGATTGGTGTAAGTAAGAAAAAAATGAAGTTAAGGGGCTCTGTTCTCTTTTGCTTTGAAACTCATGCAGTAGTAGGAGCAAATACTGTCAGCAGTCGCTGTTACATGACGGTAAAGAACAATATGCAGTGATGACAGGAGAAAGTCTTCAAGATAAATTGAATGCAGCTGGGGTGTGACTTGTTTTCCCATCAACAAAGCAAATTTTATAACATGGTGAGCAGTCCAAACAAATGCTGTTCTGGCATCTGCATTGTAGCTGGTTTAGAAACAGACATAAGAGTCTGCAATTGCCAGCAGAATTGCCTCCCTTTCAGGGAACGTAGCTCTCACTAGGGATAGGTACAGCAAAGGTGACCTGCCTCCTTCTCAGCATGTTGCAAGGCTTGAAAAGTACAGCGTTACCTTTCAAAAGCTTTCCGTGGCTTCCTTGTTGCTGCAGCTCTGGGTCATAGGAATCCTTGGCTAGAGAAAGGCAAAGGTCTGAGCACAGCTGTTCCTCTCCATAGAGAAGACTGAAACCACTTTAGTTAAAAAGCAAAATCTTCCTTTAGGGAAATGAAAGAAAATATTTCTGAAGTCCTGATCACCCTGAACAGAAATACCGTATTCCTGCAGAGCCAGCTGGAAGCTGTGCTTTGAAAGTCTTGTGCTCCTGTCTCCTTTACAGGCTGCAGTTATCTCATCATGTTGTGTCGCAGCTCAGCCAAGGGCTGAAGAAATCAGAGGAGGGATGGAATCCTGCACGACAAAACCAGAACATCCCCAGGCAGAGCCGGCATTCTAAAATGAGGTTTTTCTACTGACAACAGCAATGTTGCTGTCTCTCAGCATGACATGGCAGAGGACCACTAGGCAACTGTCTGATTACCTGGGTCTCTCTTTCACTGTACGGAGTTCTTCAGTGCTCAGGATCCCAATCTGATTTCGGCAGATTCTCAATCTAGACTGGCACAGTCGCATTATAAATAATAATGCGATGGGTGTGAGTTGTGCCAATGAATTTACTGAGCAACAGCTATGCTAGCCATACGTTGTTACTACAAAAGCCAATTTACCTTTAAAAGGCCGTTTTCTCTAGCCCAGTAATGTCTGATTCTTCCGTGCTCTTTGTTGCTGGACCTTGGCATAGCTCTTTCTTCATTTGTTTTCATATCTTATGGAACATTAAGCTTCATTTGTCAGGACCTAAAATATACATATATCAGGTGATAACTCTGTTACTAATGACACCCATTGCCCCTCTGCTGTTTCCACTGACCAGCAGGAGCATTGGGTCTGCCATTAATCACGAATCCTATGTAAGATTAATATAGCTCTTCACCTAAAACCATGTTTTAACATTAAAAAAAATCTTCCCTTTCACAAAGCAGTTTTCCCTCTTTAATATGGTTTATAGTATTGGCTTTTCTTTTTCTTCTCTCTACTTCCCATTCCATAGTGCTGAAGCTTTGCAAACACATACGGAACTTGTTTACTTTGACAAAGTGGAAGTTTGGAAATGCTTCTGAAGACCAAACTGGGGACCTTTTCATTCTACACAAGTGTGTTTTGACTGTGCTTCTTCACAGCTGGACACTAGGGAGGCCTGATCCAAAACTAGATATTAGGCCTGTATTTTCCCCACTGCAAGTCTGTCAAGGAGATACCAGATGTGTTAACTTCTATTGTTCACAACCCTCGTGTTTGGCCATTAGCAGTGATACCGCTGCATATGTTGTGAACATGACTGGATGGGGTCAAGGTTGCTGTTATATTATTCTCATTTTTGCCCTGAGGACCCCACAAAGCTAGGTATAATGTGGTCTTTGATCTCTGTAAAACATCTTGAGACCTCAAGATGGAAATTTCTGCAGAGCACTTTACCACCGTCTCCCTTATTTTCCCCAATTTTAGAAAGCCTTCATCTGGCTGGAACGCCTCTCCTAGGCTGGAGTATCTCTGCTATGAAGACAGGCTGAGAGAGTTGGGATTGTTCAGCATGGAGAAAAGTAGGCTCCAGGAGATCTAACTGCAGCCTTCCAGTACCTGAAGGGGCCTGCAGGAAAGGTGGAGAAGGACTGTTTATCAGGGAGTGTAGTGACAGGACAAGGGGGAATGGGTTTAAGCTGAAGGAGGGTAGATTTAGATTAGACGTTAGAAAGAAATTCTTTACTGTTGGAGTGGTGAGGCACTGGCACAGGTTGCCCAGAGGTTGTGGATGCCCCATCCCTGTCAGTGTTCAAGGCCAGGCTGGATGGGGCTTTGGGCAATCTGGTCTAATGGAGGGTGTCCCTGCCCATGGCAGGGGGTTAGAACTAGATGATCTTTGAGGTTCCTTCCAACCCAAACCATTCTATGATTGATCTAAAATCCATTATCTGAAATAAGTGAGAATAAACAGTAGGTTTTGATATATTCTTGTGGTGGGTTGACCTTGGCTAGCTGCAAGCTGCCCACTCAGCTGTTCTCTCACTCCCCCTCAGCAGGATTGGCAGGGGGGAGAAAATAAGATAATAAAGCTCGTAGGTCGAGACAAAAAAAGTTACTGTCATGGACAAAACAAACTTGACTTGGAGAAAATTAATTTATTGCTAATTATAATAAGTTTGGATAGTAGAAAACAACACCTTCCCCCCACTCGTCCCTTTTCCTAGGTTCACCTTCCTTCCTTTACTCCCTGCTCCTCTGCTCCCTACCCCTCAGCCCCCAACTCCTGTCCCTCCCCCAGCAGCACAGGGACCAGGGGGCTGTGGTCAGTCCCTAACAGCTCCTCTCTGCCACCCCTTCCTCCTCACACCCTTCCCCTGCTCCACCATGATCTCCCCAACATGGCTGTGGGGGATTCTCTGCCCTGGTGCCTGCAGCACCTCCTCCTCCTCCCCCTGCTCTGACCTGGGTGCTCACAGGGCTGTTTCTCACACTTTTTACCTCACTTTGTGTAGGTTTTGCTCTTTCTTAAACGTGTTTTCCCAGAGGTGCCACCAGCCTTGCTGAGGGGCTCAGCTGTGCCCTGTGGTGAGGCGGCTGGAACAGGCTGGAACCAGCTGTGTCCCCTGCAGCTCCTGCCACCAGCACCTGGGAACAGACACCCAGCGCAATTCTATAGACTTATTTTGCATTCATCTGATTAATTAGTGTTGGAGATTTGTCCTCTGAACACACTAATCGTGGCAGCTCTTTAAAGGGAAGCTAAGCCTCCCTGCAACCCTGGTGCTGGTGAAGGGAAGGGATGGGGTCTGTGCAAAGTGAAGGGGGAAGAGGAAAGCCTTTTCCCAGGGCTGCCCTGCAACCCACCGCTGTGGCAGGGAGATGGGGATCTGCCTCCTGAGTGCCTGTGAAGGAGGTAGCCGCTGCCAAGAAGCTCTGTGACAGACCTGAAATGGCCCTAGAGAGTCTGGCACCCAAGAGCTCTGGAAGTGATGTAAAGTGGCAGTTGCCAGCTTTTGAGGAGGTGGCTTTGGATCAGCCTCTTTAACAGCAATCGAGGGACCTTTGGATGCTGCAGAAACAACTTTTATCTGCGCTCAGCGCCAGGCACTGTTTGGAAGTGACAGCTGGAAAAAATGCTAAGTCTGAGTGCATAAACTCCTTGGGCCCCTGGGAACCCATTCCATATGTACTTCCAATTCTATCTAAGGATGTACAGCCCAAACGTCTGATGTTGAACTGAGGATCACAGAGAAAGAGTCGGTCCGCTCAAATTAGAGATGGTCCAGGCTGGTTTGTCAAAGCCTCTCCCCTGCAGTGCTGGGATGTCGGCAGTCGGTTGGTATTCTCTAGCTGTCAGACGCTGCAAACTCTGACCGATGCCTGTGCAAAGTGTCAGAAATGACAGGCACGGAGACTTCAGCCGTCAGTACTGCTCAGCATCCTATGGTGGTTCTTTGACATACTTGAGTCGTGGTTGTACTGGAGGTAAATCCCATTCTGCGCGTGATGGGGATTGCGATCCATCAAGCTTGAGTGACTTGGATCATCAGGAAGGTGAACGGTCTTAACTGAGTGAAAGATTTCAGATAAATGTTGAGCTTGCACGTGGGTTTCGGTCTCTCTTGTGTGCAATGAAATTCTTTCCCTGCACAGAGTGAGAGAGAAAGGGTATTTACAAGAAATACAGGACCCTGTGTGGGTGAGCTCCCCAGCATGTGTAATGTAGGGTGTCCTCACAGGCTTACTCAGTAAAATGCCAATTTCCTCCCATCCAAACTGAGGTTGGACCAAATGTTAAACAGCAAAGAGATCCTGGTGATTTCTCTACTGTTTGGGAAGGCTCTTGTGTGAAAACACAGCTGGATGGGCATCATTCCTGAAGTGCACTGGTTGTGGTTAACGGAGCAATGCTCCTCTTGAAGTTACAGTAGTTATGAATGCCAGTACGTGGAGCTGTTAGAAGTGTTTAGGAGTTTCTCTAAATTTTAATTATTTTCAGTGAATGATGCCTCAGGCTCACTTGGTTAGAAAGATTCAGGCCAAGTAGCAATTTCAAAGAGACAGTCTATAAGATAACCTGTAGAAAGCAGAGGCTACAGGAGGTTTTCCTTGAAATAAATAAATGCGTACATCTTTGGTGAGTGGCAGTTGAAGGCAGGCTTACACTGTCTCCTCCTTCCTTTTTGTTTTTTTAAATATATGAGCAAGTTTTGACTCCTGGGAGATGTGGTTCATTCTGGTAGCTTTTATGGCCACCCAGTTTCTGGACTGAAGCAGCTGTGCCGGGGAGGAGAGAAGTGCTGCTCCGTGTCCAGGCACTAACTGGAGTTAGTGTCCCAGGGGTGCAGAGCTGCTGTCCTGCAGGTGGACACCGCTTGCCCCAGCGTGGCTGTCCCTCTTGGAGGGTGACTCTGCTACTCGGCCTTCTCCTTTTAGACTTCGCATACATTAGAAGTAGAGAATTGAGAGAGAGATTTATAGTTAACTAAGAATTACTTTTACAGTCTAATCTTACCTTTTATTATAATTCAGGCTAATGAGCTTTCATGTACTAAAGCCAGGACTTTGAAAATGGGTTCCAGCTTTGAGTGAAAGATGCAACTGAATTCACCACATCCCTCTCAATTATGCTCATGAATAATTTGCTTATGACATTTGAGGATGCTTGCAGGGTATAAGAAATTCATCTGTCTGGTTTCCCTGAAGAATGTTCTCCATTTCCTGAAATATAGCAGCTCATGCTGGACGTGCACTGCCTGTCTCCTTGTCGTTATATCCCTGCTGAAACATTTCCGGTGGTGAAGCAGAAATGTGCTACAAAACTGCATATCTTGAATTGCGTGCTGCTGAAATGGATGTTTTAGTGAACTGCCCAAAGTCTGGAAATTATTCATGCTGACTATTTGGGAAATACTTTCAAATAATGAATAAATTTTCAGGAATCAGAGGTGGCTCATGAAAGATTAATGATAGCAGAAAATATCTCCCCCCTTAAGTTTCAGCATCAGGTCTCTGGTTTGTACTTCTGCGTTTGAAGTTACTGCAACAATGTTGATTCATTCCAGAGGAGAATTGGGCTCACAATAATTTTAGGGAGAACATCATATTTAAAGGTTTGGAATGGGGGGGCAAACCCTCCTATTTCCTCCAGGAAAACATTACTTCTGATTTCCAATTTTTGCTTTTATTTTAATTTACCAGCTCATTTTCTTTGTAGTGGTTAATTAAGGCTGTGCTCTTACTAGCAGTTATTTCCTTCTCATAACTAGAATGTGATGTTTGTTTTATTAGCCTGTTTTATTATGGTCAGTATTCCTTTCAGTGCTTAATCATTTCTCCTCCTGTCTGCTTATAAGTTTGCCACTTGTTTAGAAACACTTGCCCTGGCATTGGTGTTAGCTTGTTTTTCCCCAGTGTACAAACACAATCACCTTTGCTCTGGGTTATATTGGCCCTATTGATAGAGAAATCTGATTTTTTAGGACAACAAATGCTCAGCCCTCCTAGCTAAAAGTAACCAGAAATAATATCTTCTTAATACTGGCATCTGTGGGAAATGTAGCTGTGGATACATGATGCTGTGTCATAAAAAATACTTGATGTCCTGTTGCACAACTTAAGGTATGTGGGGGACGGGAACAGGATCTGCTGAGAGCCTTCTTCTAAGGTATTTCTAAAGGAATCACAGCCAGAAGGGCCTGATGGTCTCTGGAGAGAAGGCCAGTGCTAACTAAGCTGTGTGAAGGCTGTAGCGGGCTGAGAGCTGAGCTGCAGTGACAGGATTCAGGGATCCGGTAGAAAAGACTAAAGCATAAAGACTCACCTGAAGGTGCCCTGATGGTGCCAGGTCCCATGGCAGGGGCTCAGGGCAGCAATGTCCGGGGGAAAGTAAAGTATTGGGTGAATCCGACTGTTAACGAAGATGATGCTGGGGGGTGAATCCTGTCTGCATTTGCAATCTGTGCTGCCTGTGACTGCACAGCTGCACAGTCGGCAAAGGGCCTTGTTGACCAAATTGTGGCATTTCTAAATCAGAGCGTTAAGTGCTACTCGGCACAGTTTGTTTCGTTATCCATAATGATAGGCTGGACTGCTGTGTATTTCCAGCTATTCTTTTTTTACCCTGAGCCATGTTTGAAAAGATTGGTGTGTTTTGGCTGATAACTGTGGAGCAGAAAGAAAATGGTTTCTTAAAAATAGCTGAGCCTACACTAGGGAGCTCATTATTTTCACTGTACTGAAAGACACTTCATTCACCAAGACAGGCTTCCATCAAAGAAACCATCAATGCAGCCTGCCATCATCTGTCAGAATACCTTGTTCTCTTCTCCATAATTAAAATACAGTATGGCCTATTCGTTACCCCCTTGGCAGCTTGTTCCCTGCTGCTTGGCTTATGCAGTCTTGCTGAATACAGGGCCAAATGCTAAGAGAGAATGCTCAATGAGCTGCCCTGAGATTGATATGCGAGGGGATTATAATTCCTTGGTAAAGGTAAAAGTGTCTTTGAGCTGTTACAGGGGAACTACAAATGCATCATTTCAATTCTTGCATCATAAACCACTCATTCCCATTTTACATTGCACTGCAGAGAGTAAACTTAAATGGATGTAACTTATCATTACTTGTGTTTCTGCGCTGTCTGAGGCAACGGAGTCTATTCGCTGTTTGATTTCTTTGGCTTTACTAGTCACCAAGGGATGTAGTGTTCTGTGAAACCAGCTGGAGTGTGTGTGAACTGCCGGACTAACCTCCTAAGCAGATTTAATGGATGACAAATATTGAGCAGGGATGAAAAATGCTGCTCCATTGTGGTAGACAAAAACGTAAACGGATCTTAAACTCCTCTGTGATCTCCTAGCTTCTGCTATCTTACTATGCAATTTAGCTTTTAACGTCCTAGAGATGAAATTGTCCACGGTACAAATTAGAGGATGCCCATTACATTAAAATACTCGGCACAGCGTGGATCATTTCTGCAACACTTATTTCTCTAGCAATCAGAATGTGAGTGCCTTTTATAAGCAGATAGTGGAGCTAATAAAGATAGAAATCAAGTTTTTTCTAGAACTGGCTAACTGAATTGACTGTAATTTATTTGCAGTATAGCAGCAGTCCATTTCCTTTGCATACATGTATCCTGAGAATTGTTATTGCTGCAAAGTTCTTACAGTTAGACTCTGAAAATGAGGAATATGTATTTGAATGACACATCTACAGAAAGGACGGACTGGATGTGCACTGAGACTAAGCTTAAAGCGTCAGTAGACTCTTCTCCTACAAAGTTTAAGGCACAAATGGCGAAGGGGAAAAAATGGGCAGAAAAGAATGAAGTATATAGCTTGTATTTTAGAAACATGAAGCTCACAGCATGAATCTCTAAGTACAGTAGAATTGGAAGGTGACACTGGCAAAAGTAAGTTCCATTGTCCAAAGTGAGAAAAATGCCACTGATAATGAATGTAATAATGACAGTGGTGAAATTTACCTTGTGTTGACTAGCTGGCATGTTGATTAGCAGCTCTCTGCAAATGCCATCCACATCCAATTAACCATCCTTTTTTTCAGTGTCACTTTTTGATCCCATCGTCCTTACATGCACTGCAGCTATATTTACATTTCTAAAATACTATATAGTTGGTGCAAGAGTTACACATTGTACTAACCTGTGTAGCTCCCTTTTCTGACACTCAAGAGTGACAAGAATTTGATACAAAAAAAGGGCATATGGTTTTTCTGCTGAAGTGTTCCCCAGAGAGTCTTTTCTAAAATGGGAATCTAGCATCCAGCTCTCATTTTTCAACTACCCGTGTAGCTGCACTTAGCTTTTGTAAGCTGCAGTTTTCCACCAGGGTAGCACTCCCTGTTTTCATGCTGGGTAAATGGCCTGGATGTCTGTCCCGGAGATCTGCACTGGTGCAGCTATGTCAGGATTTGGGTGTTAGTGAAACTAGTCCTAAGGGTAGAAAATCCTCATTTCTTCCAGGGAATCTACAAGGTCCTATTGGCAGAGGCTGAATCAGGGATGTATCTGGGCAGGTCAGCTTTGCAGACAGGACCACTGGGAGACTGTTCCTGGGGGCATCGGTTTGGTGAAAAAGGAGACGCGAGGACATCATGTATTGTGAGCCTTGGGAGAGACTGTTTGCATCTGTTTCAGAAATAGGCTTCCAAATGTCTCCTTTCTTGAAATGGTAATCTGTGCTGTGTACTCCATGGACCCTCTGCAAAACACTGATTACCTTAGGCATGCATGAACCCCAGGTTAATGAGATGTGATCCCAGAAACACGGGGGAGGTATGTCTGGCTGTAATAGCAAATGATAGAATTGGACAGAAAGAGCTGACTATCTCTTTTTTAATTTATTTTTTTCTTCCCCTCCCCTTCATGCCTTTGAGACTGTCCTGTGTACCCTTGGAGGGTATGGAGCTTAAAATGAGACCTCTGTCTCCAAAAGCTCCCTTTTTGGATGCAAGTGGAAAAAAACCACTTTTTTTTGGTAGCATAGAAGAGGAAAATACATTATTTTTTCTTTGCAGATAGGTCAGGCTGCCTTGCTTGCACCTTCCCCTCACTCTGAGTTATTACAGAAAGTGGTATCTGGTAGTGTGAATAATGCTGTGCTCCTGCCAACAGGCACAGAACACATTGGCTATAGATCTCATAAATGTCAGAGGTATATAAGGAAGGTAATTGGGGATAGTTGAAGTCCGAAAAACAAAGGGGCTGAAGTGCAAAATTTGGCTTAGCCGATGTTCATCCTGAACTTTTATAGACTTCTGAGAAATGGGTGTTCTTGAAAAGCAAATTGCAATTACAGTTTAGCACTGATTTATCGTAAAGCAGCTTAACAAGGAAGTTTCACCGAATGCTTTGTGGGCTGTTACTGAAATGCAGCACTAAATCTTCCAGGGACTGTTAGCACCCCCACACCGATGCAGGCCTCTTACCAGCAGTTACTCTTACCCAAGAGAAACTGCAGGCAGAAAGCCCTAGGAGGTTCTGAAGAAACCATAGGACTCTACTGAGTGGACATTAGATACTTCTGGTACTCTTCTTGAGAGAAGTTGTTCACCCAGTTAAACCTGATTAAATATTTCTATTTTTCTCCATGTTTATATAAGAATGGTTGCAGCCTGGCAGTGAGGTATGTGAAGGGGCACTGTGAATTTCTTGACCTTCTTCGGCAATATCTATTCCTCTTTTCTTAGATGAAGTAATTGTGATTATCCAAACCCTTTTCAACGTGTAGGTGCTTCAGTGCATTTCTGATCCTCTTCTTTAGGAGAGTCCAGAGAAGCATTCACAAAGTCCCAATCCACTATCTAAGAGAAAATCTCAGTGCTTATTTTGTTCTCATTCTTTATCCTGTCTCTGAAGGTGTCACAGCATCTTTACCAGGTCTCTGATTACCTGTAGCCAGTAACTTGCTGCTGAAGTTCTTTCTCAGACTTTAAATCTCTGCTGCTTTTCTCATTTTTCCCATGTGGTTGACCATGGGCATCATCAGGATGTGCGAGAGGGATGTATTTGGCAGTGGGATCCTGTTACTCTGTACTGTAGTGCCTGGTTAACTATTCACCCTGAATGTGAACAGGGTTTATGCTACAAGTGCTGCTCACTCCTCTCCTCGCTGCGTCAGTGACGATACCTGCTTGTCACCTTTCAGGTTATACTTCCTCACACCGTGAAGTTTTTGAACAGTGCCAGTCCTCGCAGCACAGTGAATGGCTCTGCAACTGGGGCTTCTGCTTAGTGTAGTTGAAGCAGATATTAACAACAGTAGCGTAATTGTGGTCTGGCCACAATGTCTTGGAGCGTAAGAGGCAACTGCTCATCATTACACAGTAAGAATTTCTGCCAATGTGGTAGCTTTGGTAACTGTTAGAAATCGTGCTCTGTTCCTCATTACAGAGTGACTCATGATAACTCTACCATTCTCCAGATAACTCCACAATTAACTTGTGTCACTACTGTAATTTGTTAAGTATGATTTAATAAGAAGAGACTAATTTTTGCAGCTCTGTTAAAGGTACATTTAGTTTTTCACTTGATAGACTCAGGAAAGACACACAATCTTTGTTTTATTTCAGGCTAAATGAAATGTAGAGATCTCATGAAATGTAATGGGTTCAATTACTCTGGGAGGAATCCTTAATGTTTCATTTCATATCTTTGTGTTCTACCAGGGAATGTGCTTCACCAAAGGAAGCTGCTGAAAATGCAGTTGGGACTGCTCATTGCTTGGTAGAAGAAAAAACAAGGTTTTTAAAAGGGTGGGTAGGGAAAAAAAAAACACCCACCAAAACCAACCAACCAAACAAGGGTTTTATTTTCAGGGTGAATTCTCATCTTGGCCTCAGCAGTCTGCTCATTGTGGCCTGCTGAGCTAATGAGCAGAAGAGAGGGAAGACCCCGAAAGCAGCTCCCACAACTGGGGCACCATCTTTGTTCCATATAAACAATCTTTACCTTTTGGATAGCCGCAAAACAAATTCCTAGAGTCCCACCAGTGTAGTAGTGGGCTGCATACTACTCTCTCTAAGTGAGAATATGAATTTGAGTCTCTTTCCGCAGAGCTCTGTTCACCCCAATTCCCTTACGCTGAATGGCATTTTACTAGTGGGGCAGAATTCAGTGGCTGAATTGGCAAATGCACAAGTGCCAGGCAAAATTTGTGATATTTTACAGGCCTGACTGAAGATTTGAGATCAAACATGTAACAGTAGGAAGCAAGGATGAAAGAAGAAAAATCTTCTAATGACTTACAGTAATTACTGTATTTTCTCTGTTTATAACATCACCATATGATAATAAAAAAAAGCTTTGCAACATGAGTTACTGTTGCTGCAAATGTTTTTCATGGAGCTTCAAACTGTTCCAAACTTTTCTACCAGAAATGGCGAAGCTCAGATCCAGATTTGAATTCTAAGCTTAGTTGTAATTTAGCACTGCTGGACTACTTTAGGCTTTTACAAGCTATGAATTAGATGGAGTATTAGGAGCTGAACTGGAGTGGCTTGGTAATTCAAAAGAGTCCAAGTTGTTCAGATACTTGTTTCAGACTTGTTTCTAGAGGTTAGAGGTGTTCCTACTCTAGAGACACTGCTGCATCTACTTTGACGATTAACAGGCAGAATATGATGACAACTGGCAGTGTGTTGCTGCAGCATGTTTTCTCTGGGTTAATGAAGATGAGGAGGAAAATACTCTGTCTCCTTCATATTCTCTTAACTTGATGGGTTGAAGATGTCTGAACAAGTCTTGAAGAAGTTTCTGTGAGCTGTTTTGTTCTGCACCCATTAATGGTGACATTGCAGTAACCACACCAGGAGAGTCCACTGGGGTTTTCTTGGGGCAGTTAGTTTAGGGATCAGTAATTCTCTAGACAGCTCTACAGGTGACATCCAGGGTGTATCAAAGCTGATCCTTTCTTTCTTTAGATTGAGCTCTCTTGTGACTTTGCAGTGGTATTGTACTGCCAGAAAACAGATGAGGAGGATGGACGTGCTCTTAGAATGAAATGGTTGACCCCTGTCTCTCTAGGTCAGGATCGAAGCAGACTAGTAAAACTGTTGAAAGGAACTTGTTCTGCCCCAGCCCATAAGGTACTTGCACTGTGCAAAAGTGCTGAAATTCCTTTAAAGTGGACATCAGATTTTTTTCTGTTCCATTACCTAGAGGAGAAGCAGCAGCAGTCAGTGCAGCATGAGTAGATGAGGAAGCAGACTGAATTTCCTACAGATCAGCTGCTCCCGTTTCTCCACTGCTGCAGGATTGATTCTTAGGGATCTACCCAGGCAGCAAATGGGTGTCTGTCCTCACAGAGAGGAAATGGTGCTGTTATTAGCATTCTTCTGTTCTTTTTAATAAATCTCTTTCCACTTGCCAGAAAAGAGGCTTTTACCTCTAGCGGTTTGTTCTTATTACAGAAAGCATATTGAAAAATTAGAAAAGGTGCAGGAGAGAGTAACTAGTAGGATAAAAGGTCTCAATGGTTTAGAGCCCTGTGGAGAGGTTAAGAAAATTAGGCTTGAATTCATTAGGAGACAAGAGATTAAGAGAGCACATGATTGAAACGTAAAATTCTGGATGGGGAAGGTGGATGGAGCCGAAGCTGTGTAGCAGCAAGTTAAAAATGAGTATGAACTGAAACTAAGAAACAGAGATGGAAGAAGATAGAAACCCTACTGCATGTGGATTTTTTAAAAGTGCAAGCAATAATTTTTAGGCAAAAGAAGAATGAACTGGAAAACCTGAGAAAGTGGGGAGACCAAGGGGGGAAGCATTGGTAGGATCCCACTTTAGAGCCTCAGAACCATCCTGATTTCAATATGTGTCTAGCTGTTGTCAGTATATCTCTGTCTTAAGTTGAAGCTAGTGCTTGATATGGAAGTTAAAGCTCATACATGACTACATCCCCAACAGTGGGGGAAGTGCTGGGCCTTACTTGCCTAAATAACCCAAAATTTAAGTAGGGGCTACCTTGCCCAGCTGGCCATAACAGCACTGAGCTCATTAGGGTCTGCTGTGTCAGCACACCTGGCAGGTGAGGAACAAGTGTAACCACACATGTGTAGGGCACAGTGAAGACAAAGTAGCTCCAGAACCACCAATGACGGAGCATCATTTTGGTTGAGAACTTCTGCAAATGGACTGTGCCACTGTAGGGTGCTTGGGCTAATGACAGTTGGCATTGACACAGGCATAACACCACCCTGATGAAAACAGGCCTATAACAAAGTCCTCCTATAACAATGGTGACTTCATTCCTCTGGATATGGAGCCTGTTCTTATGGTCTTAAAAGGTCTATGGCAGCTGGGTTCCAGACTGTGAGTCCTTTTGGACTGTGTCTCATGTGAATACATAAATGTGCCCGTGACTTCTTGTGAGGCCAGTTCCCTGTCCTCGTATCTGGTGTGTTTGAGTGCTGGATGTGTGTAAACCCAGCAGTTGTGCTCACAGTGGTTTTGGTTTTGTTCCATCTGTGCTCAGCAAACTTTTCTCATTAATCAAAACCAAATGGCTGCCTTTCACAGATGCTACCCAACTCTTAATGGGTAACTGCCAGAAACTAAATGAAGCTTTTTCTCACCTGTACACAAGTCATTTTCGAACTTCCAGGTGATCGTGCAGCTCATGAGATTTAAATTGCAACCAGACCAAAAACCAAGCACTCAAAATTTAACATGATATGCAAAAATCTGTCCTAGTTGTAGTGGAGTTCAAAGATGTGTGTTTCTAAGGGCTAGCGTTTCCTGATGCCAGGAGCTGGCACTAGAAGGAAGGTAGGGACACAGCTGCTGAGCATGTGCTGCCTGCAGAGGCAGGAAGGAAAATGTAAAGCCTGGAAGGATGCTCTGCACTATCATTTGCAGGAACACTTCAAAGGGACCCTACACCAAATTCAGTTCGTCTGTTGGATTTCCCAGCCTCTGTGCTATTTGGAACAAGTGTTGGAGACACAACTCCTGTGGGGCCAACAGTATTTACACAGCTGACTACTTTCATTTGGAAGCTACAAATGGACAGTTAACTCTGCAAGCAAAATGTCCTAGTGAGGTGAAAGGACTGCTGTAAAGACACATTAATTGGCAGCCCTTCTCCTTGCCTGAGTCATTGTCATGATGCACGCTAATGATTTTGAAAATGACCATGCAACAAGGAAGAGCTCACTGCAGGCAGTTCTGCAATTAATGTTGAGAAGTTGGCCAGGGTAGGGACTGATCTTAAAAAGGCAACCTCTCTTGCCTGTCCTCTTCATAGTCTCTGTAGGGTCATGCTGCAACTCCACCAGTTGCTCCAGAAAGGAAGCACTGGAACTGTCTTCCTTAAGTGCAGTTTGTTCTGCAGATCTGCCGTAAAACCAGCTTGCATGATCACAGGAGTTTTTGTTCACTGTGAGGGACTCCTAACATGTCCTCCAACTACCTACAGCTCCTAATACTTGCCCATGCTGATTCCATTGAGCATTAGTTTCACTCCTGGGTTCAAGTGGCCCCTTGAGGATAACAGCAATCAGTGTAAATTGAAGTGGTCCCTGGCACAAATCACAGCATCCAACCCACTGCCTGAACACTTAGGTCAGGTGTGTGTGCAACTGTAGCTAAAAGATAGCTTTGTATTCCCTGTTGTCCCTGCTGGTTTCCATCTGGATCAAAAGCTCTGAGGGCATTCCCCATAAAGCAAATGCAAAACAGTCCTTTGTATGCCCTGTTGGGTCATATTTGCTCTTGCACTTTGTGCTTCCTCCAAAGATGGGGAGATTAATATTCTGTTAGCTCAGGGCTTCCTCCTGCCGCTCTTATCAAGTTATTAAATGTAATGCTGGATTGCTACTGGTTCTCAGTTGAATAAGAAAGAGCAGAGTTCAGAAAAGGTTGAGAATCATGGTGCTATCCTGTATTTCCACAGCATCCTTCCTCGGCTTGTGCTGGCTCCTGCAGTGTTGAATTGCCATTTTTCAGAGCCAGACTCCATGCTCTCTCTGGGACGAAGGTGTTCAGACACATAATTGCCCATGTGTGTGAGCCTGGGAGAAAGGTTGCATCTTTCTAGCATCTGCCTGGTGCGCAAGCTGGATAAATAAATAAGCCTGCAGCCTTTCATAATAAAATATGCTTGTTGCTCCAGCTCTTCTGCTGAGTTATAACTTTGGAAGTCAGTGTAGCCTCTGCATCTTCTGTACAAAATCTATGCAACTGAGGTTTGTGACGCAGAGCTGTATTTTACACAGGTGAAGTGTCTACCATAAATCGTACCACATTAACTGTTGGGTCTGTTTAACATTTGACAGTGCTGAGAGAAATAGCAACTGAAGATGAGAATGGGAGTACTGTATTTTCAGGTCAGCTAGAAGAATTGTGCTGTGTTTTCCACTGCCTCAATTCTTAACACTAGCATAGTTGTAACTACAAACTTGAGCCTATCTGAAAGAGAAGATGTGACCAAACACCTTTAATTAGTGGAAGTACGTTTACCATTCTCTGAATGTTGTCTTTTATTGGAGAGAAATCAGGCTGTAGTTTCATATGAACCTGTATTGCTTTTTTTCTATCAATTTCATGCCCATTATTGTCCAGCTTCTTTATATTTAATAAAACTTTCACTCAATACAATTGATGAGCTTTTCTACATGCTATCATTAGTATCAATGCAAATAAGAATGACTCTGTTTAAACCTAAAATCCCTGGTAGTATTGACTCTGTTTTTTATTGTTTGTCTCCATCTGGGAATGCATTCTGAGTTGAGCAGTGTAGGAGACAAAGGGGACTGTAAAAAATGCTCAGCAGCCTTCAACTGTCTGTGTAACCTTGGTCATGTCACTTAATCTGGCTATGCCTCGCTAACAAATGCTTCACCTGTCATTATGCTGTAGTTGTGTTATGCTTTTGGAGGCAGTTTGTGTGTAGTGCCGTTGAATTCTATCTCTTGCGCTATACAAGTGCTCTTTGTTATAAATATCAATAATAAATACTGCTAGGATGGTAGGAAACACTTCTGTTTTCTTCCGTGTGGCCATATGTGTATGCAGACCCGAGTGCAGAGTGAGCAGGGAAGTACTGCGCTTTGTCCCTCGTGAGAACCGGTCCATTGTTGCTTGGCGTTTATGTTCTCTAACTCTGCCCCTGTTCATTTAGTTTCCGGAGTTAAATGGTAGCTGTTAATTACTTTGCGCATATGTTGGGTTTTCACTGCAATAGGGGGATTGCTTGGCTCAGCACAGCTCTGTGGCGTTGATGAGGGAGCTCATTTCCTCTGGCAGTGTGTCATAAGCACACTTTTCCAGTTGACCTGTGTGGTCACAGTGTCCTGTTTGACATCACTGGGTCTTGCAGGACTACAGCCTGTTAGAGCCTGTCGCATTGGTGTAGCAAGCAGTCACTGAAGTTCTCCCCAGAAATGGAAACGCAACACACAACTGTTTTTCTACCACATCAGAAAAGATCATCCCATGCTAGCAAAAGCTTTTCACAGGCCAGCAGGCAGGAAAATGTTCACATCTCCTCAGGCAGAAAGCCATCAGTCGTGCGCTAGTGCTAATTAGCGAAATTCTGATTAAGTCATTGGAGCAGTGCCAGTTTGCACCAGATGAGGAGCTGGCCCATGTGGAGTTGGTTGACATGGCACAATGCAGCGTGGGCTGAGAGCTCCCTGGGGATGTGGTAGCTGTATGCTGAAAGCAGAGCCCAGAGTAGCAGCAATGCAGTTCCAGTACCCATTCAGTCTGGGTTTCTTTCCTGGTACGTTATTTATGCATTTACTTATTATATGTTTTTAGATAGATATTTATCTCTAATAAAAAAAAAAATCATCTTTCTGTGTGTACACAACATATGGAGGTACCTACCTTTCCAGTGTGTAATGAGGGGTTACTAAAGCTGGCACGAGCTAGCAGCACGTGGTTGAGCTCTCAGCTGCACACAAACATACTGACTGCCTTTGGGGGGATCCCCCTGGGGAGGAGTAAGGATGCTACTTCAGCCCTAAGGGAGCTGGTTAGGAAATATTTATTTAATGTTTATTCTCCCTTCAGCTTACCAAACATCACATTTACGGGAAAAGCAATCAAATACAGCCAAAACATAGTTGTTAAATTTTTGGAAAATTTTGGAACTCTTTTCAGCTCTGGTCATAAATATGTGTTCTTAATATAGTATCTTACCATTTCAAATTATCCATCACTTTAGTTTTCCAGTTACCCTGTACCCACCCAAATATGTTATTCCACTTTAGTGTCTGAAAATGTTTCTAGATTTAATGAGTGAATCATCATCTGTAGAAAGACATGATTTTACAGTGGTTTTGCATGAAATTTGTGTGTATATATATTTTTTCTTTCTTCATTCAAGTACAGTAAGCTTAGAGAAAAGTTCATGTGGCAATATTTTTGTCCTTGTGAGTTTCAGAGGTGTATAGTGCAGCAATATTAACTAAAAAGTCAGCATTATGATATTCTTAAAGCACAAAAATTAGACCCATGTGTCTTCCTCCTCATCTAGCTAAACCCACACAGTTATACACTTGATACTCATTCAGTGAACACGTTTAGCACATTATCAGTTTGCATTTATTAAATAAACGGAGACTGATGTATGGTCCTCTGCTGTCCTAACATACTGGAGAAATCATGCTGTCTTCAAAGCAGATGGGCCTAATAGTGGATAGGCCTGGGGGGAACTAAGAATTTTTACTGTTGTTGGTAGAAAATCTTCATCATCATGTACTATTGAATGGCAGAGTACTACTCTTACTAGGTACTTACCTCCTAGGACCTCTGGTTTTCATGTCAAGCTAGGCTGTGTTGGGAGATAACACACTTCAAGCTACGGACTAAAAAGCCTCTTATGTAGCTACAGTGTCAGTGAACATGTTGGCCTTTCCCAAATAAACTGTATACGTTCCTTCTTTCTGGGGTCAGACACACAAGCGGTGAGATTACCCCTGCTTGAAAAGCCGGTCTGTGACGCATTATGAATTCTGGTCATTGTGATATCCTCAGTCTCATGCTGGCTAGCAGTACTGGCTGGCTAATCTGCATGCATAAGAATCCCTTTCCTTGTCATTTAAATGGTGAAACCTCTGGAATGAAATGCACAAGCTGTTTTAAGGCTCTTAAACAGTGCTGCATGGTACTTGGCTGCAAAAAAAAAACCAAAAAAACAGTACATTGAAAAGATGGACTGTCAGAAGAGAACAAAAGCCTGATCATGTGAAGTGATGGACGAATTGTGATAGTTTGTCATCAGATCTCTGGAGATTGTTCTGTTTTTCCTTCTCAAGAAAATGAGCATTTCAGCTTCATTTGCAATCTTTTGCAATTTTTGACAAAGATAAGAGGTGTCATTTAGTGTTGTGTTGTCATGCTAGAAGAACATTGGTGGCTTTTAGCTTGCTGCAGACTGAAATTATGTATTGGGTTTTTTCCCCTGCTTTTTGTGATGAATCCCAACCAATTTTTTGATGCGCTGAGCTCAGTGAAGGTCCAGCAGGTGTACAAATGGTCCTGAGGGTTCATGAGTAGTTTAGGAGAACCTGCTGAAGTGTGTGTGTGTGAATAATAAAATGTGCTCAACTGTTGGAGACATTTTAGAACGCTTGCCACCGTCATAGCTCTGGAAAAAGCAGATTCGGAGTCTGGAAGCACTATTTATCTAGAGCTATGGGACTATCAGCTTAGGGTTGCAAGGCTAAAAGACATGACTGGCTAGAGAGATGTAATGGCAAGTGCTCTGGGAATGGATTCAGCAGCTGAAGAACTCTTGAATGCAATGAAGCTAAAGGTGTAGAGAGACAAGTTAGTGACCCTTTAAGGAATTGACTTTCCAAATCATCTGTGAAATCATCAAAATGACAGTTCCTACCTCATAGTCATCTGGTGCTTGAGAATTATGGAAAGCTTTAGATACAGAATCCTTTTTTGGTTAGTTCAGGTAGGAGGATGGCTGACTGAAATTTGCAGTGTCTGTAACAAAGACATGTCTGCATGCAACAAACAAAATTAAATCAAAGGTGTGGATTTCAAGTAAGCAATTCAGTAGAGCTGTGTTCCATTGTAGCCCATGATATCATCTTTTTGTGCTAATGAATGGTGGTTCTTGCCAGCCAGCACGTGCTCAAAAACATAGAGTTCAGCTTCTGACCCCTAGAGCTGCATCTGTTCTCAGTGGTGTGTTGCCAAGGGAGAGGAAAATCTGAGCATTTCAGAGGATGGTAGGAAATCAAACTTGCATATGTAAATGTGAAGCATCACAAGGAACACGTGTGGCTACCATGTCTGCAGCCAAAGGACATCCCTTGCTCCCGTGCCTTGGGAATCAACCACGCTAGCTCAGGTTTTGCTGCATTGATTTGGCAATGCAACTGAACTTCTAGGCTGTTGTTGGGGGGTTTGGGGGGTTTGTATTTTTTCTCCTTTTTTCCTTTTTCTCCCCTGGCAATTGTATGAAACAATTTACTTCAACCCTTTTTTTTTTTTTTTTTTAATAATGAATTGGAGTTTTGCTAGGAGGAGATGTATTTCTTTTTTGTGCTGTTCTCTGTGATGAGTGTGGTGGGAGTGTTTGTCTCTCCCAGCTGCCTTCGTTGTGGCCAGCTGCAGAACAATTGGTGAGATACCATCTGGCTTTCCCTAATTTTCACCAGCTGTAGGTATAATCAGTAGGATGATTGCAAAGTCTCTTTTCCTTCCATACAAAACTCTGGAAAACAAATGCAGTGATGCATGGATGCGTAATGGGAGATTGAAAACATGCCATGATTTTGAGAGAGGTACAAGACCTGCATTAAATTTTTCTTGTACAAGTTTAAAAGCACCTGGGTTAATGTGCATTCAAAGAACAAACTGCTGATATTCAACTGTTGCAGCTGATCTGGAGTTGGCATTTCTCAGTGCAGGTGTGCAGGGGGAACACAAGCACAATGAGTTTCCTGTTTGTACTTCCTAATGCTCAGGAGACACAAAGAACTTCCTTTCTGCAAGGTTTTGCCTGTTTGGATGTATTTAGATTTTAATAGGTTAGGAAAAGTTTTCTTAAGTGTACAGCCAGCAAGGATTTACCATGTAGGAACCAGCAAGATAAGGGTTAGCTTTTGTTTATCTTGAAGCCAATTGAGTCATACAAGTATCAGGATGAAGCCCTGGTTGTGCTATTTTGCAGCTCTGTGCTCTCCACCATGCTTGCCACACTAGGTTTGATATTTCAGAGCACCTGTAGTTCCCATTGCCTTCAGCTGCTAAATAGTCAGCGAACTACTCCTTCCACAACAGCCAGAGTGGGAGGGTTTCTTTTACTGCTTTTTATCTTGGAGCTTACCTGGATTTTGGCTGATCTGAATGTAACATATTTTTTCAAAACCAGGCACTGATGGCATGATCTGCTGTTTTGTACAATCAGGTAGGGCGCTGCATTCCTAGTGACTTGAAATCCTGCTGGGTGGGGACTGAAAAAAAAAACTGGACTGGTGAAATACTGTGTGTGACCAAACTGTGCTGAAATTGCTTAAAGCCCTGTCTGCTGTGAGCCGCTGTAGTGTAGGTTTGTCTAATGTCTAGTTGCTTGCATTTGAATTATTTAAGAAGTGCGAAGTACAAATAGCTAACAAAGCACCTTAATAATAGATTGTAGGGCTATGGATTATGACAAACTTGCATAGTGATGTAGAGGAGTAACACTATGGAAAGAGGATTATTTAAAAGCACGTAGCATTTATGGTCTGCTATATGTTTTGCAGTTTAGTTTATTTTTTTAGAGCAGCCAGTACTCATGTTTATTCACATCTACCAAAAATCATTGCTTTGGTAAAAATAAAATTGGATACTTTCCTTCCATATGGCTGAAATGAATATTGTCCAGAGAGGAATTTGAGAATGCGCCAGAGGGAAAAGGTATTTCCAATTTTGTTTAATTGCTTTAATAGAGGTTATGGGAGAGGCAGGAGGCCATACAATATCTTATGATCGTCTCTCGTTTGCTACCACAGGGCACCAGAGTTTAAAATCTTTAAGGGGGAGAAAACGGTGACTGAGAAGCTGAATGTCTGTTTAGAACATGTGGATTTTACGTAAAGTGTTAGCAGTGCTCTGGTGACAATTATACATAGCTGGTGCCCGAGCAGCTGAGAATTTGCACTTTGCTGTGAATATTTCAGACTCATGAAAAATCTGGGGGCTGTGCCTGGCCCCGGCCTCTTGCAAGGCCAGATCAAACTTCACGTTTGTCCTTGAAACACTATCAGCATAGTGGAAGAAACATGCACATCCTTGAAGAAATTCTAGTTCAGCTAAATTGGAGAAAACAATTGTGATTTTGTGTTTAACGTGAGTTTGTGGGCAGGCTGAGTTTAGTTCTGGGACGGGGGAACTGCAGATATTTCAGGCTTTAAAGTTTGTGGCAGGATGACTCCTTGCTTAAGCCCAAGCTGCTCATAGACTAGAGATGGAAAGATCTATAGCAAACAACAGTTAAAGTATTGATTACTGTCATATGAAAAAAAGACTGTGTTTTGAGAATAAAATACGAGGCAGGGGGAAGAGTTTGAGTTTAAGACCGATATTAATTTAAAAAAAATTCAAAAAGACAAAAAGCTGTTTAATAGAAAGTGATCAATTCTACTCATACCAAGGCTATTAATCTTGTTACTAGTTGAAAGCAAAATAAACTATCGAAAAAGCCAAACCTAACAACAAAAAAATTCCTCCATTGTTCCTAGCAGAAATAGCTGCATAAAAGCTCTTCAGTGGAATTTGAATTTCTGATTAATTAGACTGCAATGTTAATTAGTGCCAGTAGTCCTGAGACAAATCTGGTAATTAGTGAGTTGCATATCCAGTGGGTAAGCCCAGCAGAACACCTGCTTTAGAGTGGCTCCTGGATGCAAATGAAAGATTTGCTGTATTGTTGCAGTGCTCTGGATCCGGAACATGCTATTCCCAATTGTTTGGACTGGAGTAATTAACAGTCGATCAGGCTTGCGTAAATGGATTAACTGCACCTCAGGTTCTCAAGACAAATGTGTGTAAACCTCAGGTCCAAACTGAATCTGGTCCACAAGAGGTTTAAATCAAAAGATAAGCATGTGAACTCTTCTCTTTAAGGTTCCACCTGGTCTTCATGGATGTGACCGGGTGTTGGTTGCTCAGAGCAGCTCCTGTTCAGCTCTGATGAGAACAGAGCAACCACAAACCTGTAGGTCCTCTCATTCCTGAGACTCTTGTCTACTAGGAACTCCCTGTGGGGTTTTACATGTTCATAGCAATACTGATAAATGAAGACTTGTTTCTTAATTAAATTCCTTTGTGTTTTGGCCACTTTTTTTTCCTTCTGAGAAGGGATTTAGCTTTTGCTCTGTTAAGTTATAGAACAGGCATTAAAGTTTAGACTTATGGGAGGTTCAGTGTGAAGCGATAGCTGAGGTCTGTGGCATTAGGGAAAGATGTTTGAACACAGCTCTGAGCACTAATTAGTTGCCCTAGGAGCAGAGAAATATTGCCTTCACTCCTACCAAAGGTTTTGTGCTAAGCACAAACTTTTGTATCCTGACCAGGTACTGTCTGCTTGGAGATAATTGTCTTTTTAAAAAAAACCCAGACACATCCAGGATTAAGATTTCACTTGGCCTTCATTAAGAATGTCATTGTTTGAATAACAAATACGGTACTGGAAATGTCCAGGTGCCCTTTGGGGCAAGGTTTATCCACGTTAAATGCCACTGGTCCCTCTGGGTAGTGATCTCTCCTGAATACGAAGCATTGGCAGCCTAAGGGAAGGCTGTAAGAAAGGTGAGGTTCAGAGCAATTTACTCCATCTGAATCTGACACATAGTGTTGACAAAGCTCTGATCTGCTTAAGGTCAAGAGGCAGAATGTTTGTGTCAGCATGGAGTGATACTGAAAACCAGAGTTTTAAAAGTGCTGGAGGAAAAGGAATTGTTGCTAAGGAAATGGGCTTATTTAATAGTCTGTTTCTCTACCAGTCTGTTCCCCATCAAGTTGAATATGGTCATTCTTAACTTGATAGAAATAGGGAGGCAAAATGCATCCCTTGGCCATGAGCCAAGCAGACTCAGCAGAATCTTGAAGGAAAAATAAAGCACCAATCAAGTTAGCAAATAAAAGTGAAGATTTGTGTCTTTCCTCTGAGGATAGTTGATAGTTTTTAAAGTCTTGTGACCAGAAACCTTAAAATCTTCCAGTGCAGGTTGATCGGCACAGGAGGAATGCTCCACAGCAATTCTTTGGTGTCTGTGACTTTTTTTCAGGAAAATTCGATCTAGTTTTATGGTATTTTGTACAAGCAAATAAAAGTACCATGCAAGACGCAAGTTAAAATACTGTGAAAAGCAACCACGGTATAGGCTAGTATTTCCTCCTGTCAGTGCCTTAGCCATTTGGGGATGGAGATTTTCTGTCTTAACTATATGTGAGAAAATCTTGGCAATGTGTTAGGTGAGGCTATTATCTCTTGCTAGACCCATGGATGTCATTGTAAGAGAGAAAGAAAAATATGGTTTGGGGCATTCAAGCCCATCCTTGGTCCTGAAATATATGCCAGTACTGTAGTCATGGGCCATCATGTGAAGAAGAAAGTGGATACTGAATGCCTGGCATAGCTGTATTTTAGGCTGGCTGACAGAGTTAAAAATGTTAAAGGTAGACAGCTCTGGTCGCCAACATAGCTACAATCTCTTATCAGAATAGTATTGTCAAGGGCCTTTTTTCTTTGTTAACTTGAACTATTGTAGTACTGACAGATATCCTTATTAGAGGGAAGACGACCACGGGTGTGACACATAAAGAGATTAATCATCATTTTCCTTGCTCCAACTTCACCTGGATTAAAGTACTTCTTACTTTGAAGCTGCACTGATGAAAACGGCTTGAGCACCACTAAGCAACACAAGTGTTCGGGCAAAACTCAATGTCAGGGTGGTTCCACCTGCATGGCGTTGAGGAGTTCATCCTGAGCAAGCTGAAGAAGGAAGAGTGTCAAAATGAAGGATGGCTTGTCCAGCATCCAGGCCTGGGAAATGCTGTACTGGGCTTGGAGTTTGAATGATAACTATGGCTTGGTGCTCTGCCACCAAAACTTAATGGGTGTATGTGGGTTGTAGTGTGGTTGTAAGAGCTGTTACTATTCCTGAGCTTTCTTACCTGGCATTCTCAATGGGAAGCAGAAAAGAGACTGCTTCCTCCTTGCTCTGGTGTGTAGGAATGATGAATATCAGCAGGGCTGGGCTTTCCTGAGGTAATAGCAGCAATGCCCTGAGAATAGCCCGAGCTCATTTGCAATAGGCTGCCAGTCTGGTCTGAGTCAGAGGAGGTACAGTAACATCAGCTGCAAAGTGAGGTCTTCTCAGAACCCTGCCAGTGCTCTTGTGAGATGCAAATATTTGATAGTCAATACTTGATACTTGTACTATTAGGGCTATATCTATATGGCACAGTCCAGATACCAGGTTTGGTGCTGGACAGTGCTGTGTAGCTGAAGCTATAAGTCTTCAACATGAAGTTACCTGATCTCTGTATGCATAGTCAAATGCTCTGTGTTTCTACAAAGGCAAAATGATAAGCAATAACTCAACAGCAGAAAGTGCACTAAGATGTCTCACTGGGGCTCTGCTTTCAGCTGGGCAGAATTGGGTAGCTCCTTGCAACTGTTAGCTAAATGCACCTATACAGAGCAGCTGTAATCACAAAATCTATAGCTTTATGGAAATCAGAACTGGGAGTGCAAGAGACCTTGTGGACTCGCAGTCTATCATAATAACTTCTTCAGGTCGATAAATACTGTGAACAGTAAGCCAAATCCATCCTTTCTAACCTATCTCAGTTTTGAGAAAGGGCAGATGCTAAGGTTAACTGTAAACAATACCCTGATGATGGGCATGGTGGAACTGCCCACATGCAAGGGCTTGTGGTTAAAATGACTCGGAGCCAGTTAGCCTTGTTAAGTGTTGCCCTGGAGCTATCTGGGTAGATGAGAAAAACAGAGATTTTTCTGAAGGTTTCTGGATTTGCTGGAGGCCTTCAGCCTTTTGGGTGTTACCTGAGCTCTGAAGAAAGATCAGGAAAATCATTTACTCTGTGGAAACAGTGCTAAGTTTTTTGTTAGTGCTGCTCCCTGCTAAACCTCAAAATATAAAAAATGTTTCTTAATTTCTGTGCATATCACGGTAAGGGGACTACAGATAAAAATTTCCAATACCTGAAATCCTGTCATGCTGTAAGGAAACTTGTAACAGATTCTTTAGCAGAGGCAGAGGAATGGGCCTTCTCCTTTGATGCTATTTCCAAGCAGGGTTTCCACAGTAATGAAATATGACACAGTCAATGATAGCTCAGCTGAAAAAAATTGGCCAGTTAAGGAGAGGCTCAGTATACATGCCCCTTTGGTGCACTATCTTAAATCACTGTGTTACAATCTGAATTGTCTATTCCTGATAAATCTGTTCGACAGTGCTGGATTTGGAGTGTGTGGAATTAATGCACCCTTATGGGATATGATCCAGCTCAATTCAAACCAGTGTAGTTCACTGCATCAGAAGGGGAACCCAAAGTGATACTTCTTGCTTTGTCAGTTTTGCTTATTATTTTTTTAAACAAAAGGGAAATTACCATGCAAAGTACCTTTTGAGATCCATCAACATTTGAAATATCTATCACTGTAAATAAATTTGGGTTTTTCATTGCGTATCTGGAATCGTACTGTAAAGCGATCAGAGACTTTGGTTTGTTTTCATTTATACAGAGCATGAGCTGCTGATGTGTGACTAGTTCCAAGAGAACTACCAAAAAGACCCTTGATGTTAAAATGAATCCCCCAAACTCTCTTGTCCTTGGTGCCTCTTCCCAGAATCATGCAGAGTTTCCTGAGCAAAGTGAGATGTGTAGCTAAGCGAAAAGACAGACAGACAAACTGGAGGAAGTGAAACTTTCACAGGCAGTTTCTGAGTTCAGAACTGCCTCCATAGGAAAACAGTCAGTGTGTTGCTCAGAAACATGGTTGATGTAAGTCATCCACTCTTGGGGGGGGTGGGGAACATGTTGCGAATATGTCAATTAAAACATTTTCTATATATGCTATAATGCATATTGTATGTGACCTTCCTGATTTTCATTGAGGGAGAAGTGAGGCATAAATAACACGTCAAGGAGACTGAGAGTGTCCCCCAGTAATAGTGTAAGGCTAGAGGTTAAGCACGTGATACCGTTCAAAAGAGAAGGGGATGGGCCAGCCATGGACCACGGCCTTGTGGAGAGCGTCACACTCTTGGCTGGTGTGTGTGCAGGTGGAGGTGCAGGGCTGGGGAAGGACCTACGTGTGCCTTTCAGGGGCAGGGACAGAAGCGTGGTGGTTGCATTAGGTGCTTTGAAAGGCCTCTCTCCAACCCCCGGCAGGTTGCTTTACGCTTCATTTTCCCATTGTGTGGACTTCTGAGAACTGGTGCCTGAAATATCTGGCTAATGATAAATACTTCTAATAACAGATCAGTTGAATGCCTGTGGTTTCTGGCTAGGTCATTTTGAAGCAAAACTCTGGGCTGCTAGGGCGCTCTGGTCATGAAACAAACTATTAGCTTTTTACTTGCAATTTAATTAAATATAGAGAGCTGGATTTGCTTGACTGGAGGATGCTGGAAGTGATCCAGTGCTGTCAGGCCTGGACTCACGCTAATTGCTTTAACTCAGGAAGTAATTTGGAGAGGTTCTACTGGAGTTCTCTGTTGGGAAAAGAGGAGGTTGATTCAAGAGGAGAGAGAGTTTGTAGCTGTAGTTTTGCATTGTCCTCGAGGAAGGTGTGTTCTCTCCCTAGAGGCACTCCAGCGGAGCAGAGCCAGCCAGCGCGGTATCGGCTGCGGGATGAGCCTTTGCTGAACCCGCTCTTGCCCTCGGGCTAGGAGAGTTCTGCTGCTGAGACACAGCCTTTTGGGACCTGGGGAAGGCAATGTTTTTTGCTAGAAAAAGTTTTTTTGCTAGAAAAGGTGATTATTCCACTTCAGCATTTGTGCTCACAAGCTTCTTTCAGGTTTCAGTCTAATGGTCTTTATTTAGATAGAAACATGCATTTCTTTTATTTTGGAAAATCTGCTTGTCACTTCATTAGACCACTTACAGCTGAGTGACAGGGAATTTAATTTTCTTCCTTTCTTTGCTACTGTTGAAGAATCCTTCCCCGTCTCTTACGTCACCCTGTCACATTGGAATGATGTTTGTGCTACAGAGATGCTGTAGCACAGCTCCTCGGCTCAGTACTAATAAGCTTCTCTTATTCTAGTTTGGTGTCATAAAATCTTGGTGTTATCTGTTGCTTAAACAGCTTAGTGATTTGACACATTGTTTTAAATTCTTCTAGCAGGATCAAGAACATGGGCATAACACTGGAGGTGAGAGAGACCTTTAGGTATGTGATAGTGAGATTTTGTCACTCCTAACCTGACCGCTGATGAGATACTTGAATGGAACAACCCTGGAGTAATGTACTTGACACGAGTACAGAGGGCAGCACTTTTACCCTAACAGTAGATTATTCCCTTGTTTCTGAGGAGGAAAGAAGGATTTATTCTTACACATTTTATGAGAACGTCAGCAACTCATGTCCTAGTAAGAATATAAAAAAATAAATTTGTGTGGGTGGGAGGGTGGTTGTCTGTGCTTATGCCAATTGCTTAGGAAAATTAAGGGCATCACTAAATCCTTTGCTGTTTGATTCACAAATGCTTTCTTAAGGACTAACAATATTTCATCTGCATCCAAAGAAGGGAGCAGGAGGAGTATAAATAAGCCTGCATCATAGCTACAAGTACTATGCAGTCTGAAAAGAGAATTTTCTTAGTGTGGTTCTTCAGATGACAAGAAGCCAGCTGTCTATGTGATATTGTCATTGTCAAATGTGAGAGCCAACTGAATAGAAACAGTCAAAGCAGCAATCATCATTATTTAAAGTTGTTTAACTTTAGAAAGTTTACCTGTCCTTGCAAAAATGGTGTATGGCTGAGGATGATTATTGACAGCAGACTGTGTCTCAACAACATCTCAACCATCTGTGTTAGAAAACAAACAAACAGAAACCCAATGTGTGATCTGAACCATCCAAAACAGAAAGAAGCTGCAACTATTTCAGAAGTTTTATTTTTCTTTCTAATTAGGGTTGTCTCAATTACTTGGTTCTAGAGGTTTTTATAAAACACAGAAAATGTGGCTTTTTTCATTAATATTAAAAATTTAAAAAAGTTGAATTCTTCATATCTATGCTACATATTTTGATGATCCATCTCCCCCTCCATTCCCCCCC
>VXBL01007338.1:59860-89472 GCA_013400195.1 Aramus guarauna | reverse complement strand
CTCCCCCCCTCCCCCCCCCCTCCCCAGTAGGGACACAAGGGAGATGGGTCTAGAGGATTTAAAGCATTTCCAGTTGACAGCATTATTAAACAGGGTGCATGGTTTTTCCAGTGCATAATTTATTCTGGTAGTTTAGAATATCTCTCTCTGCATGTATGTTTATACATGTATACACACACACACATATATAGAAAAGAACTTATGTCCTTTCTACAGGTATATATNGAACGTCAGCAACTCATGTCCTAGTAAGAATATAAAAAAATAAATTTGTGTGGGTGGGAGGGTGGTTGTCTGTGCTTATGCCAATTGCTTAGGAAAATTAAGGGCATCACTAAATCCTTTGCTGTTTGATTCACAAATGCTTTCTTAAGGACTAACAATATTTCATCTGCATCCAAAGAAGGGAGCAGGAGGAGTATAAATAAGCCTGCATCATAGCTACAAGTACTATGCAGTCTGAAAAGAGAATTTTCTTAGTGTGGTTCTTCAGATGACAAGAAGCCAGCTGTCTATGTGATATTGTCATTGTCAAATGTGAGAGCCAACTGAATAGAAACAGTCAAAGCAGCAATCATCATTATTTAAAGTTGTTTAACTTTAGAAAGTTTACCTGTCCTTGCAAAAATGGTGTATGGCTGAGGATGATTATTGACAGCAGACTGTGTCTCAACAACATCTCAACCATCTGTGTTAGAAAACAAACAAACAGAAACCCAATGTGTGATCTGAACCATCCAAAACAGAAAGAAGCTGCAACTATTTCAGAAGTTTTATTTTTCTTTCTAATTAGGGTTGTCTCAATCATTTGGTTCTAGAGGTTTTTATAAGACACAGAAAATGTGGCTTTTTTCATTAATATTAAAAATTTAAAAAAGTTGAATTCTTCATATCTATGCTANCACACACACATATATAGAAAAGAACTTATGTCCTTTCTATAGGTATATATGTATTTGTTTACTGTGGTTTATTATAAATATTCCATGACAGTGGAGGTGGAAGTATTCTGAAGGGAGGGGGTTTGCTACTTTAATGGTGGTCCCTGTGTTATCAGACTTATGTCAGAGCCTGTTACATCCTACTCCAGGCGGGAGATGCCAGTGAACTGGTGTCCCAGATGTACACATTTCCAGCAGCCCAGTAAAGTACTCCAAAGAAAAGAGAGGATATACGGAGCTAGAGATGAAGACAATTTCCTTTCCAACACTTTGAGGGATTTAGGTTTCCTGGTTTCTTCCTGGGAGAACGCAATGGAGAAACATTGCTTAATTCCAGCTAAACAGAGTGTTCCTGTTTGGCTGTGACAGTAGAGTAATTTGGGGTGGGCAGAGCTTAAAAACTTGCTCTGTATCCATTGGTTTCAGAGGAACATCACGCTCTGTGATCTGAAGTTTCAGGTTCAACGCTAACGAGATTGAACAAGTAGCCCTTGGTGCCTCTGGCCAGGCTGCTCCTTCCCCATCTCGCTTAACCCTGCACTGCAACAGAAAAAGTTTACATTTTTTTTCTTTCTCTTCCACCCTCCCCTGGTGACCCATTCCCTTTACCTATGAAATGAATGAACTCACATCAGAGACTTGTCTTGTGTCTTGGTACCTGTCCTTGAGATCTCAGAAACTGAAAAAAGAGAGTATAGCAGTGCATCTGATAAAACTTATCTTCTAGAACTTTGTATCACTGCTGTATTGCAATTTTCTGCCTCTGTTCCCTAGCTGACCTATACCTATAATAGAAAACTTTCTCCTATATTTCTCATAGTCAAAAGTTGCCTTATCTTCAAGGAACAAGAAAATAGGTTCATTACTCAAAGACAGACAAGGAGATGTCATCCCATGCTAGGATTTTTTGAGTGTTTTGTTTGGGTTTTTTAAGTGGCCACTTACTGAACTGAAAATTGCAGGGGAAAAGAAAAAGCACAACAGCTTTTCCCATTACTATTTTGTTTTCTAATTAATCTTGTCCATTCAAGCTTTATCTGCTTTTCTCATGTGGCGTTTGCTTTTATAGCTTGAAAAAGGGTAGAGGGGAGGTATGAATACCCCCTCTGCTAATGCATTTTGATTGCTTTTCCCCACTGTTTGGAATGCTTTTAGAAACACCAAGGCTCTTAATTTTTCATGTGACACTGGTTTCCCACCGCTCTGGGTTATTCAACTTGGTAAACATTTTGCCTGAAGGATTATGTTTACTTTGATGCACAGGGTGGGTGAGCTGAAAGTTCAAGCCTTTGTGATTGCATTTGATGAAGACTTAATTAAGACAGGCTAATTTTTTTGTATATGTGTATGTTTAATAACTTTTGAAATCAGCATCTGAGAAGTGAATGGTTCCTACTGCTAATCACTGCAAAACAATCATATGTTAGGCAAGTGCTTGGAGAAAAGGACTTCCCCATGGTAGAGGTTCCATGGAAGTGCCCTTTAGCTTAGCTGGATGGCTGAAGTTAAACTTACTCCTGTGGCAGCTATGTTTATTGAAAATTAGTGTGTTGGGCTGCTGCCTACGTTCCCCACATGGCTAAGACTTTTCTTCATGCTTGCTAATTCCTGAAGTCTGCCTGAATTTTCCATTATTGGTATTAATGCAGGTGAATAATTTCTGAATGTATTTTATTTGGAGCATGAGGCACTATGTGAGTACCTGTCTGTGGTGCCATCCTTCCTGTGCAGCGGTTTCTTTTGGACCAGCACATTTCTCTTCTAGAAAAAGCAGCTTTATCAGAATTCAACTTTGCAGCGTGTGTCAGTTAGATGAAACTAGCTTTTTCAAAGAAAAATGGAGTTGAAATATTTGAAAAAGATCAGCTTTTAGAGCTGCAAAGTCATGGAGCAGACCTGATACTGATATCAATTATTTTCATGATTTGTCAATTAAAATGAAGCAAAGTATGTTTAAAAATGCCTGTGAAATGAGTTTTTGAGAAGATTTATTACAGTTTGGAACAGGAACTACACTCTGTGAGCATTTCTCCTGGAACAGAAATTCCAATTTTAGCTGATATTGGTGATACTGAAGAATAGCACCTATCTCATTGGTCTCCTATGGGCTCATGAATGAGTACCTATAACACCTCAGAGTTGAATAGGTCCATGTAAGTGCTATTATTGTTTATTGCTGATCAGCATTAGTGGATTTAAGTCTCTCAGGGACTCGATTAAAGCAGAAATAGAAATATTCAGGCCTTCATGTTCTTATTTGTCTTTCAGTAGGTTTTATTTCATTACCTTTGAGACTATTTAAGGAATGATTTCTAGCCTTCCCTTGGTAATTCTGTAATCCATTAACGCTGAAATATCTTGGGGAGTCCAGGTCTTGGGCTATATTTCACCCTATACATGTTTCTCAGAGCCATTTAAAAAGCCCTTGGAAAGTACAACAAATAATGCCAGACACTGTAAGGATGCATGACTTTAAATTATATAGACCCTAATTCTATGACAGACAAATCCCACTTTGTATGCGGTATCATTCCCCCATCTGCAGCCTTCCCTGGCTAAAACTGCCAGGGCAAAGTGCATTACAAAGCTGAAATGTCTTCGTGTCTGAGCAGTGCTAGCCTGTCACTACTTTTCAATGTTTAATGCCGTATTTAGAGGTGAGATCGAAGATATGCAGTATACCTGCAGCTGGCTCTGTTCTCAGCAGCTTAGATCTTGAGGCAGTTGCGATGGTCCAGTCTCCAAGGTGCTGAATAGGTATCTGTGGCTCCAGGTGGATTATGATGGTCTGTTTTAAAAAGTGCCCTGGTGAAGCTTCACAGCTGCCAGCCTGTGCTAGCCAGACTGAAGCTGTGACACGTGTGTGTGCATCCTGGAGCTGCATCTTCCAACAGCACTGCGGTCGTTCCCTTAGGAGTTGTGAAGTTTCATCAGTGTGCTGCTGGGGGAAAGCTAGGCTGCGAAAATTACTTTTGCACTTGAATCTGAAAGCAGTGCTGTTTCTGATCTGATGGGGAAGAAATTTGTGCAGGTCATTGCTTACTTTTGGAGTAATTACATTTTCAGACTGTTCAAACCTCCCTTGAGGTGTGGATTGTATCATTGCTCCAATGTCATCTAAATGACACAGCTGTAGAGACAACCTTTTGGTTGATTTGACAAGGATGCACACAAAGCTGAAGTTTGGGAGTGAGATTCATTAAATAATGCTGTACTTTAGTAGTGTCTTCCACAAGGTGGCTGGAGCTGGCAGATACGTGTCTGTGACAGTAAGACCTCTGCTGGAAGGCTTATATCTGTTAGACCCAGAGGCAGCATCTTGCCAAATGGATGCAGATTCCCTTTGCTCTGGATACAGCTGAGGAAGCAGCGAGTGGAACAGCATGGAGGAGAGAGCATGCAGGGAGACCTGTGTTGCTCAGCGGGGAGCCTAGCTGAATGTCTTTCAGCAGAAATGTCTCTTTGTGTGAGTTAAAGGGACTTGACTAATCACTGCTCTTTACAAAATAGGCTTGGTAGTATTTTGTAGGCATTTCCATTTAGTGGACTCATTTTTCTCTTCTCTGTTATGGCTGGAGCTCCTAAGCTGGTCCTCTTGGTTGTGCATAAGGAGAAATTGTGAGGTGTCCTCAATGGTGTTGTCCACCTGGGTTCTGGTCCACAGAAGGCAGTGAAAACACAGAGCAGCCAAACTGCAGTTTCCCTGGGCAAGGCAACAGCACTTCCAAACCATAACTTTTCTGCTTTCAGCTACGATACTTAAGCTTCCAAACTGGAATTGGAAGCAGAAATTTTCACTTGAAAATAGAGATGTATACAGTTGTGCTTATTTTTCTCCAACGCCTTATATCACTGCCTTTCTTCTGAAAGATCTACAATTTAACCTAAACTCTGTTTACTTTCTGTTCAATATCCCCGAAATTCTCTTCCTTCCTGTTCACAGCTGCTATTGCCCATCTCCTTTCCTTTAAGTGTTCTAAAACAAAAAAAATTGTGGTCTGTTTTGGTGGTGATCAAGGAAATAAAAATTGTCTAAATTATGATCATCATCCCTTCCTTCCCCTTTCCATAAGAAGCTGTCTTTCCTCCCACAGTGATGGCTTTTGAAATTCATGCAGTATTTCTCTTAAAATTATTAGACTGTTTCTACAGGCACACAATGAATTTAGGATATTTCTTAACTGAAAAGTCTTACAGGTATGGTAGATTTGAATAAGGGGAAGCCTATGAATAGTAGGAAGGGGAGGAAGATGCTTGGCTTATTCAAATCTGTATCTTCCTCTATATCTTTTGTGGATTACTATTTTAAGCCTCTCTCAGGTGTGTGTGGGGGTGTGTGTTAAATAGTTTTGTAGGTAGGACATTGAAAATCTACTGATAAAACTCCTAGAGAGGTGTCATCCGCCTGTGCAGAAGTAAAGCAATGCTGATGCTTTACAGAGTTTGAACTTTTCTTACTGCAAGCTACTGTCACAGGTGATAAATGATCCTGCAAAACTTGAACTTTTGTGCAAGCGTATTATCTGCCACTACCTTCTGGGGTCAAAGTTTTCCCAACACACATACTTCTTCCTTTACCTGCCAAACTTCAGCTAGAGTTTTAGTTTTTGGAGCTACGTGTTCTTTCAAACAGCATCTTCTGATCCCCTTTCCCTCTGGATTAAGCAGCTACATGTCAAACACAGGACTTTTACCTTGCACAGTAGAGAAAAAAGCAATAGGTTCTGTTGAGAAGGAACAGCGTGTGTATGACTGGCTTTACACCATGTTCCTCGCCCTTCTCCACTCGACGGTCTGTTGGGATGTTGGTGCAACAACTTGATAGGATGTTTGATTCCAAGAGATTGAATATTATAAAAATTAATTAAATAGCATTAGGATACTTGTATTTCCAAACTGCGCAACAGTTCAGACTGTAAAGTATTAGAGGGTGATTGTGATGTGATAAACTGGTTTAGTAATCAATAACAAGGCCTTGAAAAGTGCTGATTGTGAACAGGGAGCATTTCACTAATGTTGAGGATTACTCAGAGTGCCTTTTAATAAGTATGTGTGAAACAATGTGTTTGTGGTGGCAACAGAAAGCTTGGATCCTGCGGCAGGCATGTGCTAATTTCGTAAATGCAACGTAGTGCAAAGAGCACCGGAGAATGGAGCAGCTGGATCTGTTCTTGAACGGGGTGGTCTGGTGACAGCGAAGCGTTAATCCCCTAACGGCCCATAGGTGCATGATGGTGGGATGCTTTTCTGAGATTATTCAGTGTCTAATGCTAGGGGGTTAAACTTCACTGGAATGGGCCTTCTTGCCAGATATCTGTGCCTTCCTGCTTCCTACTGATCTGATGATACAATGCAAAGCCTAAATCCTGTTAGTAGGGATGACGAACTATCTCTTTAATTTGACCAGCTTGACACATGCTAAGTAAATCTGGCTGGTATTAACAAGGCTTTTAGGAGTGTTAGGCCAAGCAAACTTTTACAATCTGTCACTGCAACTTTAAATCTTCATCAGAACTAGAGCACTGAGTCTTCCCAGAACTGTATTAATTGGATTTCATGCTACTGGGAAGGGGTGTGTTTTCTATCTTGCATAGCAATTACAAGCACAGCCACTGAAGATTTTAGTACTCCTTGTTTTACTTCCTCCAAAACTGCTATTTCTCTTGAAACTTTTAATAACCACCAGCTACATGCCTTTGTGAATCAATGATTTGAAGGAGTAAACAAAACTGGACTAGCTTTTCAGCTAATGCAAATCACCTAAGTTTTTGGCTGACTCTGTCGGAGTATATTTCTTTCTTTAACCTTTGGATAGTTTCCTTTCTCGATGGAATGCCTGACACCATGGTGGCCTTAGGTCCATAAAACAAAGTAAGCATAACTTATGCATTTGAAAACTGTCATCTTTAATCTCGATTTCCAGAGTGCATTGCTGACCAAAATGCAATTTTAAAAGCTTTATTCCCCCTTTTTCTGTCAAAGAAGTCTAGTCAGAAAATAGTGGAGAACAAAACCATTTTTCAGCCCAGATGAAGTGCATAAAAATTATAAATTGATTTTATAGTGCTTGTTGAACTTGCTTGTTCAATAATAAATTATTCCAGTTATAAAGTAACCAATGCATTCCTTGTAACTACTTACTCTCTGAACAGTGACAGCCTACAACTTGTATTAATATAAACCATATTGAGCAATCAGTAGAGCATATGCAGTGTTTCAATGCAACATCAGCACTGAAATCATGATAAAATACTTCAGGGTGCCAAGCTAGTCTATGGCAGGGAGCTGGTAATTTGGTCTGGTCTTCAGAAATGTTCTTCAGGAGCTACAGTGGAGTTAATAGGGGGGAAAAAAAAGGTTGACTGCCAGTAAGGGGCTGAGTGGCAGTTTATTTGTCTGTTCAAATCAAGTATCAGATGCCAATTAAAAGGGTCTCCTGCAGTCACTAATTAAGAAGCACTGAGGGATTGATTAGCCATTTACCAATGACTGTCAGTACAAATGCATTTGTTTTATTATCCCAGCATGTACTTCAGGGAATCAACTAGTTTCTATTAATGAATTTGAGCATGTTCACGTGATAAGCATGAAAGTCTGGCATTTAATTTGTTTTAATATATAAACCACTCATTTTATTGATTGTCCTATGTTCTTCTGTCATGGATATGCTTTCTCTTGCTTCAAAGGAATTTGTTGTCTAAAATGATTCTTCATCAGGAGATGAAGATGAGCCATCTTGGAAAATGAGTAAGGGTCAAATTATTGTACGTTCTGCCAGTATGCTACCAGCACTCTGGGCTTCCCACCCCATTTCTGGGCAATGACTCAGAAAGGTGAAGATGCAAATGAGAAGACTGGTAATGAAAAACATTATTTTGAAAGGCAGCAGTTGAAGATCTATGTTGTGGTTTCATTTTGGGGCTCTAGCCAAAATTTAGAAAGATTTTGGGCGGTTGGCCATGCCCTAGCCTTGGCAGCACCTCCACTGTAAGGTGCTGGAAATCCTGAGAGCCCAAAGGACTGTGTGAGATTTTCAGTGCCTCCATTTCCTTCACAAATATTTAGATGATAACTGTATTGTGAAACAGAAAAGTACTTTTCCCACTGTTTATCTTGAAAGTGATCCTTTTTTTCTTTCAGTTTGAATTAAATGCTTTTCTGTGTCAGAATTTCTTACATCATGACAATGAGTGTTTGGCCAATATTCCTGTTAAGTTTCTCTAATGAAAGATAGCTGAAGCTACAAATGCAACTTCTGCAGAAGATACTGGGGTACTGAGCTTTGAGAGAGTCATCTGTGTATCCTTCCATGTCTGGTGCTTAGAGCTGGTGAGCAAATAAATCTCTTAGGAAAGATGTGTGAGACACCAGCTGCAGCCCAAGATGTTTTCAAAGACAGATTGAGTCTTGCTGTGATAGGGTCAGTAATTTTGATTCTACTGAAACCTTCAGTAATGTTTTTTCTCTGACTTCAGTGGGAGCCATTTGATGCAACTTGGAAAGGGAAGAAATGCAACAGAGGTGGAATAAACTGGTTTTATTTTCAGAATTCAGTGCCTTTTTGTTATTAAAAAGCAAATAAACAAGAAAACTAAAATCCCCTTACATGCTATGATGCCTTGTTCAGCATGCTGCTATTTGATGTCTATTCCAGACTTTATCCGAGTTTTAGTCCCATATGAAAGTCTCGCCTGGTTCTGGTTTAATGTTTGCAGAAATTACATTTGGAATGAGATACAGTAGGAGGAAATATATCTTCAAAATTCGATAGTTGAAAGAAATATCTTTAATCTTTCCTCTTATTAGTACTAAAGGGGCTTTCAGAGAATGATAAAGCTATCATATAAGCCCCTTAATTCTCTTTCTTTTAGTCATTTCTTCTCCTGTTTTTCATTTGCTTTTTTTCATTCTGATATTCATTTTCTGGATCTGTTTTCCTCTGCACTTTTCACCTTCTTGTCCCCAGTTCAACACTCTGCATTTCGTGCTCTTTTTTCCCCCCGCTTCTCTCCTTCCTCCCTCTTTTAACCCTTTATTCTGCTTCATATTCTCTGCTATAACTCAGTCCTCTGCTGTCATGTCTCTGTTTCTATCACTGTGATCACAGAGGACGATCCATGGTGGGTTGTAAATGGCTGCACCCACATTTCTGAGGGCTCCCTGCCTGAGGCTGCTGCTGTTCTTGCATGACAACAGCAGCTTGCCTGATATTATCCAAGATGCTTTGCCTGAACACACCACTCTGAGATAGCTGTGTGGCAAGAAATGTACCAGTTACTAAGTAATTTGGGAGTGCAAAGAAATATAGTTGGCTAGTATTTTTGCTCATTTAACTAGTCGCACTGTTCTCCTTTTACTTTGGAAGTAACTCTGTGCAGTTACAGCTTATTACAGGCGTTGCTTTGTAGGTTAAGAAGCTGCTGGAAGGGCAGTTGTAGAAAAAGAGGTCATGCAGATGGCTCGTTAGAATCAGAAACATCAGAGGCGGCAGTCAAGATGAGACTTATCTGATGATAGGTATCTTAATCCTGCTCTTGTGACTAAACTAAAAGACACTCAAGAATAGAGTAATAAACCTTATGATATTTGCAATGGAAATCGTTACGTGTATTAATAAGCCTTTCAAAACTAAGTTGTTGCTAATCATCAGGTGATTATTTTCATGGCACCACTATGCCACCACCCAGGTGCTATGTGGCCCCTTGGGCTGTCTGTAGTATGTATGTATGTGCTTTGAGACGTCCTTGCTGTTGAGAGTTTGTAGTTGAAGTAAACAAGACAGATGGATGGTCTGATCTACCACTAGTCAAGGCAAATGAAAATATTTTCATGGTTTATGATGAGTGTTGAATGGTGAATTCATCATGGAGAGGTCACAAGGCCTTTCCCAAGATGATACTTGGCAGCCTGTGCAAAAGCCTAATAAGAAACCTGAACCCGTGAGATCTGACTATTGAGTCAACCAGAGAAAGAACTTATTAATTCAGTTTCAGATAGAGTTGTTGGACATTAAGTGGACTTGATAAGCAAAAATGAAGTGAGTATAGTGGATTACAAATAAAATATTTTGATTAAATTTAAGATGTGGTCATAGTACTAGGTTTTGGTGGCCCTGAATGCATATCGTGCCCGAAATGATTCATGTGATTGTAATGCTTTTGTTTGCTTTGTATAATAGAATAAAAATTTATAACAAATGCTTTTTGATGGCTGTAATCCTTTATAGTTGTAGAAACTTCACCTGCAGCTGTAAAAATATAAATAACAACAATAATTCACAACATTGGATAAGTTGTGATACTGCAGAGGTCAGCCAATAAAAAAAGAAGGCATATGTTGTCTATATGACTCTAATGATAGACACAATCCATTCTTAGGTACCATTTTATTTCTATCTCATATAAAGCCCAGAAACTGAGAAAATAATTTTTTTCTTTCCAGTAATACAACTGAAGGAAACCTGTTTTCTTTCAGATGGGGAGAGAGAGGAAACTTTTATGTCTGCAGTAGAATGAAAGGGTAGCGTTATCCGGCCTGCGTTATGTAGTAGGTTACATTAATAGTCCTTTCTGGCTTTAAAACTAATAAAAGTTTTTACCTGTTGTTGCAATATCTCAATGTTGCATGTTGAATTTTGAGTTTCAAGTGTATGATATAGGATGAAGGTAAGAAAAAGGAGAGCTACTGAGTGGAGAATACAGTTGAGACCCAGATTTCTGGATTCCTGCAGAATGAGTCCTGGGTGGCCTGCTGGGTCTTCCAGTCCTGTTCCTCACTGCCATATACAGCTATGTCTGTCCAGGGGACGAAAAGGGGTAAATCTCATCTTCACCCATGAGCACCCCTGGAATGATAGATAATTGAGGGATAATATATAGGCTGCCATTTCCCATTTAGATCAGGGTTGCTTCTGACCAGAAACAGTTGCTTTCACTAATGAATTAGTACTGAGTTCTGCATGATTAATATTTACCAGAACAACTATGGTGGGCATGTAAATGTTTTTAGATCTCTTTCCTGGGTCTTGAGTACATCTTGACTTGTAAATGTGTACTCAGACTCCGCCTGAATTAGGTATCACTGAATCTCTTTTCTTGTCTCTGAAATGGATAATAGTTCATTGCCTCATTTTAAAGTTTTGCTTAGAGAATTCAGGATTCTGATGAATCAGCCTAATTGTTTATAAAGATAAAAACTCTTTATGCAGATAAAATAGTAGGCTTTTGGCAGTGCTTTCTTCGTTAAAGAAGAAAAAAGAATCAGAGCAAGAGCCCAGTTATTACTGAAGATGAAGTGCAATTAATCGTGTGCTAGGATAAGCCACTCATTCGCTTGAATTGTGAGACAGATGAGTTTTCATGATGAAGAATCTCATCTATTTTCATATTGGTATTTTTTTCATGGCAGTAAATATGGAAATAGAGGCAATGCAGATCTGTCCTTGGTACCAGATGTACCTTGGCAATTTCTTCTAGATTTGCTCTATGCAGGGAATTATTTCCAAGCATGAAGATACAAGCAACCCTGGTAATGGACATCAGGTAAAAGGATGCGTGCCAGACAGCTGAAATGTTCAACCATCTCATGAAGTGGACTGCCCTCTCTGGGCTAGCATCATTTGGCCAAGAAAGATTATGCTCTTTCCATTCTGTTTCCAAAAACTAAGTAAGATCTCATTAGAAATTCTGCTGTACATTGGAGCAGGGGGAAGAACAGAGCAAGAGGAGAAAAAAAAATAAAATAAAAGGTTTCATTCCTTTGAACTTGTGAAGATAAGAACATGTTTTAATGAGGAATGAGAAGCATACTTCAGAAGGAAACCACAGCCCTGTAACTGGCATTGAGAAATGTACTGTAATATCAGACAGTATTATCAGGGACAGTGCATCTGAAAAGGATCCAAGGAAAGAACCAAGGTCATATATTTTGTAAACAGTTTTTTGCATCTAGATGTACTGCAATCTGCCACATGTTCCAAAATACTGATAGTGGTTGTATAATCTATACATGTGGATGCTTTGGTGCTAATCTTTATCTGATGAACAATCTGAATTGAGTAAGTGACTCTGAAATATTAAACAAGTAGGCAATGGGCTATTTCGGTAACCTGGAGTGGCAGATTTTTTTTTTAATGAGACTGGACTTTGTTTTAAAAATTTGAAACTAAATTTAGTTTCAAATATATCTTTGTTTTAGGCAGGTTTTGCTGATAGTTGCTGATCAATCTTTTAAAATCTATTTAGGCTATCCTTGGGAAGCAAACTCAATACAGTTTATTCATACAGTGAATCCATAATAAGGTGACTTCTGAGCAAACTCCATTTAACTCTTGCCTTTAATATTAATGTATTAATTTTCATTAAATATAAGATAAATGTTGTTCAGTTTTGTCTCTCATCTTCTACCATTAAAAAAAGTTATCATGAAGCAAAAGCTAAAATACTGAATGTGAAAGCAGGTTTTGTAAACCTTAATGCCCCAAGGATGATCAGTTCTCATGTGGTTTCATAGAAATAGGATATAGAAGGAGGAAGAACAAAGGCTGTATCAGTTGTGACTCACCTATCTTCCCTTACACTGCCTGCCAGTAAAAGCCGATGGGTTTAGATCTCTCCCACCAGTATTTCCTTCACCAGAAGGCAGCTGTTACAGGAGAAGATGGTCCAGGCTGGAAACATGCATCTGACTCTGCACTTGTGTCCAAAATCTGAACCTACATGTGGCTCCAGCTGCTGTCGAGTGCTGTCCATGTTACAGTTAGGTAGGCAGATAGGTGGCCTCAGTGTCCATGTGATGCTGAAATCCAGACTGATAATCTGATTCTTTGGATCATGTTTATCTAAGTGTCCACACCTGAGCATTTGGATAGTCACAGTCCTGACTAAACGGCATGGCTGTCCTGAGGGCCTTTGCAATGGAGTATTTTTGAAATTCAAAGTGGCAGCTGCTGCTCACGCAGGGGCCAAACTCAGCTGAGCTGCAGCGACTGTTAGAAAGTGCAACTTGAAGTAGGCACGTATTCTGAACTGACCATCTGCTTTAGGGTAGGTGTGACTGTGACTCATCAAACCTAGTTGCTCCCATGATCGTTAGCAAAGAGGATGGACTATTTCTCTTTGTACACTTACTGGTGGTATTTTCTCAAATATAAATATCAGTCCCCCTTCAGATATCCGCTGGCTCCCATTTATCAAAGTGACAGCCAGCCAGCAAGCAAACCTCTCAAAACATATGATAAAATTAGCTGCAATCGATACTCCATTCAAAGTAATATGATTAAGCCTACAAGTTTAGGTTTGATTTCATCTTGCAGACTGCAGATGACACTGTTTCAAAAGGACCTGATTTTTGCAATAGCCAGAAGAAGATAAGCACAGATCAATTTACAGTTCTTGTTGGCCAACTACACCTACTAGGAAAAAAAATATTAGGGAAAATATTGCTGACATGTCTATTGCTGGGAGACAGTTATTAGGTATCATAGACTTCAGGACAAAGTAGCAAAAGTTTTATTACACAATTTTTTTTAAGGACTCCAAATTATGATGACTGCTGAGCCAAACCGATTTCAGATTCATGTTATTACTGGTGCACATAGAATTTAGTGAGGCAGAATGCAGTTTGGTATTTATAATTGGAATTATCACTTATAGGTTGAATATAGTGTACCGATTAATCTTGCTACCAGTTGAGTGAAGAACTTGGGCAAGTATCCAAATTTTGAGTGTTTGAGGTAGTATAAGGATGTTAGTGGGACTAATTGGTTGGGAGTTACGCTGGCTAGAAGTAAAAGAATTTTCCAGAGTTTGTCTTTACCTCTGTATATCTGATAGCTGTGTAATTTGATCTGCTTTAATGTTGTTTTTCCCTGATAGCTGCCCTCGGGTCACTGCGATATCTGTGTAGTGTCACTGGTTTATTGCCAAAAAATGCTATTAAATTTCAAAAATTTAGTATAGGGCATTATACCATTGATGTCAGTTTTTGCATCATTAAGATGCACTTAAACAAGTCTTGAATAAGAGAACAGGGTGCCACTAGCAGTGCTGATACTTATCTTCAGCATGTAAGGTCCCATCCTGCTTCTTGTGTACCCTCACACTGTTGTACACGTGTGCCATTTCTTCCTTTAGCACCCTTTTGTGTGATTCATCCTGCCTGGAGTGATCGAGCTCCGGTGCCTGTCACCCACTGTTGTAATGCTGTAATGCGATGTCAATGAAGCCATAAATCAATCCTGCTCAAAGGGATACTTTTAAAAAGCTAAGCATCCTAAAAGTTCTGCACAATCCAGCCACTGGCTGATCATCTCTTTCCAAGCTGATACAAGCAAGATGTTTCCTATGAGAAGTAGGGGGGTGGCTGCCAGCAGAAATTTCTCTGAAGGTACGTTCTTTGTGGAAGTTGTTCTGCTTCTCTGATCTGTTACCCTGCCTGCAAGACCCTTTCCTTTGGGCTCCTTTATTGAGATCCTGCGGTGGGTGTAGGGTGAGGTGTTTATGTCCTGTGTGGAAGAGGGATTGGCAGCGCTTGCAAAAGGGAGTAATGCAGAGGGTTTGAGAATAAGGGTTTTGGCAGCTTCTGCTAGCAGCAAATCCTGAGTGTATGATAGCGCTTACAAAGGAAATGTCAGGAGTCAGTGCCTTATTAAAGAAAGCCTGAACTAATCGTTCAATTTGGGCTGTGAAGAAAAACTGTTTTATGGTGGTGTGTGCACATGCACACAGTGTGTGCTTGTGTGTGTGTGTATAGATAAAACCTGGCCTCTGCTTCTTGTAATCCCTTCCTACTGGAAAAAAATTTCATGGTGTCATACGGATTTTTGGTCAATTCAGAAGAAGAGTTGTGTCTTAGCACATTTCCAATCAATTGGTGCCAGACACAGCCTTTGGGTTGTATGTATAAAAAAGCAACTACCCCAGAAGCTTTAGCTCTACCTAGCAGGAAAGCAGTACCCACGTGACAAACTACCTTGCACTCTCTGACCATGCTTTGGTCTGAGAAGGGATTGTGTTTTGATTATAGGTCTCTTGAAAATGTTTTCTTCTGAACAAGTTTCTCCTGTTCAAACTCCCATCTAACTCAGAGCCCAGTGAAGCAGCTGCCCCTCAGGTAAATCCTCTGAAGGCACAGCTCTTGTCAGGCTCTTTTGTGTGTCCAACTAGGTTAAAGTAATTGGATGTGCTGACGTGTACTGCCATCAGCAACTGTATTGGCTTGGGAACATCAGTGCATGGAGTGGCTAATTAAAAAAAATAAGCTGATTTCTGTTTGCCTTGAGCCAGGTTAAATTATAAGTAAAGTTGCGAACAGCAAGTCCTCTTGCTAGACTCCTGACACTTGAGAAGTCAGGAGATGCTGGGGGTGACTGTCACATTTCTTATACAGTTGGAAATATGGTCATCTCAGGATGATGGAGCTGACACAGCTGGAATTACAACCCTGTTGCCATCAAGCCTCGTAGAGATGTGCTGTGGTTAAGGCTGCCAGTAGCCTTGAGACTGTATCTTGCTGCAGTTGATCCCTCAAAGCAGTCATTTCTGTTGAAATGCATATCAGACTTGGGAGGTTTATATCCCACGCTTTAGAGTCAGTGCTTGGCTATTGCTCTTAATTGAGGCAATGCTTGCTTCCTGGCCCTTTGCTGGTGTGTTTGTCAGATATGAGTTTGGTGTGCAGAAAGACTTTTAAGTGTGTTTAACTTCATGTTCTGCAGCTTGACTTCAAACGATTTGCCAGTCACTCAAAACTACAAACACCTTCATCTTCTGTGTCAGGATGACCTGGTTCCTTTTCTGTGCAAAGCAAAATGAATAGTGCTTGCTCTGCCGCCAGCCATCAGCTGCCTCACTTACAAGACAAGGGAACGCATGCTCACCTAGTCTCTAACATGTAAACATCTGAAGGCTGATGGGTATTGCACATTGCTTTAAGTACCTCACAGATGGTAATTGTGAGAATCCATCTGACTGTCAGCTTGGTAAAACATGTTACAAAGATGGATTAATGACTGAGTATTCCTTAGCTGTAGCTGAACAATGGCCAGAAAAATGGAAGACGGCCCAGCATTCACGTGTTCCCTGAGAGCTTGTTTCTCCAGAATGTGGCTTTCCACGTGCCACCGGAAGGCTGATGATGACTTCATCTAAAACATTGTAAATGGCAAAATATTCTACAAATGAACTCATCATCTTAAAAATCAATAGCATTTAAGATGTGCGTTCCAAACAGTGACAGCACTAATCTGAAAGTGTTCCCTGATTCAGCAGCTGAATGGAAATAACCATTAGAGAACAGGATGCTTCCTACGCCTTTCTCTTTTTCAGAAGTAATTCATGTTTCTTCACAGCTGGTAATGGCAATGAACTCCTCTGTGTCTATGAAGTCCTAAGGCATGAGGAGAAATAGAGATAATCAGCAGCACTGTGATTGGGGCAGAAGACTACCAGTTAAGGCAGGCAACCAGCCTAGCTTTGGTGTTGGGCAGGTAGGATTTGCTTGTTCTTGAGGAGAATATGCTTAAAGGTGGGGTTTGGGGCTTAGGCATTGATTTGAGCTAGCTTTTGTTTCTGGAGTTAGACAACATTTGGGTTTAAGACTGGGAAGAGTTATTAGATAGGAGTTATAATTGTGGTAGAGGACAGAAGGTGCCCAAAACCCCCAAATGCTCTTATTGGTGAAGGATGTAGTGCCTGATAATGTGGGGTGGCAGGGGCTGACAGGTCTATCGGGGCAGATTTTGACCTGGGCTACAAGGCATTGCTGATGTTGGCCTGAGGTGTGGACTACCAGGGCAATGGGAACTAAAAGGATAGGAGAAAGCAATGAGGACTTGATCTAGGACTAGGTTTAAACAGGGGTTTCAAGACATCATAACAGATGTAAGCTCAGTGGACATGGGGTAGGGGTGTCTAGTCTGGTAATCTGTATTTCATGTTGAGTTTTGAAGGAGCATTTGGGCTACCCTAGGCTAGTTGGTGCCCGATGGTGTTTTCTTCCTGTATTAAATATGGGACTGAAAATATCTGGGCCTTTGTTAGAACTAATCACTCATGTAGAAATCAATAAAACAAATTTTCTCAATGGCTACAGCAATTCAGCTCTCCAGAACAAAAGAGGTGGTCAGTGACAGAAGAGCATCTCCATATCACAGTGAGCTTTCTTTAAACGGTGACTTGCTTTTTACCGTAAGCTGTGTTTGTAGGTATGGCTTCTGTTTCATCTCCTCCAGACTGATGGGCAGTGCTCCTGGCCATAGGGTGCAATTCTGCTCCACCACATCACACTTTATGGTCCACTCATAAAAGCAGATTTAACAGTAGCAGAGTCCTAAATGCTACAGCATTATTGCAAAGCCATCTAGGCTCCAGAGTCACTGCTTCAACCGCATCTTCAGAAGTTTGGCTAGACAGCAACCTGCAGGCTACCAGGGTAAATGTAGAATGCCTCCAAATTTGGCTCAGTTTCAGATGTTTAACACTGATTTCAGCTAGGTGAAATTCTCTGCAGGGATCTGCAGCATGCAGAACCTCAGTTCAGTCTTTCTTATGCTGCATCGCCTTAGTTTATTTGGAGAGAACTTGTGCGTTTCGTCCTTATGCATTAGTTTATTCTTTGCTGACCTTGATGCTTCCCCATTACTCCCAGCAGTTGGCTTCAAGAACAAAAGAAAGTTTTGTTATTGCAGTTCAGCTGCAGCCAGAGAGAAAGATGGGCTTGCAGATTCAGGCAAAGGCAGACAAAGTGAGCGTGCATGTTAAATTCTTCCTTACTTAAAACACAACAAAATAAAAAAATCTGAGGAGAAAACAAAAAAATCCAGGCAGAAGGAAAATCTTTAACCACTAGAAATCATTCCTGTAGTAATCTCCATCATAATAAATCTATTTCTAAATTCTCATCCCCTCTTCCTTCTTCTTTTAAAGCAGGTTGTCCATGCAAAACTATTCTATCTCATCTGCCCTGCCAAGAGGGCTCAAGTGAAAAATGACCCAGGGACATACACAACATTAGAACAAAATAAACCAACAAATTCTGTGGGGAACAAAGACTTCTACCTCTTGCCTATAACCCTCTTTTGTATTCCTGCCATGCAGGTCAACAGCTTTTTATCTCCTGGATACTGTAGAGGAGATACAATATTCTTTAATCTCCAGGAAAAAACCCTCTACTCCATAATGCCCATTATAGGATAGAAACATCTTTGTATGTGTTCTACAAGAGAACCATTCACGAAGTCACTGCTTTTACTACTGCTTGCAGTAGGACTGAAGTGCTGGCAATACTTTGATAAGCCACATCTACACGATTTCACTGCAGAGTTCTGTTTCTTGACATCCCTGTACTGGTTTGCTGTGCCCCAGTTATGCTTAGAGGATCTGTTCTTAGCGAGACTGCCCAGGGCATTATTTCCCAAATGATTCCAGCACAGCCTCTGAAAACGTGTTGGAGGAGCATCCTGTCTCTGGGAGGTTTCGTGGTAACGGGCTGGTATGCATCCAGCGAATGGTTCTCCGAAATGCTTCCTTTTTTCCCTGGCAGGGTCCACCTCTGAGGCTGACAGCAGTACGCTCCTGAAACGCTGTCCCACGGTTTGGAGTTGCTGCACTTTGAATGCAGAAATCTGGCATCTAGACCCAGAGGTGAGGGCCTGGCAGTTGGTAATTAACTCCTTGCCAGCTCAACAGTGCAATGTCTTGAAGTTTTTGGATACAAAGAAAGATTAAACAAGGTTCATCAGTTGTTATTTGTTCTCTGTATGGGTTGTAAGTGCCTTAGGAGGCTGTTGGTTAGTCTGCCCGTACAACATCTAGCAGTGATCCTTGACCTTGGCAGAGCTGCCAGTACTAGCAGCAGTAATCTCCAGACTAGTTAGGAGGCTATGTGCTGGAATCAAGTGCTCCAAAAGCCAAGAACCTGTAGGACATTTTGGGACTGCTTTTTTAACTGCCAGTCGGTTCTTCCTCATCCTGTGTAGGGGGCATCTATTTGACACATAAAATTTCTTTAGTTCCATGTCATTCAGAAGCATTGTGCGCATGTGACTAAACTCTTCTTTTGACGCTGCTTTAACTGACACTGCAGTCTACTCCAGCCCAGATGAGGAATTAGAGGTTGGTTTTATAAGAGAAAGTTGGTGTCCTTAGCGTGAATAGCGATAGACTATCCTAATAACGCCATTATTTTCCTTACGCATTGGGCTGATGCTGTGTGCTGGTTTGGTGATCCTGAACACTTGGTAACTTATTTTGTAGTACCTTACTATTAAAAATGCATCAGGTAGTTTACCTTTTCCCAGTTCCAAGGGTATTTAGATGCCTTTTGAAGCGAGTGCACTATCCAGTCAGCAAACAGCATGGCAGACTCTGTAAAAACAAACTTTTCTGAGTTCAAAGCAAAGTATCTACATTTTAGGCAGGGAATATGAGTCAGGATGAAACCTAGCTGAGATTTCTTTATGTCTATCTAAGTATTGCCATAAAACTTTGATACATTCATCTTGGTCTCCGTAGTACTCTAGTAGTATCTCTAAATCACCTACAAGAGGAAAACTTCTTTTTTTAATTAATGGGCAAGCATATGAAACACTGTAAGATTAAACTGCATCTTTGTCCCGGTTGCATCCCTCTGACTCTAGCCTAACTTTGTAAGGTATGAGCCATTTGCAGGCAAGCGCTTTTACATGCCAGCAAGGAGTCTCCCTGCTAGACGGCCAGCTTCACAAACATCCTTCATTTGGGAAAGTCAGGGATTAAAAAGGACAAGCGAGAGCTTGCGGAGTGGGTTAGGCAGCATCCTGCCTCGAGGTACTAGTACAGGGATGTCCCAAGGGCATCTGCTGGTGGGATCCCACCCCGAGTGGGGGAACCTGAAGCCGCCCTGCGGAGGCTGCGTGCAGCTCTGTGCACACCTCTTCTGGGGAAGTATCTTTAATTCCAGAGGCAGCTGTGCTTCAGGCTAATAAGTCTTCTTTTCCTCTTAATGCTGGAAATTTACAGCCAAAATGAAGTCTTGTGAAGCTATTCTGCAGCCAGCCCCAGCTTCCCGGGAGTGCGGAGGCACAGAATTCAAGCTGCCTGAACCAAATGAGACAGCGGGAGCCCTGAGAGCAGGAAAAGCCATTTAAAGCTCTTCTGCTTGTATCTTTTACTGCTGAACTTGCTGTGGGGGTAGATGTTAATTTAATGAGTACTCATTAAATGATCTTACAGTAGCTCAGATAGGTCCCAGCAGGTTCCTTGAACATGACACAGGATTTTGTTTTGTATTGTTTGGGCTTAATTAATTTTTCTGAGGGACAGTTATAGTCCTAAAAGAAAAGGGTATTAAAATAACATTGGGCAAAACTTTCTGGAGAGAACTTACACTTATCCCCACCCATGGTCCTGGTATTTTTAGGGTAATATTTAAAATGTAGCTCAGCTTTCAATATGTTTCCTCAAAACATTCTAACTAAATTATTTTTGGAAATGTTAAAAACAATAGCCTCAAACAAAGAAAAATAATTTTAAGCAAAAGCAGTATGTATGACCTAAATCAACTGGAAGTTAATCAGAATTTGTGTGGGGGTTTTGCCTGGAAAAAAACAAACACATTTGTCGTGGGATCCATCTGAAACAGTTTTCCACCATATTTTTCAAATTTCCCACAGATGCAGAAGATCAGTTGTTCACACAACTGTGAGTGTGAGTTGGGAGAGATTAATTCCACCTGAGATGTACAGTTACAAGTAAAGTATGACACCTATAGCAGCAGCAATTAAAAACAAAAAATAGGCTGTTCATCTGAAATTGAAGCCCTGTAGAAAGGGGTAAAAAGTAGGAGATTTGAAACAAACTGCCTGAGAGTGGTCACAGATGATGTTTTTTCAAGGCTGTTCCTAAACTGGCAGATTATTGGAGAAACTATCTTGTGTTAGCAGTAATTGAGGACTAATTAGCAGCAAGGATAACTGCTTGTACCTCGTTCAAGTCCTTTAATGATCCAGTCTTGGTAGATATGACAAATAAGCAGTAAAATATTTACCAGGTTCAGAAGGCTGTCAGTGGACTCCAAGGGAGCGTCCCTCTCCGGGATGCGGCTCTGTGCTCCAGCACACTCAGCGCAGTGATGCTCCAGCACCCTTCTCCGGAGCCTCCCCTTACACCAGAAGAAACACTGGTGTAACGCATGAATTTTGCTAAAACAGACAAACCCTCAAAACAGCCGTATGGTCCCTTTCCTAGATCGTGTGGCTGACTTCATCTCTTCCAGTACTGGATGTGAGATATCCTCTTGGCTCCAAACTCTTCTCTGTTAACAGGAGCAGAGCAAAATACCCTGAGGTCCTCCAGTGCTCTTTTTTGGTCCTGCTGATTTCCATATCATTGAATGAGAAAGCTCAGATCAGGCACAGAGTGAATGAGCATGATGCTCAACAGCTAATTTTCTGTTAAAAAAGATTTTTTTCTCTTATTTGGACTAACAGCTTATCAGTGTGAGTCAGGCCTGAAGAAATGAAACACTGCATTACACGGGTTTACATATAAATTAGCTCACATTTTCTTAGAGACAGACTGGACATTTTCCATTAGTTTAGCAGAATTTTCCAGTGATTGGGGTTTTGCAGGCCAATGCAGCCGCCACAATGAGAATACTTCCTGAGGTTAGAATTCAGTTTTTATTGGAGATGAGGTGTGGTCTGAAGGTTTATTAATAGCTGAACTGATGTGCAGCCAGCAGGTCAAATCGAAGGCAACATTATTTAAAATAACTCAACATGCCATAATACGTTTACTTTAGGGAAATAGGGAAACAATTTCAGTTCCCTCTGATAAAATAAATAACGTGTCAGGTTTGCAAATGATATTTTTAAAGGAAACTTTGGGTTAGTGTTTCCGTGCTTCTGAAACGGTCAAGGCAAATCCACCTGAGGTAGACTTCAGATAACGAACTGTGGGGAGGAACATTTTAAATCATTTGTCTATAGTGATGAATTTTGAATGAACTGAGGTTTCTGATGGACAGAGCGATTGAAGATACTTACTCGAAAGCAATTCAGTAAGGACTACGATAAACTCATTCTATGGATGTGGACATTCTATATTGTGAATCATTTCTCAAGTGCGTAATCCTGTAATATATAATAAGGTAATGACAGAGGGTAAACTGTCTACAAGGGCCATTGCTCAGTGCTTTGACCTTAGCGTGGATGTGAGCAGCTTATTTTACTCTGATGCTAAAGGTGTCCAAGAGTTACAGCACAAGTGTAGCTGAGCAGAGGGGGAGCTGCAGTGAGAGGGGGGGAAACTGAGACCTTGGTGGGGATATTTGGTGAGTCCCAGGCTGAGAGGTGTAATTGCTTGGTGTTTCTTGGGTGGAAGAACAAGACCATCTCCAGAAACGGGCAAGGAGACCTCCAGGAATGAGCACAAGACTGTTTTTTATCACAGGTCTTATATTCCAAATACAAACTGGGAGGGGGCTTACTTTCCTAAGAACGTGTTATAGTACTTAACTAATAAGCCTGTGGTTTCTGGACAATTTAACGATGCTGTAAAATGTGGTTTCTGTCTAACTTCCTTGTTAATTCCCAAAACAATGTCTGCAGGAAACTGTGGGGTTTGTTGTTTTTTTGGTTTTGTTTTTTGTTTTTCTCTACTGTAAGAAAACTAGACAATGACTGCTCTTGATTTTGTGGTTGAAAAGCTCCTGATGCCTGTTTTTTGTTTGTTTTTGAACTGAACCCTCAGTGCTTTTCCCAGTTGCAGGAAGGAGAATGTTTCCTTACTTTTGCTTGTTGAGCAATTGTATCCACATGAACTGTTGTTTTGAGTTATCTGCATTCAGCATTTCCAGGATAGAATTGGGATCTGCTAAAATTCAAGGATATCTGATACAAGCAGACAAACGACAGTAGGAATTTAGTGGAGTGATGTTAGAAAAATGAATAAAGCACTGATAATGAACTCTTAACTTGTGGACACAGAACAGTTCCCGGAATTGCAGATTGTTTTCATACTTCAATACTTTCTCCATTATGAAGCAATTAACTCTCTTCTATTGTCTTTTAAGAACAAAAGCATTTGTTTCAAATGTGGCATCTTCCTCTCTTGCCAAATATCTTTTTTGCAGTCTCTTAGTCTTTGCTGTTTTGGATGAGAGATTCACGTTTTTCATAGTGTCACAGGCACATGAAGACCTGATCTGAATTTTCATGTATTCAATTTCCTAGAGCACAAGTATTGTTTAAAGTTGAGTTCTTAATATTTTTCCATTAAAATTTATTTATTTAATATTTATTTCATTCATAAGAAGCATCTGCAGAAAAATGGAAATGTCTACATCCTCACAAGGTGGTGTAGATTTTAGCAAATTATTTTCCTTAAATTGTGATTTCCTTTAATCCTCATAGTAAATCTAGATTAGCAGTGTGATATGCTTTATAGAGTTTATGCTACATCTTCAGAACATCTGTTATATTTCATAACTGAAAGTACTTGACTTCGCCATCTTATTTCAGCATCTTTTCCTTCTACTGCCTGCTCTTTGGACTAATCAACAGCAATCAAAATGGAAGAGGAAACACAGTGTGTGCAAAAGGAAACACAGTGCTGTAATTCAATCCATGCTTGGAGAAAGAAACAATTGAGTGGTACTTACTTTGGAAATGAAATGTGATTTACATTTCTTAATACAACAGCAACAACAACAAAAATCCAACAGCAAAAGAGTCATGAATTTGTTTTTAAGATAGATTTGTATTCAGCTGGAAACATGCCTTCAGTGTTGGGGTACAGGGAAAAAACCTGATGCACCACTTCCTAATTTAATACTTATTTGTTTGTGCTCAGCCGGTGTGCTATTATGAATAGCATTAGCCAGGGTGGGAGACAGGTAATTTTATAAGAAAATATAAATTGTTTTCCTTGGGGCTTTTGTGAAGTCCTTTCATATTCTCAGAATGTAAAGAATGTTACAGACATTGAATATTTAAGATTGCTAATTTTATTAAATGGAGTTTGGAGCATTAATTGTAAAAAACTTTGTCCTATGTATTTTAGATTGTACAGGAGTTTGGACTGGGTAGCCCTAAAATCTAAAGGTGAATTTCTGGTCCTGCTGAAGGAATGGGCTGTTTTGTCATGAGCACAATAGGGGCAACAGTTCAACCAGTGAGTCTTTTACAACCCATGTGCTTTCTAAACTTGAAAATGTGCCCAAGGCTGTATACAGATAGTCCTTGCTCAAAGAATTTGTAATATTCTGTCAAATTGCATCAAACAATGGGGCTGTGCTTACTTTTTATTTGAACTTTGGTTTTAGTGATGATGTGTTCCTTGAGATTGCTTACAACAGAATTTGAAGATGCTAATCCCATGCTTAGATAAAAGAGAAGAGGCAAAGAACCTTATGCTGTCTGAAAGGTGCAGCAAAATATTTTCCTGAATGAAATATGCAAGTTTATGTAAAGGTTTTGTGGTAATAAATACTTCACAGTTAAATAATCAAGCAAAAATATAGTGTTTTTATGAATAATTTTAATGATTTCAACTTAATTCTTAAGCAGCATGTAAATGGACCTTTGAATAGCTTCTGATGATCCTTGTACCAGACTCGTATTCCAGAATTACAGAATTTCTTGGGCTTTTTTGTTTTCAGACCCTCTTTTCATCAGGGCACAAGCTAAATTGTGGAATTTAATACACATTGATTAAAATCCATCTTTGCAGCATTCCATCATTTTTTCAAATGTAGCTGCTTGTTTTTTCTTGTAAGGCTGAAAAAGCTCATACTTTCTTATTCCATTCTTTAAATCTATCATCCACATGTAACTTTGGTTTTAAGAAGAGACAACTCCTTCAAGAAAATTTCATAGTTATCTTGACAAGGCAGAACAGTAATCTTTGAAAGGCTGTTTCAAAGGATTTGTCAAACGCACGTGTAGATGTGTGGTTTAACCACCAGGCCATTCTACTGGGTAGTTTTTTGGGTTTTGTTTGGGTTTTTTTGTTTATTTTGGTTTGGGGTTTTTTGAGTTGTACTTTTAAATAATTGTGGAATATGACAGAGCTTAGGCTGCTTTTGGGAGATTTCTATTCCAGATTTCATTTGAATTGATTCAGAAATGGGACTTCAACTCATCTCTGCTACCTCCTAGGTCAGTGATCACTGTTCTAGATGATTTAATTATTTGCTCTGGTTTTTTTTTTTTGCATTTGTCTGAAGTTCTTTTTTCTTCAAAAAGAAGCAGTGCCAAGTGTAAATCTCAAAATTTTACTGGATTAAAAATTTTATTTCTTCTATATAATGTTCACTCTTGAGGATGAATTAGTTCATAATATCCATTTTCTTACTGACAAACTGAATAAGCCTTTGGTTTGAGATGCTGTATATGTTAGAGGAGGTGACCTTATCTTAACACTCACCTTTTATTCTTTCAATCAAAAAAACCCAATTTATTGGCACAAAGCAGCATGGGAGATACAGAAGTCCTATTATAAATCCTGCTTTTTTTGGGCTCTGCTTTTTAATGCCAAAAAGCTTTGAAAAAGCACTTGGAACCCACAGGGGAGAGAGAAATTAAACTCCAGCTGACATGACTGAATTTTAAACTACTGAATTTTTTACAGTTAGATTAGATAATGCTAGGTTCCACTAAGCATAGCATCAGTCTGTTTGGAGGGTTTTGTTTTCAGATGCAATTTGAAAATTGAAACCAACAGCCCGAATTGAATATCTTAACTCAGTATGTGATTCACCATCTTGCTTAAAAATGGTGTAAGACTTTTCTGCAAGGTTTAGAGAAATTTGACCTTTCCCAGCGTTCCTTGTAAGTGATCTCAATTTCATGCCTTGTTGATGAGGGTTCGCCTTATTCTCCAGGAGTAGCAGAAAAATAATGCAAAGGGCTTCCTTGGACTGGCTGCTTTCTGGCTCATGTTGATAAGGTGGAGGTGCTGTCTCTGTCGCTTCTGAAATTGGCTGCAGGTGGTATATCCTGCAGTTCTCCTCTCCCAGACAATGAGCCAACACTTTATCATACTGCTTCCCCTGACCCCTCTCACAGTCCTGCTTGGCACTTGGTCCCGGGCTGGGAATTCTGCTCTTTTATTTCTTTTTCTTTTTTTTTTTCCTCATTTGAGAAAGATGAGATAATCCAGCACTAGCATGCCGAGTTGGCTGATCCAATGGAAACAATTACATTTATCATATTCCTGAGAAGATGCATTTAATTAAGTAACTGAAGACAATGTAGCTGGAAAAAATGCATCATTCATTTGCTTTGATCTTTTAAATATGGTCACAAATGTTTGAGGCTCAAAACACAAGTGCAAAGCCATACGTTTTGCAGTTAGACAATGCAGGTTTAGTAGGCTGAGACACATCTTAGAGCATCGTGCTATGAATTCTTTTGGACAGAAGGAGGGTGAGGGTGAGCGCCAGACATCTGCTGGTGTGGATCAGTGAACTGAGGATAATTCTATTCTACTTTTTATTTCCATTCATTCAGTTTGAAATGGAAAAATAAAGTTCATTTTGGAAATCATTCTTGACAATGGTGAAACCTGACAAACTGGAGAGAAAGATGCCTGGATCTTGCTAAGAAATGTTTCTTTGTGGATACGTTGTGCCTCCAGGGCAGCTTTGAGGTTCTGCTGTGAGATAAAACTAATGGGATCTTTCTAGTGATGCTCTGATGTTGCAAACAGGATCATACACCCCTCAGTCACATGTTGATAATCACTTCTCTACAAATGGTGATTCATTTGATCTATCTGTTTGCTAGATATGGATCTTCTTCTTTTGAGGAGGAGTATATTTTTTAGCCTTAGGATTTTGGTAGGTACAGAAAAGACTGCTGAGTTGAAGGTCAAACAGTGTTTTTTTCCTTTTCCCTGTAAAAGAAAACACACAGTGCTTATTTCAGTGTTTTAATATTGAGCTGCCGCAAGGGCCTCTTGCCCTTTATGGGGTAACACCTTTGTAACGTGTGACATTGAAGCCATTGCTTGGTTACTGGAGCACAAAAATTGCTTGGCATGAATTTATGTCACTGCATGTGCTCTTAGAAACAGCAACCTGGAAACGTGTAAAAATGTATTTGCTCCTTGACTGATCTCAAATTCTTTAATTTCATGATTGTTTTAAACTCTCTTGTATTATTACTTTTCATAGGCTGAATTACTGCTGCTATCAGGAGTTGGGTCCCTGAGCTTTTTCACGCTCCTCTTACATAGGAGTGCAGTGAGAAAGGTGTTATGTCCTGTTTGCAGCACCAAGGCTGTGATTTCAAGATGCATACCCTGTCAGCCTGCCTGGAGTGGGTATGTGTGTTGCCTGGAGGTCCCCACAGCTGGCTCCAAAGCCCCTGGCACAACCCTCTCCGTGCTGAGTTGTCTGGGCTATCGGGACTGAGAGGCTGTGTCAGCGTGGGCAGATTTCAGGATACACTGTGGATGTGATGCTATGGTATGGTACCCACTTGCTCGGCACAAATGATTTAGAGAGGAATAGTGCCAATATTTTTAATGCCAGGGTACAGTCTTTTTCTGTTGTTGTAACAGTCAGGTGTGGGGAGAAGATGGGGATTCAAAGTGTTTGGTTTTGTTGCAAGAGGCCAGTGCTTCCATTCCTTGTACTCCTTCAACAGCGACCCTATGAGTATCCTGCTCTTTTGTTACGCAGCTGACTTTCCCAGCCTGCCTTGTCGGAAATGCCTGGATATAAGATCTGTAATCAGTCCATGCAAATGATTGCGCTGCCCGCTTTCTCCCTTTTTCTTTCTAATTTTTTGGAACAGTTGTGTGTACATGAGTTCTTTTACTGGCCTAATTTTTTTTTCCTTCCCCCCTACAGACTCATCTAGTCTTTTATATTGTGCTGATGTGCAGAAACACAGGGGGACATTTGCATATATGCAAAGCATTACAAAATGTGCTGAGAGGTGTAACCTCTTCTTGGGCAAGCCATTTTCATTTTCTCACCTAACAGTCTTCCTCTATCCTGTCCTCCCTATTTATATTGTTAAAGGCACCTTTATGGATTTCTCCAATAAAATAGCTATTTTTTTTCACAGCAGTGGCAGCTTGTTACCCAGCAGATTCATCAGAAAAGATGACATAAGGCTTTTTCTTCTGTGTGCTAAGGCTGTCAAAGCTTGTAGAGCAAAAGAGAGTGCGCGGTTCCCTCCATGATACGATGAGCGGTGCAGCTGAACCGTCATGGAGACAGACAATTGTAGCATATATGTGGCAGACCAATTTTAGAGGAAGGAAGAGGTAGAGTGTTGTGAGCCTAAACAAGGTACCAGCCTCTTTGAGCATCCAGTCTGAGAAGCCTTAAAAAGGCCTCCTTTAGTGAAAGTGCTGCCAAGCTGCTTGCCTTAGGGTGTTTCAGCCTTGGAGGCACCTTGAGCTGCTAGAGCTTTTTGAAAATGTTGGTTGTAAAGTCTGAAGCTGTGAATATATAATATGTGATGGCACTAGGCCCAGCTGGAGTACAAACACACATACAAAAACACATGAGAATATGAACGGTGCTAACAAGATATAGATACTGTGCTCTGCTGCTGTTCTCATCCCAATTCCATAAAATGGCATATGGAAATGAAGAATTAACTCTCTGCCTATTTCTTCTAGCCTTAAGGTTAAATTCTGAACTTTATGGGACTTTCTGGTTTCCTCTGTTTTTCACCTCCCCTTTCAACTTAACATTGCCTTTTAGTTTTATTATCTTGAAAGCTCAGAGAGATTCTGAATTTTATCTGCGGGGAAGCTCATTTGTTTTTAAATGATTTGCAGTCTGGAAGTTGGGAGATTACAGGCAGCTGTAAAAGAAATTGCTTAGGAATAAAGATGAGTTTCTTGGTTACCTGAAAACCCAGATGGGTTCAAAATAAGAGTTTAAAAGATAAGATTCTTTTGGCAGGTTGATCCAATGATTTTACACGTCAAGGTCTGTTAAATAATGAGGGCAGCTTGTATTTCTCAATCTCTTATAGTCTTGAATTAGTCAAATGCTGAGCTGTGGATTATGACGTGACTTCTGTTAGATAACAAGCAAGTGTAGGAGAGCACTTACTCTATAGTGCTGTTTTACACGGCTTTGCATCTAGAAATTGCACAACATGTGATAAGGGAAGTGGATTTTGCTACTCTGCAGGCACAGACCAGGCAAGGACAACTTCAAGGTTGACAAGCAGACCAAGAGAGGGACCCCCAGCCCTGGGTGAGGTACCCAGCTGCAACACAGCACTCGTGGTGGGCTCTGCTTCTTGCTACAGGCTCCTGAGCCCATATGAATAGTGAGAAAGGAAAAAAACCCAGCATGCTCTGGTGGAAGTTTTAGTTCTACCATTACATTCCCAGCATTAGCAAATCCAAGTTGTCAAAGGTTGGTAGTAGGATAATACAGACCCTCATTCCTAGTTTCCTTTGATATAAACTTTATTTCATGAAGGAAGTTGGGTGCGTCAGGAAAATGATATGGCTGTCTGAGATTTTTCTGTCTTGTGAGACAGGTAATATTAAGATACTTCTTAATGGATGGTTAAACTTAACGTGGTTAATAGAAGATAATTTTCCTGTTCCATGGTTAGGAAGATGATATATATATATATATATGAAAATGCAGAATATAAACCCCTTTGAAGTAATCTTTTCTTCCCAGTTTTTTCTTTTCTTTTTTTTT
>VXBL01007338.1:46604-59750 GCA_013400195.1 Aramus guarauna | reverse complement strand
TTTGGGGGGGGGAGGGGTGTATGTCACTTTGCTGTCATCGCTTTGCTTTTAGGGAGAGATAATTGTGAAGAGAAAGAAGTTTAAAATTAAGACATTTCAAAGTTTGCCTTCTAATACTTTCTAAGGAAACTCAGATTGCCTGTGTTTTTCCATTTCAAGTTCTATGCTGTGCTGTCCCTGATAAGAGACTTCAGTGGTTTGAATGAACACCAAAGTATCAGCCTAAAGCAAACTGGCAAAAAACAACTCAAGGCTGTCTTTTAATGGACAATGTTTGTTCCTTTCTGCTATGATTCTCCTGTGACTGTGATCAGGAATTCTAAGGACTGTGGTACCTGCCAGTAAACTGGTGCAGATGCACACACACACGCACAGTGGGAGGAAAAACACTGCATTTGATCTGAGGGATCAAACGTTTTGGGGAATCATCTGATCTCAAGGATATCTGCTCCTTCCTTTCCCCACATCTATTTTTTTTAAAAGATGCAATCCTAATCAGGCTTTGTCACCGCTCTGTAAACAGCAGACCTGTTAGCAGTACTGAAAGATAAAGAGATCGGCAAAGAAAGAAGAGGGAGGCTGCCTTTGCATTGGTGTTTTAAATATTTATTCTAGATGTGTGCCAGACCACTTCTGATTTGGAGGAAAGGGACCCTAAACACTAAGTGATACAAAAACCAGAGAAGTTTTATGCAGGTTGTAATCATTGTTTATTGTATTCCTAGAGCATATATTATCTTGTTGAGAATGTAAAAGCTGCTTTTTTGGGTCACAGCCCTGGTCCTATCATGTCTCCTCTCTGACAGTGGCTGGTGCTGGCTACCTCCAAGTAACCCTTGGTGCATGGGAGCAAGGCTCTCCAGGCAGCACTCTTCCAATCCTACAGGCTGAGCAGCAGCTTAAATGCTTGCCCAGAGCTGCCAGAATTTGGGCTGAGATAGTTGTTTTTCTGCAATGCCTCCCTTGCCTTGGATTTCACAAGGTGTCAATGTGTTTGGCAGGGATGGGTCGGGTGGTCATGTGCAAAAATGAACTTGTTCTTGATTTGTTCTTTGTTTTCTGGAAAATGTAACCATAATTTTGAATTTGAACAGCAATTTGTTGTCTTTCAGATTTTTTCAGAATTTCTCATGATGGAACAACTTTCTGGACAACTCTGCTCAGTTGCTGAGTGATGGGACTGTGGAATCTGGAATTACATCCTGGTGACACAGATGCAGCTTTGCAGTGGGTGCTGCTGTAACATGGATTAGGCCAGGTAAGGCACTGATCACTTCAGCCACCTTTTTTGGTGAGGATATACCCGCTGTTTGTTTGTCTTTATGCTGTTGCACATGCCACTTTCTTCTGCCTGACGGTAACTTACTAAGAGCTATAATTGAAGTACCTAGAGCTGAGAGGTGAGACCCGCTCCATCGCCAGGTGTCTGCTGTAGCAGTTTGCCTGAATTGCCTTTCACAATGAGACTCAATTCTTATTTATACCTGCTTAAAGAAAATTTGGCCAGCTAATCCTGCTTAAATGAAATGTTCCAAAAACTTGCTGAGAAGCTCAGCAATTATACTTTTCCTTTTGTTACCTAATTCTGCTAAGCTTTATTATTATAGACCTACCAGATGCCTTTACTAAAATCCCATTTGCCTGCTGACAAGCTCAGAAGAGGGATGTGCAGGCTCTGGGCAGCCAGGAACGGAGCAAGCTCAGGCTCTGTAAACATGGAGCCAGCCTTCCTTTCCATGCAGTCAAGGAGCATGTCTACCTTTCTGTCCTTTTAAGACATCTGAATTTGTTTAGGCAGGTGCCTGCCTAAAGCTGTTACCAAAGCCATGAAAGCATTTCTGCTGCACCTTCATTAGAAACCCGGCACAATCAACCCAGTTTTTTTTTTTTTTAAGTCCTTCAAAGGCAGCTTCTGTCTTACCAATGTGTCAAGGTGCTCGGAACATGTTTCACTACGTGTACATAGCACTGTAATTCTTTCTAGCCTCGATGTGTACTTGAAAAGGAAAAAGTGTAATTTCCTCGGTCAGTACATACAGCTTCACAAATTCTATATGGGATGATTTATCACTGGCTAAAAAGCAGTGGTTTTTCCACCCTTAACTCTATGGATTTCCTGCAGAAATCCACCAGATTGTCACTGTCCAAGTTGCTGTAAAGAAGTCACACACAGAATTTCTTCTTTTTTGTTGTGAGCATCAAAAGTTGACTTTCTGACTGCACAGCAGAAATACTCTATTTGCTACTTACACGAGCATAATTTTGTGACTAAATTACTTAAGTCAGCAACTAATTTCGCTGCTGCCTCAGACCTACTTTAAATGAACAGGTATATTCATCAATCACCTTCCTTCTTCAAGTACTAGCCTAATCAATACGTGAAAGAGCTATTTAAACACTTTCCTATTTAAAAAAAAAAAAGGAAGAAAAGAGAGAGGAAAAAGTGTGGATAGATAAAACTGTAGAATAAACAGTAGAGAGACTTAGGGACAGACATTGAAATTTGATGTTATTCTGCAATAGGACTTTGTAAATCACTAAGCAAGAAGTATTATTTAATGACACTTTTCCACTCCAGGCCCTAAATTAACAGGGCTTGGTGATTGCACCATTGTGGTTGCATACAGATACCTCTGACAATTTTGGAGCTTGAGTAGTTTGAAAATGTCTACATACAAGGGGCTCAGGTTGTGCTGAACAGCACGAGCACTTAGAGCACATCACTGTCGTAAAAGGCAAAGGAAACACTATGGACTGTGCTCTGTGATGGCTGTCAAATACTCAGATGGCAAGTTTCTTGCGCAGCAATTGTATGTAGTGGGAAGGGGGCCAGAAAGGGATGAAATATGGTCTCTGGAATAGCTGTGGTGTGCGGGATCTTTTAGACCATACCGCCATCTCTCAATGAGTATGACTTCTGTTAATGTAAGTGCAACACTCTGGATTTTGTTGCAAGGAACTCTTTTTGTATTTCTGTATTGGTCACAGCTGAACTCTACTGAAGGTTACCAGTACAACCTACTGGCTGAAAAAAGTGAGACATTTTAACATACAGGTATTGAAGGAATTATTGTGCAGTGACGCCTAAGCCAAGAGGAATGAGAAAACCTCATTCTGATACTGGATGTGCTCAGAGATAACTCCTCTCCACTCACCTGATTGACTCCGGGTTTATGTGGCTTTAGCAGAGAGTGTCATTGCAGGGATGAAAGGGGGGGTCATATGTTGTTGAGTCTTTATATCCGATCAGCCTTTGTGTTTCGGTCTGCGATACCAGCTGTAGTAGTACAGAGTTGGACCTACCTTGTGAGTGCTTTAGGGAGGGCTTAACTTCTCTTCTTTTACAACAACTATATTTTTAACAGTTCTTCAGCTGTGTCAACAGAAACATAAATAGAGTGCGCTGCGTAGTATTCTGTGTCCATTCAATAAGTGTATGACTGAGGAGAGGGGATTGTGAAAAATTTTCCACTGAAACAGCCATGTTGCTCCACAAAATGGTTTTGCCCAGAGCTTTACACCTTTTCATAATTTACCAGCACTCTGCAGTACATTTTTGAGGTACCTTGGATTAATAACATGCATTTATGACATTAGCATTTTATTTCTCATTTGAGCAATGACTTTTTCCACAGCAGTCTATGCATCAGGACTCTGCGCGAGGGGAGTTCACATTACGTCCTCACAAGGAGACGTGTAACTGAAAACTGTTGCTAAGAGCTCAGAAATAGCCTCAGTTTGCAGGAATACCACCAAAATGGCCACAGGATGCAAAGCATTGTGTAACTGATGATAGTTGGTATTGCAGAAATCTTTGCTACCTAATTAAAACTCAAAAGTCCCTTAGGGCTTTACACATCACGGGAAGTTACCATTGTCCTTTTCATTCTGTATTTTGCAGCATTGAGGGCTTTTTGGTTTTATTGACTTATTTTCTGCTCTCAGCTTTTATTCTCACGCTGCATGAGAATGAAGTGGCTGATACATGCTTGCAAACCAGAAATGCTAATTATTAGAAATGTGATTATAATTTGTTTTAGAAAATTAATTAGAAACATAAATTAGTGCTTTTTTATCATGATTCATTTAAAAGAAATGTTTATTCTGAGGGTAGTTTTGTCTAATTTTACTGAATGCTATTCCAAAATCAGTTAGATATAAGCTTTGTTTGCAAGCTCAGTGTTGTAAGAGTGAGACTGAAATTCTTGCATGAATGACATACTTCTTGCTCCCTCTGTGCTTCAAACTCCTTACCTACACATTTAACAAAACGAAGGCTTAATAACTTTATTTTCTCTCTTTAAGGGTACTAGTTAAGTCACATTAGCCTGTTCTCCACCTGCAAGTGCATGCTTAATCACAAAACTGTTAAATCCAATATTACTTGCAGCATGTAAGTAAGCTTTTATAAGCAGGTATTTTTCCCTTTCAGAGTAAAATAAGCTTGACTATTCAGAAAGTGGAGGTCTCTCTTCTGGACATTGTGTAGTGCAGCTGCTGCAGGTTAAAGAAACCTGAGATTTGCAGATCAGCTTCCCTGTGGAGGAGACAGCAGAGAATCAGTATATTAAATGCATTTCTCTTTATTTACATACCTATGCCAGTGCTGGAACAGAGGCCATCACAAAGCAAGTACTCTGATAATTCTGCCTTCCAGAAATGCAACCCTGAAAGCTAATGACACCTTCCTGGGAAGCTTCCCTAGACTAAAAATTGCTTACAGATTTAGGAGACGGTAGGAAAAAATCTCCAGAATGCAAACTCTGCTAACCGCCACTGATTTTCTTCACGGGTGACTGCGGAACAAAACTTAAAATTAACAGCTGTCCTCAAAGATTTAAGCCTAAGTCTTGTATTAGGAAAGCACTTTGAAACGTTATGTGTAATAATAAAACAATTTGTTGACTTCTGTCTTAACACTACATTAATGTTAACAAAACTTGCTCAGCTTTGGAGCTAGTAAGAATTGCAACTCTTTTGCGTTTGACAGGAAAATAATTGATTGCAACACGGTGTTTGGCGTGATATTCTTGGGTGTTTATGGCTGCACCTACACTACTGTTTTAGGTTGGATCAGGAACATACTTTTGAAGTAAATCTCCCTATCATTCCCACATAGTGTACTTTAATTCACACAGAAGTGAATTGGAAGACATGCTCCAACTGCTAAGGAGTGTTCAGTCTGTGGGGATCGGTCTAGAGCTTAATCTGAAGTAATCAGTGGTGAAGTGTAGACAGCAAAGCCAGGCAGCCTTCAGCCTTTATTAGTTCAGACACACCTCTGTCCCACAACCTTAGAAACGTGGCTTGTCCACCAAAAGGCTGCTTCTCCTGGGGATATAAGACAGCTGGGTTCTCAGTGGTGGTGTAGAGGATCTCCTTCAGCCACTAATAATTCCTTAATGTTGGTATATGGTAGTAAACTGACCCTGAGTGATGTAAGAACTAGGTTAGGAAAAGACTTCTCTTAGGGGTAGTTATCCCTTGTGCCGTATCTCAATCCTTCTTGTTTCCTTCCTTTGAAAATGTCTGGGGCTGCCTTTCTTCTTCTATTTGTATATACTTCTAACACCTGCTAAAATCAATGCCTCTAAGGAAGGATTCATTTTCTTCAGTGCAGTAGGGTACAGCTCTGCCATCCAAAACCCTGGGTTGGCAAAACAAAACCAAAGCTGAAATATTCCCTCCTACTGCTTCTCTAAATCCCTGTTGATCTGTAGGGGACTGGGGAAGAGAATTGCTCCCTTCAAAGACAGGAACATTCAGATGAAGAAATTTTAAAACTGCACGTTTGTTTCAAATGGATCCTATTTAGCTTGACAGTAAAAGAGCCACAGGGCTGAATTTTATTACACATTTGTGCAACAGGCATTAAATGTTTCATGTTAAGAATATATTAAATTGTTTTAAAAAAAGAAACACACAGCCACATTCAGAAGGAACAGATACAGAAAATAAGTAGCATTCCTCTGAGATTTTAGTGCATTTAAAACCTGAAGATTGGAAAAAGAAAGTGCTGAAGATAATACAGAAGATTTCCTCACCTCTCCTGTCCTAGCTACCTCTGTGTAGGTTTTTAATGGTTGGTTTTGGGGGTTTTTTCTTGGGTGTTTTTGTGGGTGTTTTCCCCGGTGTTTTTGCCAGTTCAGAAAAGCACTTGGCTAACTTCAGAGGTGTCAATACTTCAGCTTCAGCTTTTGGTCATGGACTTGCTGGACCAAGGCCTTCATGAAAAGTCAGGCCCAAGCTAATGCTTTCAGAGTGGTGTGAAAATCAATTTGCGGCCTCAGTCCTGAAGAACCAAATCCTCCCATCTTTCTTTTTGTGGCCTCTTTGATTTGGATATCCTCACGCATCCTTGCTCAGTAAAGGTGAGATTCTGCCTGTTGATCTCCTTGGGGCTGTTTGCAGAGAGAGCAGCGACTGGGCACAAGCGAAATGATGGAAATGGACCTAACTGAGCAAAGATGTGAAAAAATGTGCAGTGTTATAGCTCCTTGACTTCAGTTTGAATTGAAGGAATTTTTTCACTGCAGGTGAATGTAGCATTCATGCACTCTTAATATTGAAAGGAAAAATATTTCTACTGAATATAGGGGCAGTTTTCTCGCTGTAGTCTTCACTGTAGTAACATCAACACTGCATTGGGGTCCTCTTCTGTTTGCCACTGATACATGGTTTCGAGGTTGGATTATTTGGAGCTTTTTGCTTCTTATCTTCAAAATGCAAAGAAATACTTTCTTCAACACTGAAGCAGTATGAGCGTGTTCTGACCTGGGGAGTCGTAGTAAGGCAGGTACACAGATTGCTAATTGCGATGCCTATAATCATCTCCATTTCATAGGAACTTATACCCTGCATTCTTCTGTTTCCATCTGGCATTATGCGCACATTCTTTCATTTCTGCTTCTGCCTTCTAGCCACACAGCATTAGCTATGTTATAGATGCCAGGGAGGAAAAATGCTATCCTTGGAAACACGTGGGGGTGAGGATTAGCAAAAAGTAAATGACTGGTATTAATCATGCTACAATCAGATTTGCTTGGTGAGACTTTGGTATGTCTTTGGGCAACCAGGCTAACAAACTGCCAACTTCTTGTCATCGACAAGCTCTGTGCTGGTTAGTATCCACTTTTCTCAGTAAGAGTTTCCTTTTTCAGCATGTTAGAGGAGTAATCCAGGTAAAAGGATACTATCTTGTGTGCTTTATATTGGTGTGATCTAATCTTCATGGACTAATGACTCCTTTACTGGCAAAGATAGCAGAACTGGAGCAATGCAAAGAGAGTATTGCAATCCCCTAGGATGATGTACACATCTGAGAGCGTTGAACAGGGCACCATGTGTTCAGTGGGCAAAAGAAAGTGTAGATTCTTCTGTTTAATTATGTAATACATCCCAAGGCAGCATTACCACTGAGGCTGACTGCACAAAGCAAGGGCCAGGGGTTTCACGAGGTCCAGAAGGAAGTGATGGCTTCCCCATCTCCAGAGGTCTTTTAGCTGCAGCCAGATGCATTTCTGAAATATAAACTTCGGGCAAATACAAGTTCTTAGTGCAGCGTGGGAGCAGTTCAGTACAACAGAAGACCCTTGTCTATGCGGAGTAGATACTTTAGTCTAAACTCTATATACTAATAACAGCAAAAGAGAAGAAAATATGTTCTAGGCCTGTAGACACAGAGTTTGTGTTGAATATCATTCCTGAAGCCCCAGCAGCACCACGTCTGAAGGGTGATTTGTAATCTTAGCAGATTCTGAATCACCCAGGATGATTTCTGCAAGTGGGAAGCCAACGTGACTCATTTTTTAGCACTGGAGGTTTCTCAGAGCAATGCTGTTTTGACAGCAGCAGTGTGGCTTTTGTGTTATCCTTTGGTTTATCAGTGGACTTATATCTTAGGTTTGTTATTAAGACTTCATTTCACTGTCTGGGAAGCCTTGTCAGGTTATGACCATTTGCTCATATGAATGGCTTAAGGCCGTTGACAAATGCTGTTATCTAGCATGGATTATTTTCAGAGGCCTTGTGCGTGTTCTGTCAAAGATATGGAACTTGGCATGGGCCATAACCAGGTATAGAGAGGTCTAAATATATTACTCCAATCTTTATCCAGAGTAAAGATTTGCCAATATAAAGATCTATATGAGCATGAAAGCTATTATAGTTTTAAGGTAATGGCCTTAAAATATCTGAGTAATGTTCTTTTGTCTGGTGTCCCCTCATGGTCATTTTATATTTCGTCTTTTTTCTTGTGCAGTAACACACACAGATGTCCATTCAAGTTGTAGGAACAACAGGGTCATTTAATAGCATGGTCACTGTCTTGACAAGCTTAGTTCTGATAAATGAGATAAAGTAAGGGTGAAGCGAGCATGACCTATGCGTGACTGAGGAAGCAGGATGCAGAGAGAAGGCTAGCTAACATAATTATCACATGCAGAAGCTTCTAATTGACTTGTGATATCCAGGATTTTGATTTAGGATCTTCTGTACAAGACCTTTTTCTTTGCTATGAGAAAGCTCTTTTGAGTTATTCTTGCTAGCTTTTTAGTGACAATGGGCACACCAAGCCTAGATACAGCATGAGAAACATGCTTTCCACAGTTTTGCTTTGTGGCTGGACGTGGTTGTAGAATAAAAGCCATGGAAATGATTGTACCATCTTTCTGAATCTAGCAGGTAGCTAAAATCAAGTTTTAAAGCATCCCATAGGCCTTTATTTATTTTCCTTGGGACCCTGATCTACAGAACTTTTCTCTATCAGTTATAATAATTGCTTCATGTCTTAATCATGTTTCTCCAATTCATTGTTCATGAAAACCTGCACCTGAACTTTAACATATGCACATTCTGGCTGTGTAATCCAGTGCTGGTCTAAAGCTTGAGTGCTTTATCTGAATGGGCAGAACGTTTCAGCAGGCTACTTTCATTTACCTGTCCAATTCTGATGCAGAGCAAAACTGAAGAAAGAAATGCAGGTTGACAAGTAAATATGCTCCTCCTCTTCCTGAAGAACTGTCGGCTGTGCACAGATGGCCTTAGGAGTGAGTAGGCACTTCAGGCTTCTTAATGAAAAATAAAGGAACACACTGGTTACTGTGTGATTCATCCGTTCAGCTACACTTGTCTTTCACGTGCATTTCTTATGCTTCTTAATATTATGTGGTACTTAAGAGTAAGCATCTATTGCCTGTTCATCCTCTTAGTCATGGCAGAATGAAAAGCAAATCTGAACTTACTCCCTCCTCTATCACTAAGTTCATTTTGTCTTGGCATTCAGTAGAACTTGAAGGAAAGAGCTGAGTGACTTGGTCATACTGGAGCAGTAATAAAATCAGATGGTATCTCCATATGTGATAGACCAGGAGGTTTTGAAGCTGTGCATCTGCTTTTAAGAATCAAGCTTAAAAATGAATTAACAGTCATGTCAGATGGGCAGCACAGAGCTACTCGAGCAGATGATAAAGCAGTTACAATGCAGAAGGCTCCTTTGGATTTCCCAGTAACCAATTTGTGTGCAGATGGCTGAACCTGAATGTGAACTGGAAGATGCAAAGTAGTAGTGTCTGGCCAGGCTGCCATTCTCTAAAATACGCCCTAGAATTAAAGTCAGAAATTTCTTTAGCTCTTGCAGAGATGCTTGGAATATACCTTCCTCAGGAATTAAGTGACCATTTGTACTTCACAGTATCACGATAATGTTTTGTCAGCAGAACTCAGCTTGAAACTGGACGCTTCTCCATCTCTGACCAAGGGATTTTGCGTACTTTACAAGTAAAACCATTGGGACTGTCAGAATTTTATATACTGTGTTATTAATAGGACTATGTAGCGTGTCCTGCTCCAGAAACAATAATGCAGTTCTGAAGATCCCCTGTGGAAGCCAGCAAAGGCCATCCTGCTGCAGCAGTTGTAGCAGTGCTGTTTCTTGCTAATCAGAAAACATGAAGAGTGCAGAAATAATTACCAGTTTCTGCTGCCTGTAAGGATGGATTTGTTTCATTTGGTGCAATGTCTCACTCTACCACTGCTTGCTCACTCAGTGGCAAAAGACTCATCTTTTGTTCCCCCCACCCTGGCATGGAAAATACTTGAATAGGACTTTAATTTTTGCTGAAGGCCTGCATGTCTTTGTCCAAACTCATAAATGTACATTAGAACATGAGACACAGGAGCCTGTATTTTGATTTGAACTGTTTTCAGTATTCCTATACACACTCTAGGATAAAGATCATTATCCTGAACTTTATTTTTAGTTTTGTTGACATAATTCCATTCAAAATAATATACCAAAAGCCAGATGCCATCCTGGATTTTAACTTCAAATAATGAAAGGAGGATGACTTCAAAATTCAGGAAAATGTGATTTAATTTACTGGAGGAATTTGTTAAGAAAGCCTAATTGTTTGCTCTGTAGCATCATTACCTTCATCTAATTTATTGCATAAATAGTTAACAGGAGACTTTTTGTGAAGAATACAAGAGAAAAAATATTATCGTACATTATAAAGAGCTAATCCTGTATTTGCCACAGAACTGTTAATCTATGTTCATATGTTACTTCTTTCGGAAAGGTTTACAAAATACGTGAATGCTGTGAGTTCAGCATTACTTCCACTGCCGTCTAGCATCAGTCTTGGGTCAGTGGGAACAAGACCAAATTTGAACAGAAAGACAGCCGTGCTACATGTCACTGATTGTTACTATGCATGTTCTTACCTTACTGCAAATGCCCGCTACATGTGAAATGCTGTGACAAGCAAGCAAAGCACATGCAAATATATTTTCTAGATGAAGTATGACATGCCATGATAACTTCTTGAGCAGTGAAGCAGAAGAATACAACAAAACACAGAAGAGAATAATTTGTTTGCTGATCCTTTGCACTGATGTGACACGTGCAGTAGTCCTGGGCCAGAAAGAGCACTGTGCAAAGTTCAGCTCAGGTAGGGAATGAAAAGTCTCTTCCCTTCAAAAGCCTTGCAGTCCATCTGTCTGTGTCAGTACGGTGGCAATGGATTGATCCTTGGTTGTATGTGGAAAGAGGTTTAGAAGTTTCACAGATGGTTGATTCCATCTCCCTCCACAGTACCAAGGGGTTAGTTTGCTTTATACTCGCTTGGTTGCCATTTGTTACAGACAGACTCAACATCTTCCTATCTTAATTATAGGCTTAATTAGAAGGAAAGATCAATATTTAGGATAATAAAAGCACACAGATAATTAGAATAATAAAACTCCAAAGATAATGAAAACAATTAAACTGCTTTTCTGGGTGACATGAGGATATGGAATAATCTTTGGTAGATGTGGCATTTTGATTGTAGTGAAATTGTCTCTGACCTCAGAATCTGGAGTCAAATAAGAACAACAACAAAAGGAATAGTAAAAATGGCAGGAACTGAGCATTTCCCTTATTCTTCTGGACTGTAAATATCTGTTCACCTGAAAAAATACTTAATTCATTGTCTTCAGGATCAGATGTTGATCATCTGCTTTCCCTTTTTGTAATGCAGACAACAGAGTCTCACCCACAACCCATTTTTGAAGACCAGTAATTTCTGGTAAGATATCTACCTGCTACCCCAAGTTAAATTTCAAGAGGTAACAGAGATCTTTTGAGTTCCTCTCAGTAGGGACCAGATACTGAGTAAGTTTAATTTGTGAAGCAATTAGCAAAAAAATTGAAATGTGCCTTTTTTTGTTTGTTGAGCCAACATTTTCTTCTGTTTAATAAAATAAAATAGAGGGGTTGGGCTCATCTCTTACTTCCTTTTCTCCTGTTTATACTGTGTTGCAATGATAGACTTTAGACACTGTCCTCCCTGGGCTTCTTCAGCCCTTTTCCCGTTGAACCAGAGCACCATTCTGGTACAAATCGGTGGGACCCTATAGTGATGTGGAGCATCTTAGCGTGGTTTCCATCATAAAGGCTTGGTGGCCCTGCTGTGCTTAGTTTTTCTTCCTATTGTTTCAGGCTTTTGGTTCTTAGAGTTCTCCAAATGTTTCCACTGGGTTGTGGTGGTCATCTCATGACGTTATGCAATTCCAGTCCCAGCCTAATTCTTGTTGGTTTTTAGCAGTTTGGTGTTGGATTTTGGGTTGTTTGTTGTTGGTTTTGTTTTTGTTTTTTTTTTGGGGGGGGAGTGTGTGTGTGGTGTGGGATTTTGTTGTGTTTGGGTCGTTTTGGTTTGTATTAGAATTCATCCACTTTTGTGAAAATAACATCAGCATGGACATGCTGAGATGTGCTGGTAGAAAAGAAGCAGTGTTATTGTTCAGATGGTGAAGGGGAAAAGCAACGTAGTTGTTCCCTGTAAAAGCTTTCTCTGGCAAGGTCTCCTGCTGGGTTTTAGTTGTTTCTGCTGTTGTTTTTTCCCCCCATTCCATTAAAGCTGATATACTATCTCTTATTTATGAAAAGCTAAACTGAGGTATTTTTAACTTGGTGATGACAAACCATCCCTGGAACTTTGACTAGCCACTGCTGCGTGTGGCTGCATGTCAAGACCATCAAAAATAAGATGATTAACTCAGATGGAGTCACAACACTGTTACCTTCATTTTGAAGTCAAGAAAGAGGAATACTGTACAGAAATAAGTCGGGGAAGGCTTGTAGTGCAGTCCCAGTGAAAAGGTGCTGTGTGAGCAAGGAAAGCAAAATACACTCAATAGCACAACTGTAAGAAAAGTAAAATTGATGTCCAAGTCCTACTTGGGGATGAAATGTTAACCAGGGGAAGTCGAAGCAAAAAATGTTTGTATGATTTTGTGGGAGAGTGCTCTTGGTCTGGGGGCAAAAGCAAAGTTTCTGTGTGGCTGCTGGTGCTGCAGAAAGATTTTATTTATTTATTTCCCTCCCTTCCTCTTCTGGTTAAAAGAAAGCTTCCTTTCCCCTTACAAAAAGAAGCACTTCTTTTCAGAGAATTACTTGAGGATTTGTGACTGTGGAACAATGGATCAATACTTGTTTGCAAAAAGCTTCAGTTAAAGTGGGACAAGTGGAGATTAGCTAGATGATCTGCCCGTTGTCCATCACGATAGATTTCTCCTTGTTAGCTGGAGAGGTTTATCTTGTCCTCCCTGTTCAGAGCAGAGAAGTGATCTGAGACAAGCTGTGTGGCTCACAGGAATTTAAAAAAA
>VXBL01007338.1:0-46573 GCA_013400195.1 Aramus guarauna | reverse complement strand
AAAAAAAAAAAAGGCAAGCTGTAGGTGCCACAGAAGCAATTGGAAAGAAGGACTTCTCTGAGGGAGCAATGTGGGCACCTTTGAACTTGTGTTTGCTCTGGACAAACTGCCCCTGCTTAAATCTCCCTTTGCATCAAAGGATGCCTGAGCAGAGGCAGGGGCCATGGGGTTGGCGTGAGGTTAATCAGCTTCCACTTTTCTAATTGCTGTGTAGAGATGGCCCAAAAATAGTGAAGAAGGCTCCGGTCTTGTAAGGGCACTTTTTTTGTGGCTGGAGCCTTGTGCCCAAAACAGAGCTGGGTCTTACCTCAGCCAGTTTTGCCAAGATGCGAGCTGCCAGCTCTAGGGATCTGACAAAGTGACACTTGCCACAAATTACCCAAAGATCAACTAAAATCAGGATGGTTCCAGGTGAACACAGAGGTTTAACCTCGTGACTCAGACCGTGGGAGATAAGGTAGTATGTGATTTCCTTGGAGATTCAGAAACGTTCAGGTTGGAGTGAACCACATAATATTTTTAATCTGAGTTTTTAAATTCCATACAGTTAAATCATTTTTATACCAGTTGGATTTGTTCCAGTGTTTGTTTGTATTTCAGTAGGGGATGGCAGGACTTTATGTGCTTTTTTTTCAGTGACATAGACATATTAACCAGCAGTGTCTAATTATCTTTATTGATTAACCTTATCTTATAAAGAAGTAGTCACTCACTACAACAGTCCATATTGTGTACACTGCAGAAAGAGAAAATGATTAATTTACTCCCCAAATGGTACTGCTCTGTATGCTATGAGAGTAAGTGATGGATAGGGGACAGCCTGCACTGTCTTGGGTCAGAACAGTAGGTCAGAGTCATTAGTTACCTTTTGAATGTAGAGTGAGAATTTCCTCTCTTTTTATAATCATGACCCAATTCACTTGTTTACAGGGAGCCGTAGAACTGGACACACAGCTGTGTTCTGCCTTACATACGTATATATAGAGAGCTGCTGTTACAGCAGGTCTGAGGTATACGTGAAGTAGGACCTGTGATTTCTGAGATGAATTAAAAAAGCTTTCTGTTAAAACTCCATAGAGCTTTACTGTTAGTTTCTGTCAAATCATACTTTTCAAACTGTCTTTTGCTGTGATGCCAAGAAAAATTGATCACCGCCAGAGTGCATATTTGCTTAAATTACATTTTTGTCAGGCAGCAATGTCTTGCTTTCTTCCTTGTGATCCGCGATTTGTTCGTCATCTGTTACGTCTGGAGCGCTTGCTTTGGGTTTTTTTTGTAACTCTAGTGGAGTGAGATCCTGATGTGTCATGAAGGATCCAAAATTTGGTTTAATGACACAATGTAACCTTTATCCAAGTTTGTGTATGGTGTGTATGTGCGTGTGTGTATGGTATGTGCATACATAAGGTCTCTGTATCTGGAGATGCCTGTGTCTTACAGAAGTCAGACAGGAATGTTCATTGTGCATTGAAATTATTAGTAAATTGTTATATTTATTGCAATGGAAACAAAATGATACAAGCAATAATGAATGAAAAATAAAAAGCCAGAAGAATGGAAAAAAAAAAAAATCCAGAAGCAACAGGAGGGTTAACCTGGGAATGCTCTTTGTCAGTGCCACGTGGGTCAAGAGAACTATAGACTTTACAGCATTCTGTGTATTTTTCAGCCTCCCCTTTGGTTCTGGATCTTCCTATCCACTATGTTTCATTCTCTGCACAACCAGGATTCTCCTCTAGGCACTCCCTATTCTCATGTTTCATTCTGCCTTTTGTGTTCTTGGTTTTTGTCCTAGAGACAGTCTTATTCATGTTTGAGTCTTGAATGGAATTATCTTCTTATTTTGTTAATCTGACTGCTTTACACATTAAGAAGGGTTTCCTCTCCTTCAGTCCATCAAACCAAGCCCCTCCACTATAATAATCATATCCTTCTCCTGCTGTCACCTCTCTCCTATTTCTGAATCACTATTCCCTTCCACTTTAGCAGTAAGGGAGCTGATGTTCTGCAACCACTGTTACTATAAATACTGCATTCACCTTGATGCTGAACTGGGGTTTTGCTCTCCCCGTGTCTATCTGTAATCACTCATATACTTCCAAAGGAAGTCTTGTGTCTCTTGCTGCCTACCAAAATGGGTCCCCATTGCTCTCCGGGTGTTCCCATAGCATCCCAGATCATCCTGAGAGATACTGAATATGTTCACACCCATCTTTCTGGAGAGGCTGGATGAAATCATCTCATGATGGGTCAGATACTTCTTGCTATTGGTAAGACAAATGTAATGGAGTCAATTTTGCCTTTGAATTGTTTCACTTTTATTGTATCATACTCAATACACTGACATTTTGACCCATGTCATACTACTTTTTAAAAATCCATTGATTTTGTGTGACATGTCCTTCTCAAAATCACTTGTTTTTCACTGGTCCAAACACTGTGATTAAATGTTCCAGGTTATGTGTTATAGCTTGAGTGGTGCCTTTCCCAGCTATTTCGTCAGACGTACTGAACAACACTGGTTGGCTTTGCAATATACCATTTACTCCTGGGGGTGAAATCTCTAAGCAGCGCTCCCACATGTGTTTATAGTATAGCCCAAATGGCACAAGAGCATGCCATGAGTGTGAGACATGCTGTGCTGTTTATGCCGGCTGCTGTTTGTACATGATCACCACTACAAATGGGAGCTCTCAGCTATTGCATGGAACCTGAGCAAGCTGAGCAGGCAAAACCTATGATTTAGTCTAGTAAATCATGATGTCACAAGCTGTTGGTTTTTTGAGGATGCTGCTCAGTAGTGATTTTCCATATTTTGGGAGCTGATGCCTTTAGACATGATCAGGGAGTTGCATGTCCTCATAGCATACATGATGTCCGCTTAGCAACTTTTGTCTGTTGTCCAGAGTACCTTTTTTGTCTCTAAAGGACATGAACTCAGTGCTCAAAAATAAATCTCCTCCTCTTTGACGTAGTCCTGACTTTTATGATTTCTGACATGGAGTCCAATTCATGCATTTCTTATTTCATTTTTGCATTACATTTATTTCAATAGAATTACACGAGGATAAGATCATGACATTGAATGATAAAGTGATAAACAGGCATTTGTATTTATCACAGATCCCGCGTGTAACAATTTTTCTGTATGTCAAATCTTGTTTGCACTACTAACGTGAGTAGTAGCACTCATGTGACCAAAGAATAGTAGGAATTTCCCTTCTATGGAGAGAAACGCTAACCTGATCAGCATTTCTAATAGCATATGCTGTTGATTTTGAGTTTTTTGATTATGAAGGGCAGCTGGGGTTTGTTCTCCAGACATAAAAAGAGAGAGTTTTTTAGGTTTCATTTTCTGTTTTCCAAATTTAACCCACAACATTTATTCTACTTGATTGTATCACACAGTATAAAGTAAACTTGTGCTAGATTAAAAGCCATTTTATAGAGTTTACACTTTGCTAGTTTTATAGACTAGCATAAAACATAAAGGTATCTTGGGATTTTTTGTTCCTCTGCAAGAAATTGAAGATGTTTTTCTAGCTGCTTGAAAACAGAATGCCAGAATGTGCATTAGTAGAAGATAACCATTTTGATCATGTTAATGCTACTCTGTGGGGCAAATTCTGCCTCATGAGGGCAACCTTAAATTTTTGTACTATTGGAATAATTATGTTCAATTACAATTTGTAATCCAGGGCTTAATTTAATCCACGGATAAAACATGTGCTTTGTCTTCATCTTCACTACCCAGCTGTTAAATGGAACACAAGGGAAACATTTATCACTGAGAAAATTTGGTTTTGAAAAGTTCGTGTTACAGCTTTGCTTTCATCAAGTTCTGTAAATCAAGGATATATAAGTTTCATTTGTGGGCCTTTTCACGAGTTTGACTGGTTAATCAACACACAGAGAAAGCTTTACTCTCTCTCTCTCCCCATTATTCCGAAGGCTGGTGCTCTCAAAGGCTTTCAGGATGGGGAGGTGCCTTGTGGAGGCTTTCCACTTTATCCTCCATCTCTCGGGCTCAGACTGACCTACGTTTCCATCACAGCTGATGCTGTTTCCTGAGGCAGTTGGCCTTAGGAAAGGTACAGTGGGGAAATGTCATGCTGAAAGCTACTCATGTGGAGAGATACAATTAGAAAAGTACTTATCTTTGGAGGAAATGAGACCTGGAATGGTGCAAGTTTTCTGACTATGTTTCAGGGTAGCCCATGAGTAGCATTTACTAAGTGGAAATCTCTTAACTTGTCTCTAAAGTAGCTAAGCGTGGTTTCAGAGCTACGAAGGTATGTTTGGGAAAAGGCAACACCATGTCGTGTCCTTATTGTGTCCCTAGTAAAGATTAAGACTTGGGTGTGGGGCTAGGCTGTGTCAAACAGTGGTTTGAGTCCCTCCCGTGGCCAGGGGACCTGCTGTCCTTTGTGAATTCTGCAGTCCAGCTCGATAACCTTCTGCAGTTTTTCTGTTACACAGGACGAAGCATGACTATTGAGTTTTACAGCTTGATGAATTTTATTTGTTTTCTTGCAAAATCAGCAGAAGGGGGGAAAAAAATCACAAATCATTACACAGAACTATGGAAAATTTTCAGACAATGAGAGTTTTGCACTTACCTCTGAACTTTTAAAAAGCATGTGTGTTGGACCATCCTATTGCTAATGTTTTTTCTCTGGAAACATCATTGTTGAAAACAAAATGATTTCTAGTTTGACCAGTTGCTATGTGGAAAATCAAACTGTCATGAGCTTTTGCCTGTGCTTTTCATTTGATGAGGGAAACATTAACACATAGCAGTTGCTCTGGCTGAATGGGCTGAAGAACTTACTGAATACAGCCACTCTGTACGGTGTCTTCGTCCAGTGGTCCTGCAGAGATCATCCTGAAGTCAGACCAGTCAACTCTGCTCGTGAAATCAAGTCAGCATGAGCTTGTTTCTCAGAAATCTCAAAACCATTTCAATTAGGAGAGGCTTTGTGCTGCTAACAATCACATGGACCAGCCTGACATTTTATTGCCTGGGAAAGCATGGGTAAGGCTGATTTTAGCTAGCGCTTCACTGGGTAAGGAGAAACCTTTTCTCTACTTCACACTATGCTGACATATAAATATATCAGGTGTTCTTCCAGAGTGAACGGGCTCAGCAAAAAGAATTTTCTCCATCCTCCTAGACTATAGACCCACTTTTGATGTGGATTGAAAGACAAATAAGAGGAAAAACCTTTCCAAACTATAAATTAATGGATCAAATATTTCTAAATGAAATTGGAACAGCGTCTGTGGTTTTATTATCTTTTGCCATACAGGGCTGTCTTTGAAAGGGGAAAAAGCTTAGTGAAAAGTAATTTCAGAGCCTCGACTGCTCTTTGATTACAATTTGGGATTACTGTTTTAATCACTGCTTATCGAGTAATACCACAAACCTCAGAGCATGACCATCTTTCTCAGGGGAAGCTAGATTTAAAAGCCAATTTTCAGCAATCTCTCCTCTTTCTCCCAAACTCATCTTAACAAATATGGAGGGATAATAATCTGTGATATTACAAGAGACCTTAAGCAATGCCTGAATCTCTGTGTTCTCAGATTTCTTCTGAGTTTTCTTTATTGTTGTAGAAGTATTATTGTTCAGCAGAAATACCGGCATATTTCTAAGCAAGCTCTTGTTTCAAGGTAGCTTCCATTTGAGTGCAAGATTTTGAGCATGCTCCCCCTTTCCCAGGCAGATAACAGATTTTACACATGCAAACTTGTCTGTGCACGTGTTCAGGGGAGGTCTGAAATGTATATTTTGTGTTTGAATGCAAATGGCTGCTGCAAAATGTCTTCATGCACAAGCTAAAGCTCTTGCACACATTTGCATGAGCTAGCAGATATAGCCTTGACAGATACTGGAGTTAAAAGGTGGATTTTAACTCAAAGTTACTGATATTGCATGTTTTTTCCACTGTGGGAGCTGGGGAGCAGCCCTGTGTCTGAAGAAGGGTGAGAGAAGAGGGAGCCCTTGGTTTCTGCAGTGCATCAGAGAGCATGACCAGTTGTTTGCAAGGGGAAAGACCCCTGCTGAACAAATTTTAAAGTGTGGTGCTCCATAAAGAGGTAAAGTGGCCAAGATCAACCCTGGACCTTTTCCTTGGCTTTGCTTTGGTGCTGCTGCTGTAGGATACCTGGTGCGTGTTAGTTCCTTCAGATAAATATTGCCGCTCTTTAAAAGTGAAGACAAAAAGCCTTCCTCTTTCCTCCAAAGAGCTTGCATCTAATGAAAGTAATCGGTCTGATTCTGACCACAATTAACTTGTGTTTGAATTATTCAAATCTTACTCAATAATGCTAGGGATGGAAGAGACCTATTAGATCATTACATTTCTTCTCTGTAAAAAGCAGAATGTAACCTGATGGGAGATGATGTATCTTTTATCAAAGTGATACTCTGAGTGATCTTAGCCAAAAAGCTTAAAAGATGCTGTTACCTGCTAAGGGGACCCCAGAGCTAGCTCTATTCAAGAGCTAATTTACATGTGGTACATGAGCCTGTAGACAGTGCTTCAAGTGCATATACTACAGCAAGTGTTCCTGTGAAAGCTTGCTCAGGAACATTGATNTTTTTTTTTTTTTCTTTCTGATTGTATGAAGAGAGTTTTGAATGAGGCATTAAGTAGTGCTAATGAACTGATAAATGGCTGAAAGAGGAGAAGGTGAATTGGTGTATATCCAGCTTCTTGGAGGAACAGAGAGCTCTTCACTACTACTGCAAGTGTCCATATTTTACCTACAAGTGACAAGCATGCAAAGAACTGCATTAGATAGATTTACTCCGGAGTAAATCTCAATGAAGACCAAGTGCATGAGACAGATTTATGAAGATCAATCCTACCTCTAACTTTCCAGTTAGCACCTGTCATTAACACTGTTGATACTTACTAAGATGCTGCCTGGTGGAAACATGATATGATAAGATTATCACCGATGAGAGAGGTTCATCCTGTGAGCAGCTTTCCTTTCTCTTCAAATTTGTGTTTGGAAGTTCTCTACCAGCTAGGTGGGCAGAGTATGATAAATCCAAAAGACTTCTGCTGGAGTAGAACCTCATCTGTCTACATCGTAAACAGCTTTCCATCTCTCTGAAGTAGGCAAAAACCCTCAAAAAACCCAAATCAGAGCTAGTTTTTAGGTAGCCTCATAAGGGAGATACAGCAGCACAGAAGACAGATGGCAGATGACTTGTTGCTTTGGTGTTGCACAGTGCAGAATCACTGGATGAGGTGAATGCTTTAGGAAGAAATACGTTTGACCAACTAAAATTTGGGTGCCTGCTGACCTTGGCTGTTGAAAAAGCAGGGTGATGCAGCCTCACAATCCATAATGCAGGAGTGTTAATGTTTCCCTCTGAGAATTCGGAATGCTGGTGCTCTGGCCTGGTGAGGAGTTTGGAGGGACTGGGTTGAATTCATAGCCTTCTGCATTGTCTAGACCCTAGAGGAAAAGATCATTTTAGGGGGCATCATTTAAGTGATGCACATGTACACATGGCATGGTTCGCCTTCCGTCTGCTGAAATGCATGTTGTCCATCTGTTATCCCACTGTTCTTAGAGCAGTTGGGCTGCTGATCAAGGGATCATGCCTAACTGGTCAAAATTGCAGTCATTGTAGTTCGCTCCGTGATCTGCTTTTCATATAGATGGCTATAAAGAGGGTGGGGAGCTGGCACTGTTAGATGGGCCATGTTGTTGATTGTGTAAATAAGTTTGAAAGTAGAGTGTGGTTTGAAAATTGCAGAATGATTCTGGTTTCTTACATACATGTCAGGCTAAAAACAGTTGCACCTGTGTAAGTAACGGTTTAACTTGTATAAAAATTTTTCCTTAATTGGTTTCTTTGGTGATTGCCTTAATTTCAGACATGGATGAGAGGAAGATGTTTGTACTGATTTGATTAAGCCTGGCAGCTGTCTCTCTCACTGGAAGGGATGCTCACAGAATATTTCTCATCCTCCCTGTCTGAGATACCACAATGTCATTACAGAGAGCTTTCTCATTTTTTCCTTAAGGACATTAAGCTGTGTGATGCTGTAGGGTTAGGTTTTCAACAGCAAGTTGAAAGCATGACAAGCAAGACTGGGAATGCTTGTGAATGGAGCCAGGGGAGAATGCTCTTCCTGCACATGATCTGAAAATCTAATTGTTCCATGACTCAGAGTAAAAACAATTTAAAACAAACAAACAAAAAAACGAAACAAAGCACAAAATATACTTTCAAAAGGGAGTTAAACCTTTTACCTATGGGTCCTCAGACAGAACACAGTCATAGTAAGACTGGCTCAGAATTACAGTCTGGAAGTCCTGAGTGTCTGTGTGGTAGCCTACTGTGATGTCTCAGATATGGGGAGCCAAGCATTTCTGTCCCTGCTTGTTTCTGCTTGCAGAATTAACAACATCTTCGTCTGCTCATTCTGCCGGCCTGCTCTTAAAAAAAAACAAAAAAGGAAAAAAAAATAGAAAAGAAAAAAGGAAAAAACCCTCCACCTCACTAACAAAATACATCAATGCCAGCAGCCCCTACACATGAATGAACCTCAATAAGCAAACCACTGTGCATGGGCGGCAGAGGAGGAGAAAAACAAGAAATTGATAAAGAAATGTATTTCACTTTCAGGCTCCTAAGTTGTTGGCTTAAAAACAACAGGGAGAGAAAATAAGCCCAGTCATTATTTTTAAAATCATTAAAAATAAACTGACAGTGGCTGCCAAGCTTGAGTAGTTTGTTGGGTTTTTTTGCCTACAGCTGTAGGCAGAGGGCCTAAGGCTGGGAGCCATTTTCAGTTGTTGTTCTGGAGCTCTATTCCTGTTCCTCAAACATGGATTGATCTTAATCTGTCTCAAAACACAATTCCAGAACCTCTTAATACTTGTAGTGTTCTGCTAAGCTACTGGGTAGGTTGGGTTAAACTCCTTCATTTAAGTCAGCTGCAGGAAAAGGTCATGTGCATGTGGTTATCTAAAATTCCAAAGCAAAACTGCTTGGAAATTCAGACGGTCTGCTAGTAATTATGGACTCTTAAGAGGACAAACTGAGTGGAGGCTCATTTTCAGTTAGAAAAGCTTGAGTACAATAACTTTTTCCCATCGTTATCTGTCCCAGAAGGATCTCAAGAGCTCTAGACCCAAACCCGTCTTGGCCAACTGACAGATTGGATGAGTCAAGGTAGAGGAGTTCCCTCTGGAGGAACAGCAGAGTCAATGTGCACACAAGGGAAGACAGTCAAGAGACAGTCTTGATACTGACCTGGACCTTCCTAACAACAATGTAGTGCCTTAGGACAGAGACAATGCAGGTGGCAGATGAACTCAAAATGCTGGGACATGAGATACATTTTAGCGTGCACTTCATGGGGACAGAACACATTCACTGTGTCAGAAAAAAAAATGGGAGGTAAAAGGTTTAGATTATGTTAATACCAATTCTGGCAGAAGCAACCTTAAAAAGATTGGTTAATCTTGCTGGAGACTATTTTATGTTCAACATAAACACAGCATTTTATGAAACAGGAGCACTGCCAGCTTCACTTGAAAGGGGATCGTTATCAAGTCTAGGTTTTCACTGGAAGGGTGGAAAAAAAATGAATCCCAATACCTTTTTTTAACGACAATTCTGGAAGTCTAAATGTGCCATAAGACACAGGCTTGTTCTGTGTCCTGGTCAGGAAAGTGGGCCCAGGAAAACATATATCTTCATATATGTTTGTCTCTGCAAGTACGGATGCACATATGCATTTCCCTGTAGTATCTGCACACTTCGCTGCTCTTTCACACTGTCCCTCAGAGGTCAGATATTCACGTTTTTCTATAATGCAGGTGATATACTGAGGCAGTCTAAGGGCTCCAAGGGCCAAATACTTAAAACTGTTAACTTGTCTCAAGACCCTAGTCTGTTAGGCGGCTGATTTGGAAGTGCCACACTCCCAATTGCAGGTGTCCGTTTGCATCTTCAGAGGTCTGAATACTTCTTTGGACCTACTCCTAGGTGATTTGTCCAAAACACAGCATTAGTTTATTGCCTGTGGGAGTCTCAAGTGTGAGACTGGAAATGTCAGCCTTATTATAGATGTCCAGGGATAAGGTAGTGCCATGGGGAGGTGCCTAGGGAGGAAGGAACGGTATGTCAGAGGACTCGTTCACATCTCCCTTCCATTTCTTGATGAAGAATGACGTCTGTGGTAAGTTACTGCCTTGCCCTGTACAGACAGAGGCTTTCTGGACCTCCTTCAGTTGTGGTCATGCCTTGTAGTATCAGAGAATTAGAACAAGGGGGTTTTGCCATGTCTATCTAGTGTATTGCTCACCAACGCCACGTTTGATTTATTGTGCAGTGTAGGTTTTTCCCCATGCATCTGTAGAAAGCATGGAATAAATGACAGAGACTGAGTGAAATCATATCTCCCAAGCCTCTTCTGAAAACTTAATTAAACCCACAGGGTCTTGTTTGGGGGTAGAAAAATAGCAGGATGTGAAGTTCTGAAGACCAGTAAATAAATTATTGGTGCTCCTTGCTATTTCACTGTGCTAGTAGTGATGTGGAAAAAAAAATCCAAATGTATTCTTTCTGCCTGACCATTTTATTATTAGCAGCTTCTCTGTGTTTTATCCATGACTTCCTGTTGAAGGAAACTGTGCTGGGAAAAAGAGAGTTTTTAAAGGTTGGGCTTAAGCTCATAAATATACAGGGAGCTTCTCCACTGAGCCTGAAATTTGTTGCTCCTATTTTTCATCCAGTATATCTCATCACACAGGCTGAACTAGAAACGTGCGGATGTAGCTTGGAACATAATGCAACTATATGCAAGCTGCCTGGTGGTTGCAGGGACTGTAGGAGGACTGTGCAAGCACAAGGACGGAATCTAGTGGCCTCTGTAGTAAAGCAGAACATGCACAACCAATTAGCTGGAAAATGTAAGGCCATCCTTAATCATTATCCCAGTGTTTGGTAACTTTCTGTTCCAATGAATTGTATTTTATCCTTCCAGTGCTCTACTGAAGTAGGAGCTCATGGATGTTTCCTAGGTGAAGAACTGAGGTGAAGTGACCTGGTTAAGGTCACACGGGAAGTCTGTGTTGGAGCAGGGATCTGAACTGTTTTTCCATTGGGTTGGCAATAATGGATGGGGCTGAATGAGAAGTATGTGCTCTTGCCAGATCCCAGCAGCAAGCAGAATGCAGGAACAGCACGTATATAATGAATAAGAGAGTTGCCTGAGCTCCTGACAGCCACAGGAAAGGATGAAATTTATATCCTGTGCTTGCCTTTCCTGTTTCTTCAGTGGTGGCAAAGTCTGGAAGTTAACGGTACCTGAAGCTGGCTCAGTGATATTTGTAGTCTTGGCCTCTTCTGTGAAATATGTGATATGCATTAGCCTTAAAAACCAGTGAAAAAGGGGAAATGCCAATACAGAAGTCCTCCACACCAGCGTCCATGCCTGGAGGCCATGGCCCTGCAGGGCTGGCTAAACTCATTCGTGGGGGAAGGGAGGAGCTTCAGAAGGACGTAGGGTGGTGTCCTGGTTTCAAGTGGGATTACAGATGGAGACAGGATTCCCGGGCGCCTTGTGGCTGGGCACAAAGCCCTCTGGCTGATTACCGTTAATCTGCCAGTATGGAGCAGAGGAGTGTGTAGGAGGAAGGGGCACAACTTCTGCTTCTGTGTAGGAGCAGCCAGATGGATTTAGAAGACATCAAACTCTTTCCTTTAGAGTCTTGTTGATCCACCTTGCTTAATCCTGCCCTCATATAGGCAGACGTTAAAGGAAGGACACTGGCTTGGCCTTTTTGGAGACTGGTTACTAAATAAGATGGTTAGATTCAGTCTAAGTAATTGCTGAGTTTTCTTCTGCTTAATGAAACTGAAGAGGAGGAAACTTCATAGCTTCTGTTTTACGTGTAAAAAAAATCTCCCCACATTCTTCTTCAGGGCCTTTCCTTTTAATGTTGTAAGTACAAGTGTGGAACATGCAGTTCTTACTGCTGCCACATGGAAGTGAATAATGGTTTTGGGCAAAGACCAAACTCTGTTTCCAGAAGGCTGCTCTTTCCTGCCCATTCATCTATGTGATGTGTAAAACGAACCCAAAATACACTGGCAGGAAAAAAGGGCTGTTTAGTATTCAGAGCATCAAAGACATTTAACAACATTGTCTTCACCTAAGAACCAAATTATTTCTTCAAGAACTGTGCAGAGAACACTTTGCTTTCAGTTTACAGCATGGTTTGTCAGAACATACTGCAGTGGTGAGCATCCTGTGGCAGGATCGCTGAATCTATACCAGTAAAGGTTCTGAATATCTTCTTGCAAATCTGCCTTGTCAGTTGGTGTGTTGGAGATTTAAATCAGGAGACATACTTTCTGATGCTTTTCCTCCAGTGTTGTTACTGTTTCTGGAGGATTAATGTTCTACAAGAGAGAAGATTAAGAGCTAGGAGCCCTGCTGTTTTAGCAGTAGATGTCCTTCAGACTGTGTGTGTGACCTTCATCGAGTAAACTAGTTAATGCATGCCTCAGTTTCCATTTTTTAAATTGGGATAACCCCCTTTTTCTCTTAGACCTTTTCTCCAGCCTGAACAGGCTGCAAATTCTCAGTTCCACAAACAGGAATTACAGGCTTTAATGTTTTTGAGTGAAGCAGGGACTTACAAGGGCTGATCTGTAATAGCCACAGCTGCACTTCATACAAATATGAGGACAAAACTTTCTGTTTTACCAGGATTGAAAAAGTTGCGGAGTGTCCCCTGAAGTTCTGTGCCTTCCTTTGGACAGAGTAGAACATTTGATTGTCTCATTTCTGATTTAATCTATTTAACTTTTGGCCTTTTGCTGATATTGCTGATGAGAGCAGAACTGAATTCACCAACTCATTCCAAATTTGCCAGCAGACTAATGACGACCAAGCTATTGTCAAAGGTCTGTTCCTTGGTTGTTCTTCTTGACTCTTTCTGTTTTGATTTGGCTCAGGTCTTATGGAGAACAAAAGCTTTGCACCATGTTCTACCATTCCCACTAGTGAGAACTGGAATTCTCCATCACACAGTTTCTTAAGCCACCTGGCCTCAACGTTTCATGTTGTGTGTGATTCATGCTTTCATCTGTACTGCAGCGCAGCAAGCAAACATCTCTGTCTAGTAGCTCATTATATGAGGGAGATGTCTGCGCTCTTGTATGACAGGGTTAGGAGTTGGAATAACAGTTCAGGAACAAGCTAGAGCTTGGATGGGAAATGAGAAGAAAGCCCCAAATCTTCACGGGAATGTGTGCTGCTTCTATTAAGCTCGTGAACTGATAGATAATGCTAGGTACTGTTTCTTTAATGCCACTGGCTTCACTCATTCCTGGAGATATGAGGTGTTTGTTAATTCCAATTTATAAAAGAAAAATCATACCTAAAGGCTAGTTTCATCAAGATGCTTAGAAGCAGAAAATAGGTCTAGTAAGTTAGTCTCTTAAAAAAAAAAAAAAGGGGGGGAATCATGCAAAATCTAATTAAATATGTGTGTGTGGGGGGGGGGTTGTTGTGGAATTTTTTGTTTGCTTTGTGGGGGGTTGTTTTTTTTTTTTTTTGGGGGGGGGGTATTTTTTAAAGTCATCCCCTCATTAAATTTTGGAGCAATTTTGTTAATGGCACAATAGCTGGCATGTGCTCTTGCTGCCTCTCATCTGATTGAGCGAGGTGTGCAGCATGAGCATATGCAAAGAGAACGTGCACAATCCACTGGGGACACAGAGGTTTCCACAGCAATCTTGTAGAAATCCCTAACAAATACATTGTTAGGTTGGTTTATTCCTTCTCTTTCCTGCTGTGTAAAGTATTTGATATTCAAATTAAAATGGTGCTTGTTTAGGACAATTCAGTTATAGAATAAGCCTGGTAATTGGTGCCCGTGGGACTGTTTACACTCTGCTTGGTGTAATCCACTTATGGAAAATTAATGAAAGGCGATTTCCTCCTCCGTTGTAGCTGTTTTAATATGTACACTATGTTGTTTCCTCTTCCAGCTGAAGCTTCAGATGGTTATTTGGGAACAAAAGCTCCAACAAACTAACATGCTCCCTGGAGAGCTCCTTAGGGTTATGGGTGGCTTTGGCCATGCAGAGGTTGCGCGTGAGCCCCGCAGCGCTGTGACTCAGAAACGCCCTCTGAACTACGAGACATTCCTGCTCCGGGGAGGACCAGGAGGAGTAGTTTGTTACCAATTTATATCCCTCCATGACACTTCCCAGCAGCAGCTGAGCTGACCTGGGGGTTTGTCCAGCTGCCAGACGTGAGCTGTCCTCTCCAGAGCACAGCACCAATCTGCACCTGAATGTTCCAGTGTTTCCTCCTTGCCCCAGCTCGGGGGAGCCAGCTTAGGGAGGAGAGCCTGCCTTTTCTCAATAAGCACGTGGCCTGAGTCTGAATCTCGACTGAGCTAGCTACCATTTATTTTTCAGCTTCCTCAACTAGCTGCACAAGTCCCTGTGGTAATATTTGAGGAGAAGGTAGAGGGCGAAAAGAAAGGGGTTGTTATGCGCCTGTACAGTCCATAATACGTACAGCACTTAGTGTGATGGGATGCCAGTACCACTTCTTATGTACTCGTAAAGACATTACTTGTCCTGCAGATTGAAGGAAGGAAACCGCTCAAATGCCTGAATCAAGCCTGAGCGAAGGCATTGCTGTCACTGTCCATGGATTTCCTGTTTCCTGTTTTGTCAGGTGAGGGGAGAAAAGAAAAAGAAGAGCCAGGATTGTTCCTTTCCTCAGGAATATTTTCTAGTTGTTTCACAGGGAGCTGACTGTAAGTGCAGGCTGTGTGTGAAAAACGAAGCATTTCAGTAAGTAACTGTTCAACTTTGCAAACGCTGCTAATGCACAGTTTTGGGCTCTGGGAGCCCTGAGTCAATATGGCCAAAGCAAAGAGCTCCAGTTCCAGAGCAAATAGCAGCAGCAGAACTGGGAATACTGAGAGCAGAAGTAGCATCATTTTGTCATTCACAATGGCTACAGAAAAATTCACTGAGGAAATGTCAAATGCAGAGAGCTGGAGGTCAAAGAGGAGAACAAAATCAAGGTGATCCTAGAGAAATTACCAAACTGCATTGCCTGAAAGTGAAATGAAATCATTGTCTCTCATCTCAGTAACAAAGCATGAGGGGTAACGTATAGGAAATATGCTCAGTTTGACCTAGACCTATTACCTAGATATCATCTCTTCTCTGTCTTACCCCAAATTCCCTTCCCTCCTTCAGGCAGTGGACAGACTATATTTTCTTTATCACTTCTAAGAAATGCTTTTTCTCTTTCTGCACTCAGTCATGCTTCCTATCTAGACTGTCACTCCTTTGAATCAAAAATACTGTAGCCTTCTCTCTCTCTCTGTCCTTAAAATCTGCATAATTCTTCCTGACCCGGACACAATTACAAATGCTGAAATCATCTTTCTGATTTTCACTTTGCCTGTTCTCCTAGGAAACCCTTTCAAGTGGGGACCCACCATTTCTCAAGTCTCTGCTGCTTGACATCACCTTTGGAAATCCAAATATTTTTGCCATGTGTTTCTGCTTCTTTTTTCTTTATGTGTGGAGCATGTCTCTGGACTGAGGCACCTGCTTTTTCAGCCCATCTTGAGATCTTTCTTTTCCATGCTTCTGCTAAGAAATGTCTGAGGTAAGGTCAGGTTGACTAAAAGAGGTGGGGGAAGATGGGGGGAGCATTGTCCTTTTTCTGTCTCCATCATCCCCCAGATTTATTTGCATTCATGACTAAATAGCAGGGGGCAAACTCTCCCTAGATATTGATGTTGAAAACATGGCAAAATGTATTCTTGACCAGGCATCATTCTCTGTATGGTCTACTAACATGGTAACACTTGTTTGGGAAACGTGGTGTTTGCCGGATAGGGTCATTGTCAGTGTGGCCACAGCTGCTGTGTTTTTTGCAAGTTCAGAGCCCAAGGTACTGGCAGCAAATGCTTTGCTCAGCTGCTGTTTTACCCAGCTCAGCAACATCTCACACCTGTTCTACAAACCATGCAATAAACCTCACCTGCAGAATGCTGTGTCTTGACTATTAAAAGCTTGATGTATTGCACACAAGGTCCAACTCGTAATGGCCTGCGTTCCACAGCTCATTTGGTATCATTCTGAGGAGCATCTGTCTTAGCTACTGGCAGCACGATCTTTGAAAACAAGCTTCATTTTGCATCTCTGTCCTTTGGAAGATTTACAATCTACAAATAATGATGATAGGTAAACTTGTGTCCTAGGGAGTGGTATGGAGGCAATGAGCTTGAGAGATGGACAACTCTGGGGTCATTTGGGCATTCTCACTGGATTATCACATAGAGATGGATCAGATTCACTCTGCCTCACCACTCAGCTGTGTTCCTGGCAAGAGCTGAACCTCTCTGTAACGCAGCTTTTTCCAAACACTGGGCCATCTACAAGATGCCCTCAGAGATGAGCTGGAGGAGAAAGAAGGAAGCTTTTGAAGGCTTTTATTCAGTTTGTCAACAATTGAAGGGAGTTGGGAGAAAAAGGTAGATGTTTCAGGGAAAAATAACTTTTCCTCAACAGTCACTTGAATGTCATTGAGAGGGACTGTCTGTTATCTCCAGGAGATTGGCATCTCCCGCTCTGGTTTGAAGGAGACTATCCGTTCATATTAACATATCTCTTATCCTTTTGTCACTTTTGAAGTCCCTGTGGACTTCAATTTTTGCTTTAGGCACGATGAACTTTATTATAATTTCATTTGAAGAAAATGATGAAAGGGGCTTGCTTGAGAAGTGACATGTTTTCTCAGGACTCCTGGGGTCAATGACCAAGACCTCCAGTTTAACAAGCCCATCTTGTTTTTTTAATGTATTAAATTCTCTTTGTGGATACTAGATGTAAATGGTAAATATTCATTACCTGGGGGACATGTGTTGCATTTCTTGCCTTGCAGCAACCTGGTTGTAGAAGGCAGAGTGCAGTCTGTGGTCCACTGCATGACCTGAGCAATGTTTTATAAATGGGGAATTGTCTAAACAGAGTGTGAAGCTCAAATCCATCCTTGGTGAAGTTGGTGGAAGGCTGCCATTGAATATGGTGGGAGATGGGCAGTAACTTGCTATATATTGGGTCTTACGATACGAATGCAAGGGCAGGAGTGCAGAATGGATTTGGTTAGCTCTGATTCTGGGAACTACTCTGATGAGGAGTTGTGGTGAAATAGTATTCTGCGCAAGCAGGTCTCCTTAAAATTAAATGGAATCAGTATATGAGAAAGGTGAGGATATTTGGCTCTATGCCACGGTCTTCTAAGCAAGTAAAACGAAAGGAAGCAAAAAACTTCTCATAGTTAGTAGTGCATTTCTGTTCCCTGAATGTTATCTGCAAGTTATTGGGAATAAAAGAGAGCAAAAAACCAAGAGTACCTGAAAATCACTCCTCTGTCTGTAAAACTTATGACAGATACTTTTCATTTAATTCATTCAGGAAATCAATATGTCTTACAGAATCATTTGACTGTGGTTGGCAGTGAAATGATAAATATACATGAAAACAGAATTGGATTAATAATTTTGACAGGTAATATAATGCAGCTGTTGCTGAATGATATTAACAAGAGAAGGCATGTTAAGTCCCAATGTCAGAGTAAGGCTAGGTGGTTATAATGTCTGAATAAATTTCATGCTGTGACTGAAGACTCTCAATGGCAGATGGAGATCGACAATATAAAGTTCCATTAAAAAGCCCTTTGCTTTGCTAATTCTTGACACTTTTTACCGGTCAGTAGTCTGCTCATCGATCTTGGCTGACTGAAATAGAATTTCCCCATTCTGTCTGCCTGAGCCAATAGATTTCATTTACAATATCCTGAGTTGTGAAATAGTGGGAAACTTCACCCTCCTGAGATCAGCATCCCAAAGAAGGCTGTCATCACCTGGGCAGGGCAGCATCTCTCTTCTAGCTTGCTTCTTTCCCAAGTGAGATGGAGATTTTTAGATTTCTTTCTTCAAGGTTTACAAAATGATTGTAAATGCATATAAAAGATAAAATGTCCTTTGTGAAGGACATCAGATCAGGCTTTTTGCAGTTCTCTTCCAGTTCTTTTGGTTTTCTCTTCTGTAAATTTTTTTTTTTTTTTTTTTTTTTTGTGCTACCCCCACAGTACAGTTTTCTCTCAGCTCTCACTTGCATGGGGAATTTTTGTCCCCACGTAATGCAGAGCAACCAGAACCCACTTAAACGACCAATGGATTCCACCTGAAAAAGGGTATTACATGTGCCATTTCTTGCAAAAGACAGAGAGGCTGAGATAATCTCATGTTCTTGCTGTTCATAGGAGGCTGAGATCAGAAAATACCTGTATATGGCTTGCACGGGGCCATGACTTCTTTCTAGGCTTGGCTCTTTGCCCCTATCTCCTATTGTGATATTTTAAGTAATAGCAACAACTCGATCCTTGAAGATGCTGAATATACCAACATCATTTCAGCAAAGCATTTAAGCAAGCATTACCTTAGAGTATGGGAATAGTTCCCATGGGGACTGTACTTCTAACCATGTGCTTACTTGCCTTTGGCTGAAGTGCTAATTGTTCGGTGGCTGAACAGATCTGGCAGAAGTCACCCCCTGCTCTTACTCATACCAGAAACTTCCCCCTTGTCACACTTGGATGGTGTTTGCATGCAAGTTTAGCAAATGGTGTTAAGTTAAGCAGTAGGTTTTGTTGGTGTCATTTCATTTAGGGTATCTTTTACTTCTCTGCCTGCAATGAACGTTCTTTATATACTAGTGAACTAAAAGATGTAATTTTAAAGGGAAATTAAGGAGAAATAGCAGTTTAATAGGATTGTAGAAGTGCAGAGATAGTAGGTCTCACACCTGGGAAAAGCAAAATAAACCATTTCAATCGCTGAAGGGAAAATAGGAATTAAGACCATATGGGCCAAGTATTTCTCCTTTACAGCAATGTAAATCTGGAGGCACTGGTGGTGATTAATTTGATGTCTGTGACTTCAATGCATGTTGAGCCCTGTCCAGGTAGATGTTAAATAGAAATAATGCTATTTTATAGATGATGGAGGTAGTTGAAGCACCAAGGTGTACTACTTCTGCCAGGGTAGAAATCAGGACATTTTATATAAATTCTTATCTGGCCTTTGCAAAGGGTTGCGGTGTAAGAGCTGCTCTGCAGAGGAAGAGGAAGCCAAAAAAAGTCTTGCCTTCTCAAAGCCATGTGGTAAAACATTTTAAACACTGGTTTGACTGACTTTCTAGTGAATTAAACAACGCTTGAGTAAGTGTTGAAAGACTAAGACACAAGGAAATAGCCAGACTTTTTGCTACATTGCTGCTCTGTGCATCACCAAGGTTTAGGCACATTCCGTGTAGCAGAGAAAGCTGTGTCTCAAGTTGAGTGGTGCTCTGCATAGGTTTCTGCTTGCATCTAAGCAGAGCTAGATCATGTGGGATTTTTTTAGTTGAGGAGTTTCTTAAGGAAAAAATTCCTCCCTGACTTTCTCCAAGCCCTCATACTCAAGCCCATGGAGTCTCTCATGAGTGTCTGGTAGTGAAAGTACTGTAAATGGAAATCAAATTTCCAGCCATTTTGCAGCCCTTTGGGACATAAGGAGGCAGATGAGCATATGATGTGATTATTGTCCTTCCTTGAACATGGAATCTCATCTTTAAAAGGAAAAGATACTACTTTAATAGCATATTTTTAGCTTCCCTTAGAATCCCTCCAGACAAATTCAAGTCTCACCAGTTGTTCAGAGGGACTGAACAACTTGGAGACCAGCTGTCATGCATTTCAATACATATTGGCATTTACTGTGTTAGCTGTTAACTTAATCATGAAATCACTTATTTTCCCTAGCAGAAGCTTTTTGTCTGATGGCTCCATATCTCAGCCAGCATCTGCTTCCCCTGCAAGGCGACGATATTGTTAAATGAGAAAATGGACAATATGTACAGTGATGAGAAGAAAATGCACTGACAGAAAGTGGCCCCAAACCTGGTGTGAGTTAATGTGATTTACCAGAGTTTTAGCACCTCTCTAATGGGAGGCCTGGAGGAACCAGTGGGCATTCTTCTGTAGAAGGTCCTGTCTACCTCCAGCAGAAAGACAGTATCTCAGTGAAGAACCTCATCTAAAACTGCCATCTCACAAGTGTTTTTGTTAGCTATGGTTGTCTTCTAAAGGCTGAGAATTGCTGTAAGCGATGAAGTGACTGGGACTTAGAAAAGGATCTGGTTCAATACTTTCTATAGCAGCAAGAAATGGTTAACATGGGGAGAGATTGGAATTAATTGAATCGTTCAGCCGTAGCTCATCTACTGTTCTGTCATGAAACCATCAGGGCTGCCATTTTACTAAGCCAGGACTAGGAAAAATATTGTAGTGAGACAGAGTAGATAAAGTGGCAAGGAAAATAATAGGTAGCACTGGAATTATACAACTCTTATTATAGCTTGTTTCAAAGGTTATGTTAATTGATCAATTAGATAAAATTATATACGAGTGTGCTGCTGGCACAGGCCCAGATGGGTGCTACCAGCATTTGTAATGTCCGTTGTATCAGCCACAGATATCTTTAAAGTGATTTACTTGATGGAAAAAATGTTTTTAATTAGAGCATTACTTGTTATCTTTACAAGATTATTAAGCTGTCAGTTGGAATGGTGGCTTGATAATGTCCCTTTAAGAAATATTCTGCCAAGTGTGCAACCCATAGATCTTGAGATAGACAAATTTTGACGAGCTTTACAGCCTCACATATCAACTTTTACAGTGATTAGAAATAAAACTGTATCAGGAGATTAACCTCCATACCCAGGTTTAATTTCCATCAGTTAGAAACTGTTTTGATTCCAATATGTTGTTGTTTTCCCCCTCTTGTTATATTCATATTTATTCTTTCAACACATATCAGCAATTTCAGCATAATTTGGTTATGCTAGGCTTTGAATAACGTAGTATATAAAAATAAACTTTTTGTTCACAGTTCTCTAATCTGAACAGATCCTCAGCTTCTTCTAATAAGTTAGTAGCCTCTTCCTTTCACTGCTTTCCACTTCTGAGTGATCTTGGTAATCCACACTACTAAAATATGGAATATTTTGTGATACTGCTCTTGTGCAGAAATGGCATCTTTCAGTGTGATTTCAAACCTTTTCTGAATAGAACTTCAGCAGTCCTTTTTATTGAGCAAACATCATCGCCATAAAAACTAGTTATATTAGATTAAATTAAATGCTTTCAGAAAGTATCTGATTTTGTCTAGGGATATTTTGTCTTTTATTCACAGGAAACAGCCCAAGCTCTCTTTTTAGCCAGCTTTTATTGTCACCTTCTTTGGCTTTCGTGACTAATAAATGCTAGTGTTTTGCAAATGTACATTTGACAAGAAAGGAAAAGACTTAGTTCAACTTCCCCACAAGAAAGAAAAAAAATTTGTCTAACTAATCCTAGTTCTGACGGTTGTGCTGAAGCAGAGAAGTGAGGCACTTGCCTTAAGTAGCACAAGATGTGTGATAAACACAGATAAACATGGATCTGTCTGCTCTGTTTTAGTGATGTCAGCCAAAGCCTAGCCAGACTTTGCTTCCTGAAAGAGCAGTCGGAAGAGGAGGTTATGTGCAATGCGCTGGATGGCTGAAATACTTCTGGAAACTGAAGTCTTCCTTGGCTTTTAACTCTACGTGCTGCATCAGCATGTTCCCAGGAATACAGAAGATTAATATTTTCTGGTAACTATTTGGAAGCATTCAGCTGAGTAATAGGGTAGATATTCTATGCAGGAACTCATTTAGTCTGCTTCTGTGTTTCTAGCGTCTACTATAATGAGATGAGTTCCTAGACAGACACTCAGGACAAATGATGTTAGATTCCCCCCCACCATGCACTTCTGGTGGTTGTTTGCACCTGTGTAGAGCGGATGCAAAGCGCTGCAGAGGGATTCTGCCACTTGCATTTGTTTTATATACGTTGCTACGAATATGGTGGAGAGAATTGCCAAAGTGGAGCAAGGTGAGTGCTTGCTTTTTCCAGTCTTACGCACGTTGTGTGCTGCAAGTGGATCTGTAATATGCAACCATGGGCCTTCTTGGTTTGCAACACTCAGAGAACCTGTGAAAATGTTACAACCCACCCTCCATCACAGGGCAGTCCAAACTCCATCCTAAGACATCAAGGTCGCAAATGCCTGAGCCTGTCCATCTTGATTTTGAGTGTTTTTACATCCAGCTTGTGCAGGATAAAGGAAAGGACTGCAAAAGACAGACAGGGGCTCATCAAACAGTGAGCTGATGGTCTTGTTCTTTCAATTGAAAGGTGAGATGTATGCACGCTACTAGTTTCTTTAGGGCACAAATGTAGATTTGTTCCCAGACTGTGCAGTTTTCTTTGTTCTTCAGGGGGAATGAGATGGATTGAGGACAAGAACCTGAGGATGAAGAAGTTTTTTCTAGCAGATGTGTGTTGTTCTGCATTTGCTGTGTGGTATTGTAAGATAGACTAGGGCAGGCATTTGCAAATAGGAAACTGAGATGGGGAGAAAACTAAATGAGATGTCTATGTTTGTTCTGCAAGTCCATAGCAGATGCAGAAATCAGTTTTTATGAATCATGTAGTTTAACCAGCTTTCTCTGTTTTAATGCTAATGAATAGCCAGGCTGTGACCAGGTCCTGCAGAACAGCCTGCAGTAAGGCCTGTTGCACACTCTATATTGGTGCATTACTGCTCCATCTCTGTCTCCTGCTTCCCCTGAGCAGGAATCTAACCTGGGAGGTGCAGAAGCTGACTCCATGTGAGCAGACTGTACCCAGCTAAGAGCTGCAGTGGAGTGGTGAGGCAGGAGCTGCATCTGAGTCAGCTTCCTTCCTCCGGCACCTCAGTTAGTGCCAGTCCTACGCAGGGCACTGAGCAAAGGCTCAGGCCAGGTCATGATTAACCACGAGGTGAGTGTCCCTTTTCATTAAATTTGATGCTTGCTAAAGACTCCAGGCACAGCATGAAATATGCTGAGACCGTGCATAAAGAAAACACACAAAACCTCCCTCATGTCCATCTCTAAAATGATATGAGTAGTATATCTGATTTATGAAAAATGTATAAATGTGATTTGGGAACAGCTTGCGCTTTCACACTAAATAAAAGGAGAAGACAGAAGAGGGAACTCAAATGTCTGTGAGCATACTCATGTATACAAATGACTGTCATAAATCTTTTTGCATGATTGCTTTGCTTTGTGGCATCTCTTTGGGGAGTTCTGCAGGGGAAAAAGTCCTATGGTTTGGGAAACTGGAAAAAAAATTGCAGAAGAAAATGGATTTGCTGATATAATTATGCAATTCATGTAGAACATATTTGGTCTGCTAATCAGAACGGAAGGGAAAAGCCTAGACAGTGCTGTTGGTTTAAGGGAATTGAATTAAAAGACCAAACATCCTGGGCGAGACTGCTGCAGCCCTCAGGAGGCAGGCTTGGCTCTGAAGGGAGCTGGAGACAGAGCCCTGCAAACCCTGCTAGTGTTTCATGACTGAGGAAAGAAAATGCTTTATTCTTGCAAGATGGGCTGAGGAGAAAACAAATTCCTCAGCTGGTATAAATCTGCTTTGACATTGGTGTTCATTCACATTACCTGCAGATTTGGTCCACAGCATCCTCAGTCTGGGTTTAAAGTCACTCCTGATTGTGGTCTAGCTCTGTCAGCCTGGGGCTCAGGGTAGGATGCAGAGGTCCCCAGAAAAGCAAGATGAACACTGGGCAGCTCATCTCCCATGGGGATTGTTGCTGTCATGGCCAGACTGGATCCTGTACCCAAGCAAACGCTCCTCTATGACTCTAACAGCTCTGCCTTGCTCAAAGCATTGTTCACCTTTGTCTCTTCAGGTTGGGTGGTGGGTGATTCTTGGTTATCCTTTTGATGTGCAAAGCAGGAGTGAGTGAATCAGATCATTCAGAAAGAGATGGCAGAGAGGGGAAACGAGTGGAAAGACAATGGAAAAAGAACAGCTAAGCTGTTTGTGCCCCTGTAATGTGGTCTGTAGTGTTGTGCTTTTCCAGGAAAGATGCATCCTCTGCAGGGGGGGAAGTCTTGCTCTCCAGACCCAGGCTAAAGAAGTGTGGCTGGCAGCTCTGTGGCTTGTTCCTGCCTCTCTGTTCGTGTGGTCCTGATGTTGGTCTGAGCTGTACATCCCACTGTTGCTCACAAGCAATCTTGCTGGAGCCCAGGGCATATCTAAGAAGTATTTCTGGAATTAATAGTTGGCAGAATAATTTGTGTTAATTAGCTAGGCTTTTGCAGCATGCTTGTGGAATAGTTAAATAATATATAAATAATATTAATAGTTAAATAACTATTAAAGCTGCAATAAAGTATCTCCAAAAAGGATATTTGGATAGTAAGGAAAGATTTACTTGGATGGTATTGAGGACTTTTTGCAGACCATGGTGAATGTGATTTTGTTTTCTAAGCAAGGGTATGCACATACGATAGAAGAGCTCAGGGCAACACTCGTGATGGTGCCCTCGTGCCTGTCCTGAAATGACCATAAATGATGCCAGCGAGTTCAATCAAGCTGATCTTTCCTGCTCTTCCTAACATCCGCCATCTGGCTCCATAGCCTTTGTGTAGTGCATGACCAGCCAGCTGGCCATCTGCACATCTCCGCTTCCAGACCCCTAAGCCTCCCTTGGACAACAAGCCTTTGGGGCTTGAAGAGCTGCTCAGGCTTCCATGAAGGTGTAACTCCGGAGAAATTCTTTCCATCATATTCAGTGAAAAGAGCAGTAACCACATGGAAAGGCCATCACCTTTTCTTTCTGTCGTTGAACTGTGATGCAAAAAGGAATAAAAGCAAAGATTATAGTAAAGTTGCAGTTAGTAATGGGGAGCAGTCCTCAGCTGTTATATGCTGCTGTGATTTTTTTTTTTTTTTTAGCTAATCTTGCCTTACTTATACTAAAAGCAAAATAATTGTCTTTGAGAGAAATTTGTTCCATTCAGTTGAAAGCCTCTGGATTTTGAAAGTCACTAGAGACTCCCTTTCGCCCTCCTTCCCAGAATTTTTGAAGAAACCAAAGAGATTCATGCTGAAATAGGAACCACTGAAGCCTATTCTATGGCCTTCTCATCCTGTGCTCAGTTCCTCCATTCAAAGCATTTGTTTAGTCAGCTCCCAGCAGAGGCAAGCTTCGTCTGACATCCGTTAGCATGGGCGAAATGTGCCGCCTTGGCTCATCTACCAAGGCATTTGCCTGAGACTCTAAATTCTCTTTAAGTCCCAACTACAGCTGTAGGAAGGCTGTCTCCTCTTCACCTCTCTGGCAAGGGAGCAGAATCTCAGTCTGAAGGACGTGACTAAGGTGGAGGTAGTGGTAGGCTACCTGTAAGCAGCCACTGCTTCTGGGCAGCATTATTTTAGCCCAGGGGCTTGTGCTAAGGGGAGAGTACCGTGTCCCAGTGCTTTGTGGAACCAAGTAACAGAGAAAGGATGGGATGTATCTTGCTGTAAAAGCCTTTCTGCATGCCTTTGAAATGCTCTTTGATAACTCAGAGAAAGGTGCAGCTGTGCCTTTCATTGAACAGCAGTGAGGATGGTAAAAACTGCTTACCCCTACTTATGCAGGCTTTTCTTTTACATTAATAGCCATCCCTCTCCCTGGCTGGGCTGCCAGGGACTCGCTTAATTCGTGTGCTCAGCAGACTGGCAGGATGGAAACTGTGCCACTAGCAGTTCTTGCTGCTGTCATCCAATTTTCCATGGGGTCTGTAACATTAGTAACTGGATGCAGCAGGATTTGGTGGGTTATTTCCCTGTGCTGGAAATATGTCTAATCTGCCTTTTTCTCAGGCCTCCATTTTTACTGGAAGACAGCTCTGCTGGAGTTTTCCAGGCAGAGGTTAATAGGCTAGATTAGCGTTTTACTACTATGCTTACCTTATTGTTCTTTGTGCGACGCTGACCATGAGTTTGAAGTGCTGCGTAAACATAAAAAAGACACAAGCCTACTCATAAAAACAATCTTTATATTAGAAGGAGTCCGATCCTGCAGGCACTTGGGAGGCAGCGTGCTTGTTCCCACTTGCTTTTACAGACTGTTCTGGGGAGCATGGGTGTTTGTACGAGCTTTCTGTAACAAAATGCCTTCTGTGTGGCTCTTCAAAGGTAGATGCAGCATAATTAGGAAGGGAATTTAAAAGGTTTCAGCAGGAATTTTCTAAAGCTTCTGAGTCATTAAGGAGTAAGTACCAAAGAAACTCAGTGACTTTTGTGCTCTTGAGGCCAAGGTGTGCTTCGGAAGTCGCAGTTATTTCTGCTTGGGGTCTGATCCAGTCACTGTTACTACACTGCTTGTAGAGCTCGCCGGTCTCTGCCCTAGGTGTTCTGTTTAACCTGGCTAGCCTGCATGGGCTCTGGAGGACGGCTTCACCGTCCTGTGCTCCTTGGGATGAACCACAGTGTGCCTTTAAGTCTTATTTCTTGCAAGACAAGTTTGGAATTCCTTGTCCTAGTGCTGTGACTTATGTCTTGAAAGGTGACACCTTGCAGCACAAAAGGTATTATTTGAAAGAGCAACAAAAACATCTGCCCCGAGTTGTTCACCTGGTCGCTGGCAAAGAAAGCAAGTGCCCTTTCACGGTCAGAGAGCTCACAGTTGGAACTGTCATCAAGTGGCACCCCCAAAGGCCTTGAATGAAAGCCCAAAGGTGTCAGTTCAGCTGTCAAGCCCACTAAAATGTCTGAGGTATGTCTCTAGGGTGTAGGAAATACTAATTGCCTGCTTCTACAGGGAAGCTTGTATTTGAATAATATTTAGTATCTAAAGGCAATGTTAATATATTCCATCAACTGCCCTGAAAACAGGAGTCTCATGCAGGAGAGCTGTCCATTTCCCCGTTCATCCCTTGACAGGGATGGGAAACAGCCACAAGCAGGTTTTGCTGCTGTCATCCAACTTGTCACGCGGTATGTAACATTACTAACTGGATGCATCAGGATGTTCTTCTAGTGGGCAGGGTTGGGAAGCATTGCAGACTCGATGCATCTTCAGCCGTAGGCTTTGTCTGTGAGCATCTGACCACATGAGGCATCGTATGTAAGAGTCATCATGAGTCACAGCTCCTTGTCCAACTGGGAGCCTAAAGACGTTGCTTTTCTGTTTTAAACCTTGAGTACAAAATTGGTTATTTGTTTGGGGTTTTTTTTTGTTTGTTTAAAAAAAGGTTGCCTAAAGGTGATTTCCTTTGTCTATGTATATGCTCACTACTATGACCTATGGTTTCCCCTTCTGGGGTTTCTGTTACCTCTTCCTAAAATTACTGGCCAAGGCAATAGCTCAATAGCAGCTACTGCTTTCTCAGCAGTTTGAAGCACTAACTTAAAAATCTTAACTATGGAGTTAAGAGCCTGGTTATATCAGGCATGACTACGCTTTGGTTTCTTAGCATAATATCATAAATTAAATTTTACCTAGTAAGCTATGGGGCATTAAGATCTCATTAAGGATGAACTCTTTACCCTGCTGAAACCCATAATGGCATTTGTGTTGTTTCTCAGCCTGTGAATCATCCTGTGATGATACTGCTGGCTCTGATGTAGACTGGATAGAGGCAGCTCCAAACAGTAACTGGCTGTTTGAAACTTCCATCTCCTGACCCTGCTGCCCTCTGCTCTTCTCAGAGGGGAGCTGAAGGAGCCAACCAGCAAAAAAAAAAGTATAAAAATTTAAAAAAAAAATAAAAAATCTTACTATTATTTGAAAAACAACCATACTTTATTAGCATGCAGACTGAGTGTCACAGACCACTTCCATCTCAAGCAATGATTTTTAGACCTCTTTAGAGCTAAGAGTGTGAGTCTGGAAACGTACCAAATGTAGAGCCATTGGACCTATTTCCCATTGGATTTACTTCCATCTGTGCACAGAAACTGCAGAATCCACCCAGGAAAAATAGCAGAGTTTTGCACAGGTTTAAATGACTGCAGAGTGCCAGGGTGAAGAGAATATGGCCCCATATTTCTCTATGGAAGACAAGTAGTTCAGAAAATAGGAATATGATGTGGTCCGTGTTTTTACTTTGCTAAGCCCAGGGGCCTTGTGATGTCGGTTTGGGAGATTGATACTTTCTTTACAGTTTTCTTCCTCCAGGAATATTGTGGGTTGGGAAGAAAAAACCTGCCAGAGAAAAGACTAAACCATGCAGCAGATAACACTGCAGCTGTTGATCACTGATGTGTTTGATTTTTATTTTTTTTTAACTAGGTAAAATAATGGTTGTTTTCCTCTAATCAAAGAGATTTGTCTTTTCACTCAACCTCCAGCCTCCCAGTCAGAGTCTTTTCCCTCTGGTTTTTCTTCTTTTTTTTTTTTCTTCTCTCTTTTCCTTTAAGTGCAATCAACAACAACAAACCAGGTCTACAGCAGTATGATGTTTATAAAGTGGTCCAATCATAGCTTCACTTCTGGGCAGGAGTAAATAAATTTATCAAGCAATTGATGGTTTTGCGCTGCTGTTATGATAAATGTTGCTATCAATTATACCAGTATGCTCAGACTGCAAGGAGCAGAACTAACTGAACATTGCTGCCTGATAGGAATGACAACAAGACAGTATGTGTTGCCTTTCTTTATGCTTTGTATTTGTAAACACAGCTCTCCAATTATACTAATTTGTTTGTTTGGATTAGGCAATAGATTAAGAAATTTTTTTAGTTAACGCTGGAGCATAACATGCATTAATATTTTGGCAAACATGACATAATTCTCTGCGTTGGGTCGGAATCAGCTGTGCGGTGAGTGTAGTCTTATTAACTCTGAAGTTGTACCAGCTCCGTGCCGGTGGAGCGTGCTGAAGGAGCAGCCACTCGTCTGGCTGGGACCTCAACTTACTGCAGCCCAGACAGTGATCCACACGTCTCCTACTGAGTGCAGGACAAGGATGGTGTACGTAGCATTTGAGAATCACCTGCTTCCCCAACTGGCTTTGGATTCCTCTGGGGAAAAAAGGTACCAGTCCCAACACTGAAAGTGTGTGTTTGTCGTGTTTTGAGGAGGTCGTAGGTGGTAGTTTTTAGGAGATTTTCTGTTGTTTCAGCTCAGGACTGGCAGTAATAAGGTAGCACCTGCCTTTTGTTTGATTTCTACACTGGACTTGATGCCCTTGCTCTTTTGTTCCTGCGTGGTGTTTATCGCAGTCCTTGTGTGATGTGATTACAAAAGATTCGTTAGAGAAGTGGAAACCAAACTAACAGCACACTGTAAAACCTGAAGCATATTTAATGTTATTTAAGACATCCTTTCTTTGATCACAAACTGTGAAGAAGGAGAAGCATTGCATGAATTGAAGGAAATTAATTAATTCAACAGAGAGTGTTCCATTTCTTCCTTCAAAATTAATAAACAGCTAGCAGCTTTTCAGAATTGGACATTGTCCCTAAAATACCTGGAAACAAGTGCACCTTACAGCTCAAAGCAGAAGTAAACATACAACATCTGCTTCTCTTGGTCAAGAGTTCACATCATAACACGTTTGTTTGAGACTTGGAATTTTAAAATTCAACAAGCGTGTATGGACCCCATATAAATGGCTGATGAAGAATTCATCTCGTGTTTAATTTGTACTCTAGAGTTCTAGATTACTTGCATGTAGCAATTAAAGCCAGAACAGAGTTCTGTCTATGCTGTGCCATCACAAGAGTTTTATTTGCCGTGTCTGCTGTCTTCCTTACCTCATTTGTTTGCTGTTCCGATGCTACGGTGGGGTAGCATTTGCTCTTTTTGTTTACGTGGGAATAGAGAGGAGCCATGCCCAGTCCTCCTTTAATGGACACTACTAGCATGAATTTCAGACCTGTCTGCAGGTAGGATTTGGATCAAGAAATAGGTGATTCTTAGCGTAGGATCAAAATCAAACTTTCCTTTCTGTCTGCGTCTCCATCTCTGAGAGGAGACTGAACATAAATGACAATCTGGTCTATATAAGTAGCTGATGTTGTTTGTGCTATTTTTGGAGGGAGAGGGGAAGGAACAAAAATACTGCAAATTTTTAAGTTGCACTAGTAGGTGTGAGGCCAGGGGTCGACTCAGCCATGCAACTCTGTCAGGGCAGCTTTGAATAGGGCCAGAAATCCCCATGTGCATGAGACTGTTGCGAACACGAGGAGTTCATGCAGCTGGTTCTCTGTGGGATCAGCCCACTGTTCTGATCCAGCCAGAATCAGTGGTGACTTGAAGAAAGCTCGATGAGAAAATGAGTGCAAGTTTTCAAACTGAGGGTGTGATCCTCTGCATTTCACATATCACACGTTCACCAGTTAACTGGAATTGGTAGAGGGTCTGGTTCATTATAGTGCAGCATGGGTCATAGTCACTGAAGCAGAAACTGAAAAACCACAATATGCAACATCCTTATTAAACACAGAGCATGGTCGGCAATCTGAAAGAAGGAAGGCTGGACCCTATAATCTACTCTGCAGAGAACAATTGTGCAAGGGTTTGTAAATGACATTTACAAATGATCAGAGGAATGCTGTGCTAATAGCATCCAGACAAAAAACTCACTGGAAGATAAGAAATGGGTTTCAGTCCTCATAGCAGTTCATTGTTGACGGCAAAAGGATTTTGTCTTTTTAGCGTTTCTTCCAAGTATTCATCTGCCTCCTTATCAAGAACTCAGACTTTAATCTAGTGGAGTTTTGAGTTTCCAGAGAAGGTGCTTTTTGTGTTTGCAAGTTGAATGCTGGTTGTGGGCATCGACTGTTGTCCTGCTGGCTACTTCTTTATCTGTCGTAACACATGTAATGAATACAATTATGTCAGGCTAAAGCCAGTGTCTGATTTACAGTCTCCTCGTGCTGCCCCAGGCTGAAGCTCTGCCCTCTGGATGGAGCAGGCATGGTGCTTTCCCTAGGTGGGACTGATGGGCAGCAGGCCGGTGAAGGTCCTGACTGATTTTTCAGGTTAGAAAAGCCCACCTTATACTTTCCTGGGCTTCTATGTGAATAGAAAGTGCTGGGATTTTGTAATCAGAGCCAACATGGAAAAGGATTTTCTGATTCCTGGCAATCCCAGATGTTGCAATGATGGATTTTGGGGTTCAGAAATGAAACAAGAACTGTGAGAATTTTGCATCGTCCTTGCTCTCCACCTTCTCCAAGTATGATTAAGGGAAAAGCTTTGATAAGCATTGAATGTTGAAATTAAGTTCAAAATTGCTTTGTCTATTCTATATAAAAGTCAGTTGTGCTATCTCTAGAAGTGCTGAAGTACCTTTTCAGTTTAATTATTTTATTTTATTTTTTTATTGAAAAGACCTTGCACTGTCCCCTGTTCTGGGCTCCTATATATTCAGCTGCTTTGGGGAACAAGGATTGTATTCACGAGTCTTTTGCACCTTCTGATATCCTGCTTCTTGTTTTGTGCGGTGTTTGTAGAATGCTGTGTACTAACTAGCTACTGATTTAATTAGCCACAATGGTGACACGTGAAAAGTACAGACATCGGTCAATCTGATTTTGAAGAGAATTCTGTTTTCTTGACTGAATTACCTGTGGAGCCAGTGAGCGACAACTCGCGCTGGTGCTACAGCAAGTTGCCCTGCCATGACTTAGAGAGATGTTGCTTCCCAGACCGGTGCCTCAGGTGGCACCCCCTCAGCCTCCCTGTTTTTCCCTCAAACTAACTTCTTCAGAAATTCTCAAAATAGTGCTGAATATCATTGCTATTCAGCTGGAGAGGAAAACTTTGCTATAAATACAAGCACAAATGGCAGAGGCACAGAGTACCTTGAAGAAGGACTCTAAAGCTTTCTTGGCTGAGACACCAGGGAATATCGCAGGGACTTTGCGTTTCCAGGGAAGCTATTTTAAGTTATTCTGGAAGAAGCCAGTGTGATTTCGTACTTCCTTTTCCATCTTGCCTGACTTCTTGTAAACAGGCACATCTTAAATACAGATAATTGGGCGAAGAGGGAAGAAAATAGTGTCTCTTTATATACAAGTAATTGCTGTCACCTCTAGGTACTTTGAGACAGGTAACAAGCTTTGTTCTTAAATTGCTCTGCAGCCGTGCTTTGCGCTTGCCCTGAGGAGTAGTGTTTTACATCTCCCAGCTTTCAGGAGCAATACCAAGGAGGCCGCTTAGTTGAATCTCTGGGCTTGACCTCTGTATTTGGATGCCTCAGTTTTCAGCTGCTTGTTGCCAGGCAGGATGCCCTCGGTGTACGTGTGCCACCCCTAATATTACCTAATATTACCTAATATTACCTAATATTACCTAATATTACCTAATATTACCAGCTTTGCTGAATGGGGGCTGATTTGCCTCATCGTCGCCTGAGGTTGTGGGTATATTAGAGGGGTATTTTTCTTTTCAATGTGTAACGTAGCTTTAAGTCTACTGTCCAGCGAATTATGGCAGTACCTGGTACATCAACTAAACAGGTTTATTCTTCACCCAGCTTTCTGCTCTGGCTGTTGCTGGCAGTGCATTTAGACAGCTTGCCAGGGAGGAACCAAACAAAGGAAACGAGTTTTGAAGCGCAGGGAAACAAGGTACCATACTGTGGCTAGTTGTGAGCTGTTCTGCAAAGGGAGCCAGGCAGGTAAAGAAAAAGCTGTTTTGAATTTCAGACTGATTATAAATGACAAGTTATCAGGGAGCATACTACTGTACATTTCATAACACCGGTACCCTTTGTTAGACTACAGACAAAAGTAGGCTTTGACGTGAGACTACAGGAGAATACAAGATGAGAGTCTATAAAGATGGAACATATTGATCTTCCCTTTATCTTTTCAAAGCATTACTCTATTGTCAAGGGTTCCTATTTTTGTATAGTGCGATGTCCCTATCTTCTCATACTTTGTGCATTTCAGTGCACCTTTCTTAGGGAAACAATACATTAATGTTTTATGTAATTACTTTTTTAAACTAAATATTTTTCAGTAATGAAACAAATATATTTTCAAACAAAAAAGTTATTTCTGAAATGAGATAGTAAAGATGGATTGGGTCAGTTCCTAGCCTGGAAGCACACAGCTTCATCTTCACTGAAGATATATTGATTTATATGAACTAAACATCTTTTTCTCTAAGCCCCAAATCAGAGTGGGTTATTTTGAAGTATGCTCTCTCCTATAAAGCCTAAAACCAGAAGATTTTAGTAGGGAGACTGGAGATAAACAACTAACTGATTTTTGTTGTTGTTGTTTATTTGTTGACTAAATCAAAATGCCAGTGAAGAGAAATATCCAGATCCAAAATGAATTCTTTAAGATTTTTTGATTAAATGGAAAAAAAAAACAACAAAAAAAAAACAACAAACAAACAAAAGAAAACCTGAAAGTGCTTTAGGGTCAGGATTGGTTTCACTTCATATCAGGGTGTCATTTAGAAATATAAAACTTAAAAGACTAGAAAGATGTGAAAATTTTGAAACAAAATAACCCTTTTAAAGTTTATTTGAAAAAAAATCCTACTAACAGTTGCAGTAAATGCTTTTTGTCCATTTTTGGGTGTCTAAATTCTGTTTTTGAATGAATGAAATCCCAGGTTAGCCAAGCCCCGTGTCCCCATGTATCTTGATCGCCGAGTGCTGTTGAGTCATTGCCACGTTCTGACAAGAGATGAATGTAGCACTAGTGGATTTCCAGGAAATAAGGGCTGACTAATGCTTTCCAATAAAATATAGTGCTGTAATGTGATAAAACACACATAACTGTTATTCAAGGTGCAAACCTTAAGAAAGAAACTCTTAGTTTGTTTTCAGTGAGGAAACAATTGAATCTGTCCCAAATCAGGTTCTTAATCCACAGCTGCTATAAATCAAAGAAGAAAAGAATTAAGTTTCAATTGACTTTCCTGGCTTCAAGCACCAAACAAGAATCACTTGAAAGATGGAGGGAATTTTGCAGTCTAAAATTCAAATGCATCGCACTCACTAAGCTCACCAGATTGCTTTTGAGGGTGCTGTAGGTCTCCAGCACTCCAAGAGCCCATTTGCAGAGGCAGGTAGCCCAGCTGGGACATTACAGCTGTGTTAGAACACAGAAATGAACAGAAAAAATGGACTTGCAAGCACACAACTGTTGAGTGATTCCTTGCTCTTTACAAGTTTTGCTTCCCAAAATGAGGAGTTATCAGGATTCAAACTAGTCAGAGTGTCATAGATGTGACAATGGGACACATTTATTCATCTGAAGACTAAGGGAATATACTAGAAGTGCAAGATCATAGTTTTGGAGGGTTTTCTTTTCTGATGTTAACCTTTTCTTTGAACTCAGTACGGAACGTTTATATTTCTTTTCTAATCGTGTAAGTTGCTTCATGAAAGTAAGAATAAATGGAGTGCCACAAGCTTTTTGTCTGAAAATTTTTCACAGGTTTTAAAGCAACCTAATAAATAACTATATTTCTTTCTTCTCTTCAACAAGGAAGAGTTCAGGCTTTGCATCTGTCAAACCCTTTTTCTTTTGAAGAGCAGTAGAGAATTCAAAGGTCCGCAGGCCTGTCTGAAGTTGTGTAATTTGATTTTGCTCTATTTTTCACTTTGATGGAAATGGGATTTGCTATCAAATCTGGGAAAACTGAGATGGGTGTTTTGTAAAGTCTGTGTAGGTTTTTACAGCCAGTTCTACTGTTTGTTTTCTGGAATTTCAGTGCTGCTTTAAAATAGCACCTGTTACTGCCTTTGTTATTTTGATGGAGCATTCTAGATGGTAGTAGAGTTAACATACTGGTATTTCTGTTACGTTCCAATTCCATTTCCAACCTGTGCTATCAGAGGAACGCACAGCAAGAGAAACATTCCCATTCTGTCTTGCCTCCAGTACGATCCTTCTTTCAACTTTTCTATAAATCTGTGTGAAAGTGATATAGATTCATTTGGGTGTCCTTGCTTGAAAGGCTGGAGCACCTTTTCGCGTGATGATATGGAAAGTTTACTGTGTTCAGAGATTTTCTTTCTCCCACTGAAGTCAGCGAAGAAATGCTTGGGGCTATATCCTGAGCTGCTGGAAACTGGCATAGCTCCATTTACAGCTGTAGGATCAGGCCATGGTGTGAAAACAAATGCTAGAGGCATTTTAAAGACATGAGCCTTGGGATTTATTTGTGAATATCAATATTAATATTAAATCAAGAAAAAATGAAAAAGAGAAGAAATTATATGAAAGAGCAAAAGAACTGCAATAAACAAACAAAACATTACTTTTTAATTGGGTTGTGCATTTTCTAATTCCCTTTTCTAATCCAGTATAAGCAGCTGGCTTGTGACAATATATTCCCCAAAGAATAAGCAATTTTCCTCTAACATGCCAAATTGTGTCCATTCATGGCAGTGTTTTAGTGTCTTGTTGGCTATCAGCTATAGATTTTTATTCCTTGAAACAAAGGGATCTTGCCTTCTCTCTTCTGTGCACCCCAAATCCCCCAAATTCCCATTCGGATAAGAACTTTTATAAAGCTGAATTATCTATTGTAGGATTTACTATGATTTAGAGAAGTGGATAGAAAGGCATTACAGTACTTCTCTTGCTATTTAAAGACAATATCAGATTTTCTACCATGTACCACAACTTGGAGAAAGAGATTTCAGAGGAGAAAAAGTGGATAAAAGGTTTACTCTTGCCAGTTGTAACTTGCTGCAAGTTCTTAAGGCTTTCTTATCCTATAGCTATGGGACTTTAATACTTTGGTAAGGAGATTTCCCGAGGTGGAGGCCTGCCTTTTGGCGTTACTCAATAGCATTGCTAGATTTCAGGCTGGGATTTAATGCTGATATTGCACTGCACCCCAAGCATTGTTTCGCTGGTGCGCAGTTCTCCCCAGTGGGTTAGGATACACTGGTAGCAGCCTTTTCTTCTGACCTGAAGGTGGTATTCCAAAAGTTACAAAGCAGTAAGGACTTACAGTTGTAGCTAAGGCTCTCTACAATTTTTTTTTTTTTTTGAGGTTTCTTTTTTTTTCCCTCATTTTGTGAATGCTGGAGTCCACCAAGACTGCCTCTCTCAAACAAATTGCTTGTGATAAGTGAGTAAGTGAGATGATTTCTTGTGGTAAAAATCAAAAAAAGAAGTAATTAGGGGAAACAAAATCACCCCAAATCTTGTTTCTGAGGCTTTGCAGTAATAAAATCCACAAACAATGTCACAACTCAAATGTTATCCAGTGGGGGGGGTTTTTTGGTCTACTGTGCATGCCTCTCTTTGCTAAGCTTACAAATATGTGAAACTGTTGTGGATCACATCTGTAGAACCTGACTTTCATCTTCAGTGGCCAGAGGCTACGTATGTAGCCCTGGATATTGCTTATTCTGTTGGCCAGGAGACCAGGCGTTTCTGAATTGACAGCTCATCACACAGCAGTCCAGTTGTGCCCACAGAAACGTGAGTCTGTTACTGCTCCAAGTTAAGTAGTTTTATCCTGCCGTAATCCTTGGAAGTCCATGGTTCAGTTACTCACATCAGCCCAGAAAACCCTCATGTGAGCAAGCTTTGCACAGGTGCTCTCTTGTCAGCTGCATTGAAAGAACAATCTTTCTCTCTGGTTGCCCTCTATGCTGCAAGTTCAGGCAATTGTGCAATTGAGGAACAAAGTGATGGAAGATGTGGCTTACAACTGGTGTGTGTGCCACAGAAATTGCACTTTATTTGAGATGAGTTTGGAGTATGGTTATCTTAGTATTGTCCTTGTAGTTGTCTGCAGTATGCTTTGGAAAGCTAGGAGGTGTAAAAGAGCATACATTCACTGATTCTCATACAGATTTTCCTTAAAATGAAGGTTTTACCTGACAAAGGGCAGACTCAGTACCGCTTGTTCCGTTTTCATGTTTGAATTTACACCAATGCTATGCACAATTAGTGGTAATTACATGAATTTACATTTTCAAGGCAGAAGATTTTCTCGGTACTAAATCTGGTCTTTATATCCAGCTCTTCCAATTACATTAGTATTATAGCGTTACGTGGCAGTGTTCACTTATCTAAAATTAGAGTAGGCTATTTTAAGAGCAATCTGATGTATTCATTTATGTCATAGATAGAGTGGATGTTATAAAGATGCACTATTCTTATCACCACTGCACATTATTATTTGTCTTGTCTATGTATTATGTGTAAGATGGAAGCATCTCACTGTCCCAGTCAAGATCAGGGTCCTGTTGTAGATAAATGCTGCATTCAAGCATTGAGAACAAAAAGTTTGGGAAAGTGCCATGTGAGAAAAAGGGGACTGTAAGATACAGACTGAAGGATTCATCAACAGAATGAATTTGATAGAAATCAGTAGTTGTGTCTGTGACCATTTAAAGCTAGTGGTAAGATCTGTTTTGTGAATATTACTTACTTGTGGCTCTACTGCCAGATTAAGTTACAAGTTTCTACTTTAAACCTTTTTTTACCCTCTGTTCCAAAACTGACCTATGCAGCCATGTGTTTGAAATGATACCTCTGCAAAAGGTGTGCCCATGCTGAAGGCTTCCAAAATATTATTTCTTCAAACCAAACCTGCAGGACATTTGCCTGCACAGGCACCTATCTTCATATACCTCCAGTTAGTCAGGTAACAATGGCATTATTGTCTGTATTGAGCTCTGGATCTTTAAGATGATGTATTACTTCTGGGTCTGTTTTTATAGTGTAGGGCATGTTGTCACTCCTAGAAATACATTATTCTTCCTATGCCATTCTGTCTTTTTTTTTGGCTCACATGGGAAAGCATCCCATGCCAAATCCTCTGAGGTCCTTCTTTGCGATACCACAGAAGTTCCCTATCCATATACTGACCACAAAAGCTTCAGTTATTTTACAGATGCATCAGATGAATTTGAGATTTATGTTAACTTTCTTATATTCTTCATTTTCTGTCCACTCTGCCCTAGACTCTATTGATAAGTCCATTAGATTCTGCTGTATTAACCTGCCTGCCTCTAGTTTCCTCTTGCCCTAATCCAATTCATGCTATGGTTTCCTCTTTCCTGTGTTCGAGAAGACGCAGTACTCCGTGTGACAGACAATTACTGTTCCAAGAGAATTCCCCTAACCTTTTGTCAAAAGTTGAATAACCTCAGTCTATCACCTGAGTTATCCTTTAGTATTTACTCTGGCAGGGTGCGGTACTCACTGTGTTGAACAAAGCATGCTAACAAGCAGTAGTGCTTGCTCAGTGTAACGTTGTCTCTGTTCAACAGCAACCAAAATCCCTGTATTTTAAGCCAATGTAGGTCCGTGCTAACCTCTGTCCAGGCGTATCCTCCCAGGGGCCCGTGTGCCTGAGGGATGGAAGGCAATAACCAGCACCAACAAAAGCTTTGCTCAGCACCAGGCAGCCTATTCACTGCTTGTTGCTGATCTTCAGTTTATGTAAATCAAAAGCAGCTCAATAGATATTAAAGGATTTAATGTCAGGAAGTTTTTGTGAACTGATACAATTGGACACGTGTTAGATATATAATAATAATAAATAGCGTAAGGAAAGCTACAGACCTGATCCTTTCCATTTCATGTTTCCTTTGTATAGGTAGAATATGATCTGTCCTTCATGGCTGGTATTAATGTCTGTACTTGAGAGAATCAAGCCACTGACATAAAATATCTCCCTGTATTTAGTATCAACAGTGGTAAGTGTTCTGTATCTGCAGTTATATATCGTGATGAAGTGGCTAAAGGCATATGCAGTCTGAAATGCTTGTGAGCTTGGCCAGAGGCTTTGATGCTGCAGTATTTGGTGAGAAATACTTTTCCCTCAAAATAAGTAAATATATAAATAAATGAAGCTCTTCATAGCCCACAGCAAGATTAATTAAGAGAGAAAAAAATCATTAATTCTATGGTGAGCAGATAGATAAAGCATAACAGACAGTATCTTCCCAGTATCTACATCTAAAAAGGGGTATGAGTGTCTGTGCGCATCATACATGTCTGTCTACCTGCAGCTCCCCTCACCATGTTGCATTTTTAGTGCCTTGTCACACATCTGTTGGTTTTCCACGTTTTTCTTGTTTTGGATTTTTATTTGGTTTAAGCTGCATATGGTCTCTAAGTCAATTGAGATGGAAATTAAAAAAAAAAAGCGGCAAATTCTGCCACTTCCCTTATGGCAAGCTGTCCCAAATTTTCAGATGGAGAAAGTGAAAACTAGGAAAGTTGTGTGGTCTGGAACAGGAAACAGAATAATGGTTCTTTAAACATTTGCGTGATCCAATATAGTATGAAGTGTTCTTTTCCAACCGACTGGCTCATTTTCAAGTGTGTTTTGGGGGGGGGAAGACGCCAAAGCTGTTAAATGGGACTTTGTCCTTTACTGGGAATATTTGGGAAATCAACTCAACTAGATGAGCTTGGTTTTCTCATCCTACTTCCATCTGTTAAGGCTTCTCATTGACATATTTTTTAGGATGGAATTTTAGCATGCATCAGCTTTTATCTTATTTTTTTAAGATTGTACTTTAAAAATACATTGAAGAATTTAATGCTAGAAATTATTTAGTTTCTATTTAAATATTCTGAACAACTCTGTTAAAGGCAGATACAAACTGTACTAAATGTTCTTCATTACTCACACATGCAGTGGCCCTGTGAAAAACATATATCAGAGGCAGAAGTGATTCTTCAGATTTGCCCAGTGACAAGCCACCGTATAGCTAGTCTTTGCTAAAAATGTCAATGTCAACTTTATTTGCCAAAACATGTTTTCTTCTTTCAAGCTGCCAGTTGTTGTTTCAAAATAAATGGAATCTAAAAATCTCATTATTTTTATTGTTTAAAGCCAGCATTGGGTGCAGCTCTGGGGGTCAGAAGGTAACAATACTAATTTACCCCTGTGCTGCTGCACTTAGAATATTTAATCTCTTATGACTTTGACATGATGACTGGCTGTGTTTCTTAATTTTGTTGTGAAGATTTTGCTAGAGAGCCATGCATCTCTTAATAATGTGCATCAAGACAGAGACAAGTAAGTAATGAATATTGTATGAGGCTCTTTTCCTACAAGTGGATCAACCTGGGCAGGTACTTACAGAAGTCCACAAGCCTGGACCTCATGGCAGAATTGGGACTGTTAATATGATGGCAAAAGATTGTTGTACCCTACTGAATACAGTGCAATTCCAGTAGCAAAATATTTTTAACTATTCTAAGCCAGTGATAATGTTGAGCTTTTTTGTAGGCTTTTGGCTGGATTGGACAGGGAGCACCATCCTTCCAGCTTTTCAGTGCCAGTGAAAGTGTGTTACGTTCAACAGCAATCTGAGAAAGCCCACTTCTTTTTGTCAGTCCTTTCAGCAAACAGACCTGCCTAAAAGCAGAGCTGTATTAAAAACATGTCTTAATATCTTATATAACTTGATCTGTACAGTGTTTTCTGCCTAAGATAATACTTGATTAAAGGCTAATAAAAGACCTGACTGCAAATTCTGTTACCATAAGGTTGGCTCTTTAAAAGTAAAGGTGAAAATGAGACTAATGGATTCCAAGGAGGAACTTAGGGTCATAGTCCCATAGACATCAACAGACAGATTGAGCCGAAGATTGATTTGTTCCTGGGATTAGGAATACCATTCATGAACCATTTTTAAAAAATCCAGTATTATCAAACAGCAGTCTCTGCTTTAAAGGCTGCACAGAGTATGAGAGCAGAGGCAGTGACTGCAGCAGCAGAAGAGGGAACAGAGGGAACCAGACGACAATATTGGTCAGTATGAAAAGCAGAAGGCTCAGCATGCAAACAGCCTAGCCATTGTTTAGGTTTTGTAAGTTTTTTCTTGCAGTGGGAACAAGTAAAGATGGATATAATGAGGTAATTTCTGAATCTGTAATAGATAGATATTAAATTACATTTATACATCTCTTGCATATTTATTTTCTGTACTAGAACTTTCATAAACATAGAAGCTGTCCTTGAAAACTTTCCAGAATTTATTTCCACTGTGTGAGTCTCTCTATCTTATCGCAGTACCTCTAAAATTCCTTACAGTAAGTTATGATGGTTATCAAAAACATCAGTCTGCAGCCTGAGATCCCAGTGCAGCAGCTGTCAGACGGGTTCCAACCACCTTCCCTTTTTGAGGCGCAGATGGACGGAGCCTTCCATTTGTGAGACATGAGGTCCTCAAGTATTTTTTTCTTTTGTTACATGGAGTAAATCTGAGACCATGCAAATAAGCTTTGATCATGGTGAATGGTGATGATCTTCTCTTAGCAAACAAGCACCTATTCTGAAATTCCAGTAGAAGGTAATAATAGAAAATGGATAGAGGACTATGCAGTTGGATTTTAAAAAAATAGGAGCTCAACTCATTCTTATTAAAATTGGTGAGAGCTGTAATATTTATAAATTAGAGCTTTGTAAAATGTAAGCATGTGGGTTGAATATTTTAGTCTTGGCAGTTATTTATTTCTATTTTTACAATGACAGGTTTATTGGATTTTTTAATGTGTGTTTGGATAATTGTTGGGTTTTATCTGTATGCTGTTTACTGCAGTGTGGTCATCAGCACAATATCACAAGCATGAAAGCAGCAGGTCTGCCTGCAATTGTGCTGTGTGTGATGAATCCTCTCTGCAGAGTCAACCTGTAGTTTTAATACAATTTGAGGAATATATGGGTAGTGCATCTCTGTATCGCAGCAACAGGTGCTAGAACACAGTGCAGTCCGTACATTTGAAGAACTGTCACATGTGCAAGTAAGAATTGCTGCAATTTTAGAAGGAAGCATCCCAAAATTCCATTTAGGAAACTTCTGTGTAATGAGTGACTGATACTGCCAAAATTAAAAGGATATATGTATCTATCTATGTATTTTCTGAAATATGTTCAGATTTACAGGCATCTCATTTGATTTAGAAACATTCTCAAGATGAAGTTAAAGTTCAGCCCTTCCAGGCTAATCTTGTGAATATTTAATCCCTGTGTTGTGCCTACTGCTTTGAGTAGGTCTGCTGGTTATGAATGAGTGGCTCTTGCACACTGTTAATTGTGACCCTACTAATAAACACTTATGGCATCAGGTCTGTAATAAGCATAGCAGAGAGGTCGTCTTACTAAAGTAAACACATTCATCTTGGTTGAAACCACAGCACAGCACACTGTGGTGTCATTCTGCTCTAGGTAGACATTGATTACATTCAGGGCTATCCAGTCACCATACACCTTTACGGTCTGAACCAGCACTAAATGTTCCCAGCATAGAATCACTGCATGGCAATCCCTCACGGCTTTTGGGTTTCCAGCCTTTTTAATGCAGTGAGGTGAATACCAAGTTGAGGTTTCCTCTCTCTGCCTTACCTGGCCTCAGTACTTCTATGCTAGTAATAACGGGCATTTGGTCAGCTGTGAACATGCTCCAAAGCCTCTACATTATGAGCAGAGTGGCAGTTTGAAGCCTTAGGGACCTGGCAGCATCTTGTTGCAAGAGGAATTATTTGGCTATTGGCCTTCTCATGCCTCTATAATACCAGCTTGCCATCTTCTCCAAAGCTGAAGCAGAAAAGGTAAGAGGCTGGTTGGAAACGTCTCAAGTATAAGACAGTTGAGGCTTCCTTATTTATTTCTCTCCTAACTTGCTAGCTAATTTTGAAAAAAAACTTTATGCAAACAGAGTGTTTGTTCAAATCTGTTCTTGCAGAGATGGTAAGAAGGGGTCTGCACAAATACTAAATTGCAATTATTTGATGGCTGCAATACCTCTTTGCAACAGGATGAGGGCCTCAGTTCTGTATGTCTGGGTAATTTAACAGTGATCTTAGACTTCGCTGTCGGGTTTTGTTGCTGTTTTCTTCTAAATAAGTACTACTTAAAGTAGAAAAATATTGGGCTATATTAAAATTCTAAGTGATGGTCTAGTAAATGCATTTGGGATTTCATTAGGAAAATGGTAGGTGATGTTAGTTTGCATGAATAACTACAGCTGGCATCTACAATTGGAAATCATCACTGGCATAATATTTTGTCTGTGGTTTGTTTTTTTCTTTAAAGCTAGTGTTCAAATACTTTAAACATCAAAGTCTTCCCTTCTACACATTATTCATTCTTGCAAATGTCTCATATCGTGCAGTAGAATGATCAGAAAGGTATGTCTCTTTAGATATGATAAATCAATCCTGTGTCCTTTTGGAAAAGTGGTTGGGAATCATTTTACGGTTATTAACTTGATTTTTTTTTTTCCCCCAACCTAAGCTTTTTAAAATTCAAAAAACTTTCAAGCAACTTTTCAGTCACCCTTTCCTCTTCTCACCTCTCCCCAAAAGTAAAATCTTACTTATTTTGTTTCATCAGCAAGTCAGTTACTGATTATCTGATTACCCACCATACCTGGGACTGTACAACAGAAGGCATGGTGATTCCAAGGGTTCTGCTATAGAGATGGTACTTTGTAGGTCTGACGTGGTCTTTTTTACTAACTTTTTCTGACCACTTTTGGGGAGAACTTGAACGTGGGAAATGTCCAGATGATGATGAGTATCTTGATCATATTCAGTTGCTGCACAATCTACAGTTTTCACTAGCTAGTTAAAAAAAATAAAAATCTAGTTCCTCAGTATTGGTTGAGCTCCACATGAACTGAGGTCAGGCTGACTTGGAGTCTGTTGCCTTGACTAGTTGCATGATGGGCTCTGTGGATAATGGCTATAAGACATTTGCTAAAGGTTCTTTTCAAAATCTTTTAGTTCAGTGTTGTTTGAAGTGAAATTTACTGTTTCTGACCTCTGTAGCTAAGCAGAACAAGACTGTAAATGCAGAAGCAGCTAAAGTTTCCCTCTATATCAACATCTTTGTGCCAAGATGGAGTGTTCTGCAGCCACCAAGAGTCAACAGAAGCAAAGATAACTGTTGCAAGATCAATATTGTACAAGACCAAGCACAGTTTCAAGGAGAGCCACAGACAATAGCAAGGTTTGGGTTTTTATGCCATTTTATGCCATACTACTGTATTTGACAGTCCAGTAGTAGGTCAGAAGTGCTCCAAGGCAATAAACCATCTTTACTATATTAGGGGAGATGCCTCTGACAGATGGCTATTTTAGACTGCTGACTGTTTTCTGAGTCTTTACCTCTGGCTACTTAACATCATCTTCATCTTCAGCCAGCTGACCTTCATCCAGGTGCTTATTCTGGCTGAGCACTTTGATAGCTGAGAGATGTAAAGGGTGTGATCAACTATAGGCTGTAATTTGAATACACAATATCTTGGTGTTTCTTTCTAGCAGCTTCCTAATTCATCTTGGAAGATATGAGTGAAAACATGAGCCCCGTGGAGACAAGTAGGAGTAAAAATCAATAAGAGAGAGTAATAGTGAGAGAGAGTAATAGCATGAGAGAGAAAGAAAAACTGGATTTGTGATTTGGAATGGGATCCTGGCATTGCCTTTGGCTTGTTCCATTGATTTGGAACAAGTTACCAGTGCCTTCCCATGCTCCCCACTTGCAAGATGGGTCAGCAATCAGACCTGATTGGTTTCAAGAAAGCATTTTCACTGAAATTCAGATGTTGCATATATTGATTTTGATCTAGTTTTCTTTTGGCAATATAAGCCTTTCTGAAGGAAAAAAATTTGGAGCCTGACCCTTTTGGGCAGGAAACAGGGGCTTCAGCTCAACGCTGTTTGCGTGATAGTATTTCAAAGCTTTTTGATTTTGGTCCAATGCAAAAAGGAAATACATTTTCTGACCTTGAAATTTTTCCAAAAACGCTACTGCCATCCTTCAGTCAGCTCTGATAGTATATCTTTTGTAACTTGCTTTGAGATTTCTGAATGAACAGTGATCTATAAGAGCTAGCTATTATTTGAGTGGTGTTAGGTAAGGTTTCAGCCATATAAGCATATTCTCATATTCTTCTCTACCCATTCCAGATTATTTTAAGCTGACTGTTTAAGAACATTTACTTAGAAACAGGAAACAGCTGTTTGACCCAAGTCAATCATGGATGAAATCATGTCTTTGAAAGACCTCATTTAAAACTGCAGTGATTAAAAAAAAACAAAACCAAAAAACAACACCAAACCAAATCCATCAAAACTTGGTAAACTCACTGAGGTAGTCAAAGGTGTTTTACAACTCTTGGGACAACCTATACTCTTGTGTGGCCAGTTTGTGAACTTGAGGTTTGTAATGATCTAACAGATTCTTAACCATATCGAGACCAGCAGGTGTTGCTATAATATATTAAATGCTGTGGAGATATTTAATAAGCTACACTTAAGCATTAGTTCAATACGTTTTCTTAAACCAAATTGGTATTTTCTAGGAAAACATAATGCTATGACAGACTTGCAATAAGAATACTACTAAAATAATCAAAACACTTGAAAATTGCAGGTTCTGAGCTTCTGTTGAGCTGAGAGTTTTACTACTGCTTTATTGAAAGAACATCTGACCCTGCATTTAGGCATTATTTGTGTTTAAGAATACAGTACTGTAGGAAGTAACCAAATCCTACACATATTTCTATAGAGACATTACCTATTTGCAAGAGATGGGACTGCAGAAATCTATGGCATCTTTTGCCAGAGATAAGATTAGATTATGGTGAACCTCTAGTCTAGGCTTGTTCTGCACTGCTGATCTGTCCAACACAGATTTCATTAGTGATCCCCAAAAGACAAGGGGGGGAATTGCTGTAAGACAGAAGCGCATGTCTTCTCAAAGAAACAGCACTCTCCAGGGCCTTCCAGAAGGGGAACAACAGGAGGGTCAGAAGTAAGACAGCAGTGGAGGGTTTATACCTTAGGAAAACCTGAGCAGGTCTTGCCAAGTTATTGCAAGTTGAGGGAGGTCATAACTTTTGCTGAATTTTGAGCTTGGCAGCTCCTGAAATCAAGAAGGAAGGATGAAAAGAAAAAAATTCCCACAACCAGGATTATATTATTGTATGCAACCCTCTGAGTGAGATGGTATACAGAGGAAGGCCACTGTGAACATGAATGGAGAAGCTGCCAGCTGAAAGGGGTTATCTAATGTCCATAGGTATCAAGCTTAGAGGTCTTTGTAATTCTTTAGCAGTCACTGGATGTGTGCTTGAAGAGTAAGGGCCTAGGCTGCTTTTCTCCACCTGTATATGCTTGGCAAGAACTTCTCTTGCATGTGCATGTGGTCCTAGCCGTATCCTTCCGCATAGGATCACTAGCCAATGTTTCACTTTGGCTGCTGGGAAACCCACGGGGCAGAGCGCGTTAGCAGCTCTCTCTCTCTTGCTGAGAGCATGTGAACTTGTTTCAGCTTCTTTCCGGTGGTGAGGCGGGTGGGGCACCATCTCACCTCCGGAGAGTGCACCCGTAGACAAGGACACTCTTCATCCTGTCCGTTCTCGGGAGCTGCCTGTAGCGATGCTTGGGCAGGATGAGGGCCCTCAAGGTGGGCAATGAAGAGAAAATGGCCATTGGTGTCTTCCGTGGGAGAGAAGTACGCAACTCCCACGGCTCGTTCACCCATCCGTCGCGCTGAAATCCAGCGGCGAGTGCCGGGGCTGCACGGCGGGGCCCGGGGGCGGGCGGCGGCCCCCGGCAGGGCCGGGATGCGGGGCGGGGAGCCGCGGGCGAGGCGGGGCGGCGCG